>CM056381.1:49474544-49876107 GCA_029718625.1 Synaphobranchus kaupii | reverse complement strand
AATGTAGCCTATGCTATCTAGTTAGTTCTCTGGACATCATACATGATTATTAACAGATGCTATCTGTGTGTAGGTTATGTAATAATGTGTTGTCAAACAGGAATTAATATAGAATTTAAGGTCAAGTTTCACACTTCCCTAGAAGACCCTCAATTACCCCATCACTAAAGCCAGCTATTTCCCCTCCTCCTCCATTGGATACCAGTCACCAAGGGGCGGGGTTAATTAGTATATCTTTCAAAAGATTTTAACTAAAGATTTAGATTTAGCTAAATGTTGAATTTACAAACGCAAGATTTTAGATATGAATAAATATTTATTTCTTTTCTAAATATTTATTTTAGACGCAAGATTTAAGATATAAATAAATATTTATTTAAATGTTAAATCTTGGTTTTTATAAAAACGCAAGATTTAAGATATAAATAAATATTTATTTTAGAACGCAAGATTTAAGATATAAATAAATATTTATTTAAATGTTAAATCTTGGTTTTTATAAAAACGCAAGATTTAAGATATAAATAAATATTTATTTTACAACGCAAGATTTAAAGATATAAATACATATTTATTTTACAATGCAAGATTTAAGATATAAAATAAATATTTATTTTACAACGCTAAGATTTAGATATAAATAAATATTTATTTTACAACGCAAGATTTAAGATATAAATAAATATTTATTTTACAACGCAAGATTTAAGATATAAATAAATATTTATTTTTTAAATATTTATTTTGAAAACTCAGATTTAACATTTAAGTTATATATTTAGAAATGCTTATTTGAGATTTATCAATTAAATCTGAAAATATCAACTAAAAGGTTTATTTAGCATGTCTGTAAAATCTTGGAAAAAAACTCACATTTAGCATAAATCTTAGGAAAATGCCACATTTATGCTATATCTGAGAAAAAAACACAGGAAAAACGTGTTGTGTTTTACTTTACATTTGGCACCCCATAAAAAAAACCTCGACATTTTGACAACCTGTAGGCTATAATCGTTAAAAGGCCTTTTGCAAATACGCTAGCTGCTCTGGGAAATTTGGCCATAAGGTAGGCTATCTGTGTTATGCAGATATTTCTGACGTTTATAACACGAAAATTAGTCCAGCATTAAGGGAGTAATAGGACCTAGCATATTTTCTCAGGGGAAGTCTGCATCTGTCAATACACTACCAAAACACGCTGATCTTTATGTGACTTATATATGTATTATATTAGCCTATATGTAACCTATAAAAACAACGCATAAGTGAGCGGTATTTAGTTTATTATATTTAAGGACTGAGCAACCAATTGTCATAGCTGAACATACCCCCTTTCATGCCGACTTGAAATAAATAGGCCTACACCTTGAAATAAATGCGAGTGGATATAAATAGGCTACCCATTGAAATAAATATAAGACGTAAAATAATGAATATTTATTTTGACACACGCCAATAACAGCTTGTTTAGGCCTGACCTTCCGAGAAAAAAACCCGAAGCGTGATTTTGAGGTTACATGATTACAAAATAGGCATTTGAAGACTAAATAACCTTTTGTTTTTTTCTGTTACCCAGTGAGCATTTTTGTGTTGAAAGTTGGCGGAACTACAATGGTGGTGTCATCTGCATATACCCACTGAGCACAAACCTATATAAACGATAAAATGTTGGTGAAATATGGAATACCATCCAAGCTCTCATTTGCCATTTTTAGACTGGCTAAAATCTACAATATAAATGTGCGCATTTTATGTTACAATTTTCATATGTGATTCAGTTGTAAATTCAAGACAAACAATATGGATTAATGTGGATGCATTTCTCAAAATGTCATTGCTTTGGCAAGCGAAATCCGGCCGACACGTAGATGCAATTTCACCGCATGAAGTGTATCACTGTAAAATGTTTTAAATATTTAAAACATTTAGCCAATTTGTTGCAACAAGAAGCTTGGGCAAACAACATGGCATAAGTTTCTATCCCAGGCAGAGTTTTTACCCAAAAATAATGTTGCACGAATTTCTTGCTATGCGCATGTGTGTGGACTTGTACATGAGAGTCAAGAACTTTCCTGTCCATGCTTGTTTGTGATATCATTCATTAAACACTAAAACACACAGGTTAGCACGTGGCCTCGATGGCTCAGTGGAAAAGCACTTGTTTTCACGTTCGAGGATTGTAAGTTCGATTCCTGCTTGCTGTGGTGTTTATTTACATGAAAAGATTTGGTTGAAACGTGGTCTTAACAAGAACTCTTGAAAGAGGTCGACAAATAGATGTAGAAAAAAATTAACTTTGGAACCATTTTAAGAGGTCTTTTCACTGACTGCCATAAACGTTTATTTTAGGGCTTTTAGTCTGAAAATTGCTCACTGGGAAGGACAAGGTCCTCTAGTAGCTCAACCAGGTAAATTGCATGTCATCAGCGATTCTGAATTTCCACAACATGGGTTCAAATATGGCTCAAGATAAACCTCAAATGCCATTCTCTCTTTCCCTCTGATTTTCTAGTCTCTCATTGATTACTGTCCAATAAAGCCAAAATGCCACAAAAATATATTTAAATGGGACTACGTATCACCATCTACTCGGCAGCAGAAGAACAGGCCTAAGATCCAATAATAGTCAAGTTGTAGGAATATTCTGAGGACTTGAGAGGAACTCAACATTATGACATCCAAGTAACACATTGCAACGTTTGTGACTTTTATGGGATTTTCCTGGAATGTCCTTTTGTTATCTTGGAGTAACATTCCCCTAAATATACGCTCCAGAATATTCGGAAAATAACGTTTTGTAATGACGTGGCAAGAATTACATTACATTACATTACATTTATTTAGCAGACGCTTTTATCCAAAGCGACGTACAGTAAGTGCGTACAGAGACATCATCATCATTACAGAACAGACAAGGCAAAGCACATCCTTTGCATAATGTAGCAGCTATCCCTAGCAATGAACGAAGAATGTATGGGGAATGTTACCAATGTACTCCAGTCTCACAGTAAGGGAACGTTAAATTCAAGTGTTAGTGAAACCCAAAGGGAACGTTTCTACTAACATTACGAGAACATTCCCTTAATGCTACATAGAATGTTCCTGTAATGTGAAGGGGAAGTTCCACAAACAAGTTGAAGGAATGTTCGGAGGACTTGAGAGGAACACAACATTATGACATACAGGGAACGCATTGCAATGTTTGTGACATTTATGGGATGTTCCTGGAATGTTCTTTAGTTATCTTGGAGTAACATTCCATATATACACCCCAGAATGTTCCCAAAATAACGTTTTGTAATGACGTGGCAAGAATGTATGGGGAATGTTACCAATGTACTCCAGTCTCACAGTAAGGGAACGTTAAGTCCAAGCGTTAGAGAAACCCAAAGGGAACGTTTTGACTAACATTCCTAGAATATTCCACTTATGTTCCATATAATATTCCTGTCATGTTCGTGGAATGTGAAGGGGAAGTTCGACAATCATGTTTTAGGAATGTTCTGTGGACTTGAAAGGAATTCAACATTATGACATCCAGGGAATGCATTGCAACATTTGTGACATTTATGGGATGTTCCTGGAATGTTCTTCTGTTATCTTAGAGTAACATTCCCCTATACACCCCAGAATGTTCACAAAATAACATTTTGTAATGATGTGGCAAGAATGTATGGGGAATGTTAGCAATGTACTCCGGTCTCACAGTAAGGGAACATTAAATCCAAGCATTAGAGAAACCCAAAGGGAACGTTTCGACAAACATTCCTAGAATATTCCACTTATGTTACATAGAATGTTCCTGTAATGTTCATGGAATGTGAAGGGGAAGTTCCGCAATAAGTTTTAGGAATGTTCTGAGGACTTGAAGGGAACTCAACATTTCGACATCCAGGGAACGCATTGCAACATCTGTGACATTTATGGGATGTTCCAGGAATGTTCTTCTGTGATCTTGGAGTAACATTCCCTTATACACCCCAGAATGTTCCCAATGTAATGTTCTGCAATGACATTACAGGGCTGTATAGGGAACATCCCAAACGTTCCTCGTTACAAAAAATTGTGTTACAATTGCCCCCAGAATACTCTATATTATTTTCTGGTACTCCTACAAGCGATAATATAACCTCTCTGCATTTGAATGGATCTCTATGGGAATTGGGGGTTGGGACTAGATTTCACTGTAAATTACACTGGAACAGTATGGAACACATGGTTGGCTAAATGGCTCTAAGTCATCAAGGGTCTATTGTATCAAACAAGCCTTAAAACATCACTCTGCTGCCAGATATACAGTAGATATGGATGGATAACCTGAAGGGTTTCTTCTCCTGACTTATGTTTCCATATAGTTCAATAGGAAAATCTGTCAGGAAAAACAACCCTTAAAGTGATCCATCCATATCTACTGCATATCTGGCAGCAGAGTGATGGTTTGAGGCTTGTTTGATACATCAAACCCTTGATGACCCTTGGCTATTTCGCCAACCATGTATTCCATACTGTTCCAGCATAATTTACAGCTAAATCTAGTCCCACCCCCCAATTCCCATAAATTTCTGTTTGGTCCCCGTCTCAACACTAGTGGTTCCCAAACTTGGGCTACGTTCACATTACAAGCAAATGTGGGCCAAATCCGATTTTTTTGCCCTCATGTGACACAGATCAGATTTTTTTTCCAATCAGATCTTGGCCACTTTCATATGTGGTCCAAAATCCGATACATATGGAGCTCAATAACTGACAAAAGTATTTGAATTTGAATTTAGTATATTTGAATTACACCGCCCGGCCAAAAAAAAAGTCGCCGTTGCAACCGTCATGCATAGTGCCCATTGTACAAGCCTCTGGAGGCAGTGTTATGATCTGGGGTTGCTTCAATTGGTCAGGTCTAGGCTCAGCAATGTTATGCAGCAATAAAATGAAGTCAGCTGAGTACTTGAATGTACTGAATGACCAGGTTATCCTACCAATGGGCATATTCCAGGAGGACAATGCCAAGATTCATCGGGCTCAAATTGTGAAAGAGTGGTTCAGGGAGCATGAGAAATCATTTTCACACGTGAATTAGCCACCAGAGTCCTGACCTTAACCCCACTGAAAGTCTTTGGGATGTGCTGGAGAAGACTTTACAGAGTGGTTTGACTCTCCCGTAGTCAATACAAGATCTCGGCCAAAAATGAATGCAACTCTGGATGGAAATAAATGTTGTGACATTGCATAATGTTGTCGAAACAATGCCACGACGAATGTGCGCTGTAATCAAAGCTAAAGGCGGTCCAACTAAATATTAGCGTGTGTGACTTTTTTTTTGGACGGGCAGTGTATATACGTGTGACTTTTCATAAACTTTAATTTTTTTGTGCTGTATTTCATAAATTTGCATTTAAACAAAGATTGAAATTCAGATTTTCAAAATTCAGATCCATAAATACAAATCTCTCTTATTCAAATTTCTGAAATTCAGAATTTAAAAATTCAGATCCATAAATACAAATCTCTCTGATTCAAATTTCTGAAATTGAGATTTTAAAAATTCAGATCCATAAATACAAATCTCTCGGATTCAAATTTCTGAAAATCAGATTTTAAAAATTCAGATCCATAAATACAAATCTCTGATTCACATTTCTGAAATTCAGGTTTTAAAAATTCAGATCCATAAATACAAATCTCTGATTCACATTTCTGAAATTCAGGTTTTAAAAATTCAGATCCATAAATACAAAGCTCTCTAATTCAAAGTTCTAAAATTCAAATTGAAATTCAGATTTTACGCTAACTAGGCCAAAGGTGAAGCATCCGGGCTTCCCAGGAAAAGTAGAAGCGTTCGGAACTGTCGAACTCGCATTTAGCCAATCACAGAGCTGCTAGACTTCAGCTAGCGGCGGCAAGTGCAGCAACGCTGTTATTCACGCCGTGGTGCAGATGATGAGCCGTAACGTTAACGAGGTAATTATATAGTTATATAGCTTACGTTAGTTATATACAGGGTTAACTCTCAAAGCGCTGTATTGCTACTAGTGTGATATATTTTGCTTTAGCTAAAGATCGGATGTAGCTACCTGCCTGCGGAAAACATTTTACAATTCGACCACTGTAGCTAACCATTGACAGCAAGCAAACGTAGCCTAAGGCTGGCGTAGGTAGAGAACATTAGCTAACACAAAATAGTCACACTAGTAGAATACAGCGTTTTGAGTGTTTATCAACCCTATATATAGCTAACTAACGTATATAACTATATACTTACCTGGTCCGTGTAACGTTTTTCAATTTGATTACCTGATGCATATAGGCTATCTCAAATTGATTCGCCAAGGTAACTCATGTGCCTGGCCAGCAACCCACTGGATTTGCAACTGACTTGGCTGGTCACTGGCATTCCTAGGCTCGTCACTCACGTACAAACACAATAAAAAACAAACACCAACCAACTCACAAAACATTTGTCTAAAAATGGCAAATGTAGGCTAATCATAGTAAATAAACCATAGGCTATGCGAGTAATTGTGCAGATGTCAGTCAACAGCAACACTAACAGCATCAGTGTTTAGCCCAAATGTATCGAGGCTAGCCTGCAGCAGTAGATGAATTGGGTAAATCTGAAAGCTCATCCAATGACACAATGTCTAAAAGGCTACTGCCTACATTCTCAGCACTGAATAGTAGGATTGTTCCTGTCCAAAAGTTAAATAGTTCTGCCCCATGTTGGATTCCGACCGTGATCGCAGGGTATTGTTACATATAGGCATATGTTAGTAGCCTGTGTTACAGGGACACCTAGAGGTGCTCTTAAAATGTTGCATGTAAGACCCGGATGTGGTGTGTGAGTATGCGCGGGAGGAACCGCAGTTCAATAAAAGCTATACTGAAACATGGTGGCAGAAGTGGTAGCTCAGTGAAAAGAGAAACGCATTCAGAGATAAAACCACGCCATGGCAAGCAACAGCATCCCAGCGCCCGAGGGTATGCGTATGACTGGTGATCTGGCAAAAAACTGGGAAGTTTTCCGATCGGAGTTTGAGGACTTTTTGCTCGCTACCGGTCTGAGTGAGAAGTTGAAGCTAATCCGGGCAGCCTCGCTGAGACGGCTAATGGGAAGTGAGTGCTGTCATGTTTACACACACAGCCTCACGTTGACGGAAGATCAAAAGAAGGACCCGGCGGCTATTTTGGGTGCTTTGGGGGATTACTTCAAGCCGGCGAAAAATGTCATTTATGAGAGATACATGTTTGCAAGCTGTAAACAAGAGACTGCTCAAACGCATACACACTAGCCACATTGGTGGGGAGGCATGTTACAGGCGGGCCAGGGATACACTTTTTTGGCCAAACATGAGAGCAGAGATAAAGGACTTTGTGGCGAACTGCTCCGCATGCAACGAGTACTCACGAGTCCAGCAGAAGGAATCGATGATGTCACATGACATACCAGTACGCCCGTGGCAAGCCGTGAGCATGGACGTTTACTCATATGCTGGCAAGGACTTTCTCATCATTGTGGACCAATATTCAGACTACTGGGAAATCGACCATCTGCCGGATTTGTCTGCTGACACACTCATCACGCGCTGCAAAGCTCAGTTTGCGCGTTATGGGCAGCCGGACAGAGTGATCACAGATAACGGCCCACAGTTTGCTTGCGAGCGGTTCAGGAGGTTTGCAGAGAGCTGGGGGTTTGCCCACGTCACATCCTCACCCCGACACCCTCAATCGAACGGCAAGGCTGAGTCAGCCGTTAAGATCGTCAAATCACTCTGCAAGCGGGCGAAATTGGATGGCATGGATGCATGGATGGCCATCCTACACTGGCGCAACACCCCCACAGAGGGGTTGGACAGCAGTCCAGCCCAGCGCTTAATGGCACGCAGGCTCAAGACTTCACTGCCAGTCGCGGACAGCCTGCTTCTACCGCGTGTGGTGGACGGAGTGGCAGAGAAGCTGCGATGGAAACGTCGGATCGCAAAATCATTCTACGACACATCTGCCAGAGACCTTCCAGAGCTGAATGTTGAAGATCACATAAGGATGAGGCCTTTGCCAGGTGATCGCACAGGGCGGTGGCGGCTGGGCCAGTGCCTCCAGAGAGTCGCACCTCGCTCGTTCGTGGTGGATGTGGACGGCACACTTTACAGACGCAACCGAGTGGATCTGCGTGTTGCGGAGCACTCAGCTCAAGCGCGACAGTTGGACATGCTACAGCCCGAGGGGAGCGGTCCTGACCAGGCTCATGTCACTGGAGAGACTGCCTCGGCCGAGACACGTATTGTCTCAGGTCAGGGGGAGACAGGCAGCGAGGAACACCCTTGTACACCAAGGGCACCAGTGACGCTGGGGGGTCCTGGCACGGCAGGCCGTGGTGTCTACTCACGGAGTGGCCGCCTGTTACGGCCACCGCAACGACTGGACTTATGAAAAATGAAAGGTCTGCTGAGGCTGTTTTGACTTTGCCTCGGATTACTGGACTGTTTGTTGTTGGAAAAAAATATATATATATACCACTACTCACAAAAAGTTAGGGATATTCGGCTTTCGGGTGAAATTTCAGGATGAACTTAAAATGCACTATAACCTTTACAGGTGAAATTAATTTGACCTTCTCTAAACGTTTGAATGCACATGTCCAACTATTCAATGTTTCAGTACTTTTTGCACAACTTGCTGTTCTCTAACAAGGAGCTGAACGGCAAAATTCACAACAGGTGTTTGATCCATGAATCGACCAATAAATTTCCTGGTTCAATTAGAATTGGTATTTAAACAGTCCTCTTCATCATGCTGTTCACATTTTGACATCATGAGACCAAGACGACACCTAACAATTGATCAACAGTACCTCGCCATTGCGAGGCTTCAAACAGGATGTTCTCAGAGGGAAGTGGCCACTGAGCTTAGAGTGTCGCAGAGTGTCATCAGCAGGTTGCAACAGAGATACAGAGAGACTGGAAGAGTCACAGAAAGGCATAGAAGTGGACGTCCTTTGGCCACATCCCACACTGATGACCGCTTCATTGTGAACAGTGCCCTGCGGAACCGGATGATGAATGCCACTCAACTCCAGGCACATTTAAGGGAGGTGAGAGGCACCCAAGTGTCACGTCAGACCATTCGAAACCGTTTACATCAGCGTGGTCTGCGTGCTAGACGACCTGCAAGGGTACCTGACCACACCACCAGGCACAGGCGTCATCGTCTTGCATGGGCCAGGGAGCATTTACGCTGGACGAGGGACCAGTGGGCCTCGGTGCTGTTCTCTGATGAAAGTCGATTCACGTTGAGCAGAAATGATGGCCGCCAACGATGTTGGAGACGTCAAGGAGAGCGCTATGCATCAGCCACTGTTGTCACCAGACGACCCTTTGGTGGTGGCGGTGTTACAGTGTGGGCAGGTGTGTCTAGTCAATACAGAACTGCCCTACACTTTGTGAATGGTACAGTGACAAGCCCATACTACCTGAATAACAATAATAATAATAACATTAATCCAGTCATTGTGCCCCTGCATGAACAACACAGGCCTAATTTCATCTTCATGGACGACAATGCTCCAGCTCATCGAGGTCGCATCATTAGGGAAAGGCTGCTGGAGACTGGGGTACCTCAAATGGAGTGGCCTGCACTTTCTCCAGACCTGAATCCCATAGAAAACCTATGGGATCAGCTGACTCACCGTGTAGAGGCTCGTAACTCTGTACCCCAGAACATCAATGACCTGAGGGCCGCCCTTCAAGAAGAGTGGGATGCCATGCCTCAGCAGACAATAAGTCGACTTGTGAACAGCATGAGACGTCGTTGTCAAGCTGTAATTGATGCTCAAGGGCACATGACAAGTTATTGAGACATTGACATTTTTGTTGTGGTATACCCACCACTGTTGTTGGCTTTTGTTTCAATAAATTGTTTGAGATGAGGAAATCACCATTGCATGCTTCTACTTAAATGCCCTACTTTCATGATACGTATAATATCACTGTAGCGTGAACTTACATTTTCCATAAATTTCACCCGAAAGCCAAATATCCCTAACTTTTTGTGAGTAGTGTATATATAAAAAAAGGAATGATGCAATGTTGTACTGTTATTGGTACTGATACTGTTGGAATGTTGGAAATTGGGACTGGTAATGTAGATGCAAGCATGTAATTATTTATAAACAGCTAAAGGAAAGGAGATGTTACATATAGGCATATGTTAGTAGCCTGTGTTACAGGGACACCTAGAGGTGCTCTTAAAATGTTGCAGTTGCATGTAAGACCCGGATGTGGTGTGTGAGTATGCGCGGGAGGAACCGCAGTTCAATAAAAGCTATACTGAAACAGGTATAGTCCATAGGTATAGCCTAAGCAGGAATTCCACTGGGCTACCTAGATATCATAAAGTTTAATGCTCGATCGGTTTTGCTTCATCATTCAAATATTTAAACAGATTTTTAACGTGGCAATAAAACCAGTGGACTGTAATTAATCAATTAGGAGCTATGGTTTTTATTTTTAATGGGGTAAAATGACATGTAGGTAGGCTAAATATTTTACTTTGACAAGCCAGTTGTGGATCTCTTATCCACGGTGGCCCCCTAGTGGTAGTTGTCGACATCCCAATTACAGTAGACCTATTCATATTTCTCTGAAATTATAAATTACAGGTTAAACCCAGACTGTATAAAAATATGGACAAAGCCATTGTGACGTCACCCATTGCCTTTCCACGGCCTCGTAAAAACTGAATTGAAGCTCGGAAGTCTTTTTCGCCGGCCGTTTGTACAAACTGCGCCTGCTCCGTGGAGCCGAAGGCCGTGTCCGAATCAGAGCTCTTTTCGGTCGTCAGACAGTTACCAGGCTAGATAGCGACATTTTCTAGTCTTCTGTGTTTGGGTATTATAGGCTAAATGCTAAAAGAAACTACAAAGGAAATGAGGTAGCATAAACGTTACGATGAGCCTAGCCAGCCCGTTGTTTACTAACTTAACCTTAACAGCAGAGAGGACTTCCCGTAAGAGGCAATAGATTTCCGTTAACCGGTTTGCCTTAGACAGGGCTGTGTGATAAGCCAACATTGAGCTATTGCTTAGCCTATATTCCATGTCACTAAAATAAAATAAGCAGGCTATCAATAAAATAAGTGCTTATGTCTCTAATTTTGTCTGAGTGGTAGACCTATTTAAAATATGATTCTGTAGCCTATGTTCTTAGAAGGCTGAGCATAATGGCACTGTGCCAATACTGACATGGATTTTTGTATTATTATATTACAGCTGTGTAGATAGGCTACAGTCGGAACTCACTGTATTCGCACACCCTCTATAAAGACCAGTTTTTATATTCTCTCTCATGTAGCCTAGCCTATTTAAATTGAACAAATTAAAATGTTTTGTGTAGTAGGCTAGGCCACAACAGTAAAATCAGCGTGATAGAGGCTACCGCCGCATCTTACAGCATTGAGATCGGAACGTTATAATAAAATAAAAATATAATCGTGTAAAGGTCCATTTGTTTTAATCTGTAGCCTAGGCTATGTTGCTTCATGACTAGGCTAAATATGGATTATTAGGCTACAATAGCCCAGTCTACAGGTAAAATTTCCTGTGAGTAGGGAGATCAGAGTCGGGGTTGTGCCCCGGGGTCGTTTTCCCAGTGTTTTCACCCTATAATAAAATAAGCTGAATTGCTGTGTCTTTCAGTTTTTACAAGTCTTTTACTGCCATCTGCTGGGAAAAGACATGAATTGCAGTTTACACAACATAGCCTACGCGGATGCCTACACGAGTATTTTAAATTATATATTTTTAAAATTAGCCTATAGGCCTACACCATACAAAATAACCCACCGTTTTTGTCTCGTTTCGATCGCTGTCTCAGGCTTTCTGTTGAACTACGTTACCTTTGCTCTGCACATAGCCTAAGGGTAGGCTAAGGCTATCTAAAAGAAAACATTAATTAATAGAAATCGTGATGGAAATGCCCACGGTGAAAAGGGTAGCACATTTTCAGGCATAGCTTGCCATGAATAGCCGGCTGGTTTTGACAGTAGCCTAAGATTAGGCTAGTTACCACACCAGATTAACGTAAGGGGAACATATCTAAACTGTTAACTAAATTAACATTGGGCTGGCTATGGCTCGTCGTAACTTTTAGGCTACCTCGTTTCCTTTTAAATTCGTATAATTTAGCCTATTATCCCCTAACACAGAGAACTAGGAAATATCGCTATCTAGCCTGGTAACTGCCTGACGACCGAAATCACAGACAACCACTGAAGTTGAACCATAAATTCAGTGGTTTGAACTGTCCCCTGTAACGCCCCTTTCTTCGAGTCCCCGCCTTGATGGGCAGCTTTGACAGTTTGCATGTTCAGTTCGGATTTTTGGCAGGGTTTTTGCGTGAACACGCGGAAATGATAATGCAAACGGATGCAATGCCATTGCATTTCAATTATGTCACTCTTGTGCCGCAAAAGCATGAAAACGATATGTTAAATGGCGAATTGAATTATCATTTCCTTTTTGTCATGGCTCATGCGAGTGCAATAAGAAACTGCTAATACAAATGTGGTTTTTCATTTTCATAAAAATGATGGCAGGGTTGTGTCATAGATATGGAAGCATATCCGCGCCAAAATTCAAATGAAAATGCAAATCGCCGATTGCATTTCGTTTACATTCGATGTGCGCAAAAACCATGACATAATTCAAATGAAAATGCAAAAGGTCACTTTTCATTTTCAAGTTAATGTACGCACTTTTTCTGACAATTTGAAAATGTTAATGCAAATCCATTATACATTTCATTTTCATCGTTCTCTACGACACAACCCTGCCATAATTTAAATGAAAATGAAAAACCGCATTTGAATTAGCAATTTCTTATTGTAATCGCATGATCCATGACAAAAAGGAAATGATAATTCAATTCGCATTTAAGATTACATGTTCATGCTTTTGCGGCACAAGAGTGACATAATTCAAATGCAATCCGTTTGCATTTTCATTTCCGAAAAGACCCTGCCAAAAATCCATTTCGAAATGGCAAACTGTCAAAAGTCCATTTTGAAATGGCAAACTGTCAAAGCTGCCCATCAAGGCGGGGCCTCGAAGAAAGGGGCGTTACAGGGGACTGTTCAAACCACTGAACATAATGGTTGTCTGTGATTTCGGTCGTCAGGCAGTTACCAGGCTAGATAGCGACATTTCCTTGTTCTCTGTGTTTGGGGATTATAGGCGAAATGATCGGAATTAAAAAGGAAACGAGGTAGCCTAAAAGTTACGACTAGCCATAGCCAGCCCAATGTTAACTAAATTAATTTCACAATTTAGCCTGCTTTCGTTAATCTGGTGTGGAAACTAGCCGATAGCCTATAATGTTACGGGTTTCCGTGGCCAAAACCAGGCTATGCCTGAAAACATGTGCTACCCTTTTCACCGTGGGCATTTCCATCACGATTTCTATTAATTATTGTTTTCTTTTAGATAGCCTTACCCTTAGGCCATGTGCAGAGCAAAGGTAACGTAGTCCACAGAAAGCCTGAGACAGCGATCTGTAACGTTACGTGACACAGCTTGAGCCTGCTACACAACCCTGTCATAATTTAAATGAAAATGAAAAACCGCATTTGAATTAGCAATTTCTTATTGTAATCGCATGATCCATGACAAAAAGGAAATTATAATTCAATTCGCCATTTAACATTACATGTTCATGCTTTTGCGGCACAAGAGTGACATCATTCAAATGCAATGGCATTACATCCGTTTTCATTTTCATTTAAATTATGACAGGGTTGTGTAGCAGGCTCAAGCTGTGTCACGTAGCTAACGTTACAGATCGCTGTCTCAGGCTTTCTGTGGACTACGTTACCTTTGCTCTGCACATAGCCTAAGGGTAAGGCTATCTAAAAGAAAACAATAATTAATAGAAATCGTGATGGAAATGCCCACGCATTATGTTCAGTGGTTTGAACAGTCCCCTGTAACGCCCCTTTCTTCGAGGCCCCGCCTTGATGGGCAGCTTTGACAGTTTGCCATTTCAAAATGGACTTTTGACAGTTTGCCATTTCGAAATGGATTTTTGGCAGGGTCTTTTCGGAAATGAAAATGCAAACGGATTGCATTTGAATTATGTCACTCTTGTGCCGCAAAAGCATGAACATGTAATGTTAAATGCGAATTGAATTATCATTTCCTTTTTGTCATGGATCATGCGATTACAATAAGAAATTGCTAATTCAAATGCGGTTTTTCATTTTCATTTAAATTATGGCAGGGTTGTGTCGTAGAGAGCGATGAAAATGAAATGTATAATGGATTTGCATTAACATTTTCAAATTGTCAGAAAAAGTGCGTACATTAACTTGAAAATGAAAATGCAAAGTGACCTTTTGCATTTTCATTTGAATTATGTCATGGTTTTTGCGCACATCGAATGTAAACGAAATGCAATCGGCGATTTGCATTTTCATTTGAATTTTGGCGCGGATATGCTTCCATACATAGAGGGCGAGAAAAATTTAATGTGAAATGGATTTGCATTAACATTTTCAAATTGTCAGATAAAGTGCGTACATTAACTTGCAAATGAAAACGCAAAGTGGCCTTTTGAATTTTCATTTGAATTATGTCATGGTTTTTGCGCACATTGAATGTAAACGAAATGCAATCGGCGATTTGCATTTTCATTAGAATTTTGGCGCGGATATGCTTCCATATCCCACTCTGTGTTGTGTGTTTATTTTTGGTTGGCCAGTCGGCTTATATTTTTCTTTCTTTTATTTAGCCCTACCAGTAGTGTGGTGTGGTTAGGGCTCCACTATTATTAATTTCTTTGTTGAATGTTGTTCGTTTGTGGCGAGGAGTGGAAGTGAGTTTGATTATTGTGTGTGTGTGTGTGTGTGTGTGTGTGTGTGTGTATGTCGCCGTGTCGGTCTGTGAGTGTAGGCTACTCCCTCGTAAGTGGTTGTTGGTAGTCACGAGTAACTCTAAACTGCATAACTTCACGAGTGGATTGTGTGACCAGTGTGTGCCGTGTGGTGTGTGGGGTTGGGCACGCTTACCTGCGGGGGGGATCCAGCTTTGTCCGGCGGGAATATGAGTGGTGGGAGGGAGTACAGAACCCACAGATGGGCATTATCCTCAGTCGCTTGTAAATGTATGCAATTTTATGAATTTGTATGAAGTGATATTTATCTTTTACTTCGCGGTTGGTGTACTGCTTGGAGTTTTATTATTATAATCATGAGGTGGATTCCGATACTTGTGCGCAAAGTCCTGGCTGATAATAGTTGCTTTTTCTTTTAGGAATTGTGCCAGCCACTGTTTCTATGGTTGTTTATGACTGATTTACAATTTGTTTTCGTTTGTTTTCATTCCTTTTATCTTTGCATTAAAATCAGAACGCTCTTATCATTGTAGCACAGTGTTTCTCAACACTGGTCCTGGAGGGCCGCAGGGTATGCTGGTTTTCGTTGTTACTCTGGGAGTGTTCGAGTAGACATCGGTGAGCAGTCGGCTCGCCTGCCTCAGGCGGAAATGGCAAACGCCTGAGCAGATCGAACTGGGACAGTTTCGGACGTTTCTGAAACCGGCAGGGAGAAAAACAACATGGAGTTAGCCATGTTGTTTGTTGTTGCGGAGGACTTGGAGGTGACAGAAATGTCCTTTTTACTTCAAAATCTTGAAGAAATGGAGGAGAACGAATGAATGTTGTTTTAATACTGACTTAGGCCTACATTATTTAATTACTTGTATTGTTAGGGTAGTCAATATTTATCTTTTGCTATGCGACTTTGGCTAAGCGCCGAATTGTTCCACAGTGAAACTGCAATTAAAGTTCTTGAATAAATATCTATAATTGCCATTATAATTAAAGCGCTGGGTGTCACAAACCTAATACGGGCTGGACCCAAATGCAACGACCAGGAGGCAGGGGGACAGAAAAGGTAATTTATTTATATGGCTTGGGGTAGTCCCAAGCCGTACACAGATGGTAAACAACAATAATAGCAAGGTCAGGGATTTCTCCGGAACTTGAATCTGCTCCAAGCCGGAGCTGGACTTGAACAGCCACCGGACGTTCCAAGCCGGAACTGGACCTGGAGCTGGAGCCCAGGAGTTCCAACCGGAACTGGGCAGGACAGGAAACTGGAACGGATTACTGGAACAAGGAGTTGTTCCAAACCGGAACTGGGCTTGGTACAGGAGACTGGAGTTCCAAACCGGAACTGGACTGGATAGTCAAACGGGAACTGGATCACGGGAACATGGAGTTGTTCCAAACCGGAACTGGACTGGATAGTCAACGGGAACTGGATCACGGGAACATGGAGTTGTTCCAAACCGGAACTGGACTGGATCTGGACAGGATAGTCAAACGGGAACATGGAGTTGTTCCAAACCAGAACTGGACTAGGTACAGGAAACTGGAGCGGTTCAAACTGGAACAGGAATACTGGAACACTGGAATGTTCCAGACCGGAACTGGACTGGAACGGGACTGGAAGCAGAGGAAGGGATAATGGCTGGATACGGGAAGGCAGAGCAGTGCAGCGGAGCTCAGGTTGGCCCGGTTGGGGCAGCAGGGCCACAGTGGAAGCTGCAACTGTAACCGTAGCAATGGCGGTAGCCACGGCCGGACAGGAACCACTGTAGAATGGAAAGGCAGAACACCCAGCTGCGGGCGCAATGTCAGGTGGAGGCAGAGGTACCGCAACACACACAGGGAGTGGTAAACAGCTACAGACTGGCAGACACAGTAGAAAGGTGGTTATTGAGACAGGCAAAGTTCAGGCAGGGAAAACCGCAAACAGACAGGGCTAGTTAAACAACAATAGAAGGCTGAGAGCATTAAGGCACAGAGTCAAACCAAACTGAAGTCTTTAGGGCACAGGACAGGGATTCTAAGACCAGGATACAAACGGAGAACGTTAGCGAACTGGCGCTGAATAGCAGCCAGCCGGAGGGTTAAATAGGGAAGTGAGATTGAAAACAATTAAGAAGGCGTGCGGAATGTAAGCGAGGGTGATTGAACAATTGAAGGGTGCGGAATGCATGCAGCAACGGGGAAAGGAGATAGGTTGAAACCGGAGTGGGGAAAAGGAGTGAAACAAACGGAAGGAACACGCCCAGTCTGTAGCAACGGGGAAAACACGGACAAAGGGAATCAAACATGACACGGAGGGAAATGGTAAAACATGGAAAACGGACAGGATGGGAACGGAACATTACAGCTGGGTGCCGTTTCATTATCGAATAACTAAATTATTTAGTGAAGCTGTCATCTGTTATGGTAACATACCTGTAAACATTAGGCTGCTTATGTTCTATTGCTCATATTCAGTTGTTGTCTGTCAATTTATGAAATGACATAAACTACACCTGTCATCTCTGTTTAGACTAGCAAAAATGGTAGACATGTAATTTTAGTTAATCTAAACCCAGAAGACATCATAGCCATCGGTAGCCATACATTGTAATGTGAGAATCTATGTAGCTATGTTAAGTATCATAACTTACATGCATGTTTTCATAGACTTTTGAGTGGTGGTTCTAAAGAATATTTTATTGCAGAATATCTGTACCAATATAATTGAGAAATGTCTCTTTCATGGGACTTCTTTAGAGTTAATGTTAATGCATTGAAGATATTCCTTGTGACATAAAGGAAAAGTGTATTAATCCTAATCATTAATTATGTTGCTATGAAATAATAATACTTGGTTGCATATCCTTTGCGTGCAAGGACTGCCTGAAGTCTGCGAGCTGTAGAAATCATCAGATGCTCTGTATCTTCACTGGTGATGCTAAGCCAGGCCTGTACTGCAGCCTTCTTCAGTACAATATGGATGAAAATGCCCTCAAATTAAAGTTTACAGTCTGTACTTTAGCCTTTAATTCATTGTATCATTTCACATCCAAAGTGCTGGAGTACAGAGCCAAAACACAGGGGAAACAAATATTCACTGTTCTCTGTATATATCCTTTACTTGACCAGTCTGTTGAGATTTCTTTTCACACTAAAACATTATACATAGCATACATGATTCAGCTACTCATAATGTCAGTGTTCATGATTTATTCAAATTACATGACAGCAGGTAGTCCTTTTGGACCCTGACAAAGAATTTATTGAATTGAATGCCATCCAATGTCTTTAACAAGATAAATTGAGTTTGTATGAACGAATAACTAATATAGTACATATAGGGACATTGGGATACTGGGAGTCATTATGTGTTTTGAGGGAACAATGTACATTTTCCTTGCCAGTTATGGTAATGTATGGATAAATAGAATTGTATTTGCATAAGATGTATTCCAATATCAACATGCCATCTTCCTTTTACCTGTCACCAATCATTGTTCATATATTTCTGATTTGACAATAAACATACAAAATGACAGAAAGAACCCTGTGTCATTGTAGCTTGAATGGTGGTGGAGGGGAATAGTTCTACAGTTTATTTACCTTTTGTGAATGTCACCATATTGTGTGAAATAAATATTATGAAAATGTTATCTTTGCTTAATTGCTGGTATAATTTATCTGTTTTGTCCTGGAGACCAGACCACCCACATCTGATAGCCATAATAACAGTGTTAGATCTTTAATCTCAATCATTAATCTTACAACAATTTGTAAGATGGTTGTACAGCATTGTACCCAGGTTGTGTTGCTTAATATTGTTTCATTGTTAATACCCTTCATGTTATTATGGCATTGTGTTGTTTGTATGTGGTTCTCTCTGCTGGCATGTGACATGCAGAGGTCTGGCGATACACTGTCCCATCTGGATATAGGGAAAACTCCACTTCTCAACACAATGACAGACAGCAGGTCATACCTTCATTACATTACATTATAGTCATTTGGCAGACGCTCTTATCCAGAGCGACGTACATCAGTGCATTTTCAAACTAGTGCGTTAAGATCTTGTCTTACTGATAACAAGGATGGTGAAGAGAAATATTGATTAGATAACAGTTTTTTCCCCATCAAAAGACATCCAAATACTTAAATAAATTAATGAGTTATCATTTGGTGGTGCTACCTTAATGTTCTATATGGTCACACCAAATGTTCTGGAGAGGATACTTTTTTGGACAACAGTCCAATTAGGATTTTACACTTAAGCTGTTGCAAAAACAAACCACTCCGTATAACAAAGTTGAATCTTTACTTTTCTATAGAATATGGTATAATTACAAATATAGTTGAATAAAGTATTGAATAAAACATTGTTACCTATATTTGGACAGGCCTTTTTTTGTTATTATTTCTTCATACACTTTTTGGTTCAGTCAACAGATTTTATATAGGCCTACTGTTAGAGGTAAATCTTTTCCTAATTTATCTCAAGGCAGATGGATTACAGAAGCAGTCAAGAATGAGAATGGGCAACTTCATTTGTTTATGTAGCATTACCAATATTGTACTTTTTGCATTCGTACTTCAATAATAACCAGAGTAGCGACCTTATGTTAGTCAATCCCACACTCTCAAAACACATATTTATGTATTTGCAAAACACATATTTATGTTCATTGATAGGGATAGCTGCTACATTATGCGAAGGATGTGCTTTGCCTTGTCTGTTCTGTAGTGATCTTGATGATGTCTCTGTACGCACTTACTGTACGTCGCTTTGGATAAAAGCGTCTGCTAAATAAATGTAATATAATAGATGTAGGGTGCTTGTTGAGGATCTGTATGAAGTGTTTGAAATCTTCTAAGCTATGTGTCCATGTTCCCCCAATGTCATCTAAATACCTAAAATAATTACTGGTAAGTTTGGGGCATTTTTCAAAAAGTCTCCTCCCAATGCGCCATGTAAATGTTGGCATAAGCTGGTGCAAATATTTTGCCCATAGCCGGGCCGCTGGTCTAAGAATTCTTTGTTGAATTCAGTCATTTTTGTTGAGGCTTATCTCCAGTAATTGCGGAAGGATCGTATCCGGTCGATTGTTGTCCGGGTACTTTTCCATCCGCGTTTTTACTGCTGTTAATCCTGCTGCTGTGTTTATGTTGGTGTATAGACGATCTATGTTTATGGTGAACAGGATGGCTTCTTCTGGTATTTTGTTTATGAAATCTGTCTTCTCTAGGCTGCTCAGGGCTAGCCCTTTGACGTTTCCTAGGGCCCAGGACTAGCCATATGGTCAATTAGAGGTCCTACAGACTGAAGCAAAGTTCTGGTAGCTTATTCTCCGATGCTGCATGTCCTTTTAACAAAATTAAAGCGCATATATTTAATAGGAAATAGTTTGGTGGGGAATTACCGGGAACCCGTGCTGGTGTTAAACACTGTGTAATATTGTGTATATGAAAGCCCATAATGGTTCAATTAAATTTTTCAATTCAATTTTATTTGTATATTGCTTTTTACAGAGAACGGTCACAGACGCTGTATAGAGAAACAGAAGGAATGGTTAGTCCAAATAATTATCCATATATTCTCTGCTTGCCAGGTTTCCCCAGCTATAAATTGCTCTTTTTGTAGTCTTATTAAAGTCGCTATTATATTAGCAACCCGCCAAGGTGTAAATGCAGGTAGCTTTTAAAGGGAATGGGAGATAAACCAATCAGGGTTATTGCATGTTACGCCCAAAACACCTATAATTAAAGAGGCTAAGTTTAGCCCATTTGAAACTTGCGCCTTACTTTGCGCTCAAAATATGCACACACTAACTAGCAAAAGGGGAGTTGGACACACCCTAAATGCACTTGGACCATGCGTTTAAGGCCATTTGCTAAGAGCGTCAAGAGAGCCCTCTGTCAAAACGTGTTGCGTTGTGTGAATATATTTTTATATTGCTCTTAAATCTTGCAGGTGTTTGACAGGCGTCTTCTCTGGGAAATCCAGTTGTGTGCAGAGTTTTGTACCAATACGCCCGGAACCCACCAGAAGCACAAGCTCAAACGCACGCACACGCGCACTGTTGCGCTTCACTTCCGCTCCCATGTTAACAAATTGCTGTGGTTCTCACCGGCCACGCACGGACGGCTCGCGGACGTGGAGCTGATTTTTACGCTCCGGGCGGAATTTTCTGGTCATCCGCATGTGCAATCTTATAGAAATACATTGTATATGCTCAATATCTGCATCATATCACTACGTATTAATGTTTTTCAACCTACTAATAGTTTTACTGTTGTTATTAATTATTATTATTATATTATATTTTAATATAGGCCCTAATGAAAAAGGGAACAGAGACAATCACCATTGTGGGATGAATGAAGTTAAATACAGTCATACATTTTGCATATAACCAGTCCCGTTTTTATAATGCTTTTTCTTTATTATAGTATACAAATTTATATATATTTGTTCAATGAATTAAGACTATGCTTACTTTTGTTTTTATTATACTGATATCACTGTATCGATTTAAGATACTAGCTGCTAATTCTGCTATAATTAAATGTTTAGAACATGTTGATTACTGTCCCAAATAAATAAATTATATGAAGTGAACTTTATAACTGAGGCAGTCTTGTTTGCTACATTTAGCTTCAAAAAACAACATTCTATATAGTTTAGATATTTGTTTTAATATAATCAAAAGTGTGATCAAAGCAATTCATGGGTGTACCCACATTCTTATCCTCCTCAGGAGCATTCGGAGCAAGAGGTAAAACCATAATTGCTTTCCTCAGTTTACAACTCGTACTGAAACAACCAAAAAAAGTACTATATTAATATTGCGAGATAAGGTAATCACTCAACTGATTTTGTTATAATGACATAATTACATTAGCTATAGGCTACGAAGTAAAAATCAAAAGTAGGCCATTTGCTGCCAGCCAGTGAAGACTTGTTAGTCTGATTCATGTGTAGCTATTTTCCCATGTACTAATATATGGACAGTATGCAAGCTTTCATTTTAATTAACCTGTCAAGCAGTAAGACATATGTAATAGCAGCATTTACTTATACATTATTAAGCAAAGCTCACAAATCCGGAATGTAGACTGTTTGTATAGCGCGTCGTTCACGGAATGCGCTCCGAAAAAGCGATAAAAGCGTTTGTGCCTTTGTGCGTCTGGTGGGTTCAGTTCTGCTCAAATCTGCGCGCGCAATAAGCGTCTGTGCGCTTGGAGTGTCTGGTGGGTTCCGGGCGCTAGTCCATTAGTATGAGTGCGCTTCCGGTGCAGTGCTTCTCACTGCGAACCGCGTCTAAGCTTGCTCTGTTTGCCAGTTCAATGTCAATTGTTGTGGAATGCGTATTTTTTGTGTGAAAATAATACCATGAAAATTGGATATACAATCTGAAGTTTGTCGCCTTGATCGGACCATTTCAACAACAAACAACATACCTGAGCGCCAACATAGTCAGGTGTGGCAGGGAGACCCGGCCCACTCTCTCCTACAACCGAGAGACTTTGTTAAAGGTACGATCTGCGCCGTTTCAAGGACGTATTTTGGATTATATCCCCCAGGAGCTGAGAAGGAAAAGCGGACGGCGAAGAAAATGGGGAAGGAGGGGGTATCCGGGGTGGCCTGCGGAGAAGGCATACTAGACCTCCACTTCCATCCACTTGATTCTCACCAACCTGCGCTCAATGAATAATAACGCCCGGAACCCACCAGACACTCCAAGCGCACAGACGCTTATTGCGCGCGCAGATTTGAGCAGAACTGAACCCACCAGACGCACAAAGGCACAAACGCTTTTATCGCTTTTTCGGAGCGCATTCCGTGAACGACGCGCTATACAAACAGTCTACATTCCGGATTTGTGAGCTTTGCTTAATAATGTATAAGTAAATGCTGCTATTACATGTGTCTTACTGCTTGACAGGTTAATTAAAATGAAAACTTGCATACTGTCCATATATTAGTACATGGGAAAATAGCTACACATGAATCAGACTAACAAGTCTTCACTGGCTGGCAGCAAATGGCCTACTTTTGATTTTTACTTCGTAGCCTATAGCTAATGTAATTATGTCATTATAACAAAATCAGTTGAGTGATTACCTTATCTCGCAATATTAATATAGTACTTTTTTTGGTTGTTTCAGTACGAGTTGTAAACTGAGGAAAGCAATTATGGTTTACCTCTTGCTCCGAATGCTCCTGAGGAGGATAAGAATGTGGGTACACCCATGAATTGCTTTGATCACACTTTTGATTATATTAAAACAAATATCTAAACTATATAGAATGTTGTTTTTTGAAGCTAAATGTAGCAAACAAGACAATGCCTCATTTATAAAGTTCACTTTATATTATTTATTTATTTGGGACAGTAATCAACATGTTCTAAACATTTAATTATAGCAGAATTAGCAGCTATTTTGATTCTGTAGAACCTTAAATCGATACAGTGATATCAGTATAATAAAAACAAAAGTAAGCAGTCTTAATTCATTGAACAAATATATAAAAATTTGTATACTATAATAAAAAGCATTATAAAAACGGGACTGGTTATATGCAAAATGTATGACTTGATTTAACTTCATTCATCCCACAATGGTGATTGTCTCTGTTCCCTTTTTCATTAGGGCCTATATTAAAATATAATATGTATTAAAATAATTAATAACAATAGTAGAACTATTAGTAGGTTGAAAAACATTAATACGTAGTGATATGATGCAGATATTGAGCATATACAATGTATTTCTATAAGATTGCGCATGCGGATGACCAGAAAATTCCGCCCAGTGCGGAAAAATCAGCTCCACGTCCGCGAGCCATCCGCCCACCAGCCGCGCGTGTGTGGCCGGTGAGAACCGCGGCAATTCGTTAACATGGGAGCGGAAGTGAAGCGCAACAGTGCGCGTGTGCGTGCGCTTGAGCTTGCGCGTCTGGTGGTTTCCGGGCGTAAGACGGATGACGATTGGAACTCACCAGACGCGCAAGCGCACAGACGCTTATTGCGCGCAGATTTGAGCAGAACTGAACCCACTAGACGCGCAAAGGCACAAACGCTTTTATTGCTTTTCCGGAGCGCATTCCGCGAAACGCGCTATACAAACAAACAGTCTACATTCCGGATTTGTGAGCTTCGCTTAATAATGGATAAGTAAATATTGCTATTACATATGTCTTACTGCTTGACAGGTTAATTAAAATGAAAACTTGCATACTGTCAATATATAGTACATGGGAAAATAGCTACACATGAATCAGACCAACAAACAAGTCTTCACTGGTTGGCAGCAAATGGCCTACTTTCGATTTTTACTTCGTAGCCTATAGCTAATGTAATTATGTAATTATAACGAAATCAGTTGAGTGATTACCTTATCTCGCAATATTAATATAGTAGTTTTTTTGTTTGTTTCAATACGAGTTGTAAACATGAGGAAGCTATTACGGTTTACCTCTTGCTCCAAATGCTCCTGAGGAGAAGAATGTGGGTAGCTACACCCCATGAACTGCTTTGATCACACTTTACTTTGATCACACTTTTGATTATATTAAAACAAATATCTAAACTATATGGAATGTTGTTTTTTAAAGCTAAATGTAGCAAACGAGACAATGCCTCCTTTATAAAGTCCGTTTAATATTATTTATTTATTTAAGACAGTAATCAACATGTTCTAAACATTTAATTTTAGCAGAATTAGCAGCTATTTTGATTATGTAGTACCTTAAATCGATACAGCGATATCAGTATAATAAAAACAGAAGTAAGCATAGGGTTAATTCATTGAACATATATATATATATATATATATATATATATGTATACTATAATAAAGAAAAAGCATTATAAAACGAGAATAACTGGTTATATGCAAAATGTATGACTTGATTTAACTTCATTCATCCCACAATGGACAATGGTGATTGTCTCTGTTCCCATTTTCATTAGGGCCTATATTAAAATATAATATGTATTAAAATAATTTATAACAATTGTAAAACTATTAGTAGGTTGAAAAACATTAAAATGTGGTGATATAATGCAGATATTGAACATATTCAATGTATTTCTATGAGATTGCGCATGCGGATGGCCAGAAAATTCCGCCCGGAGCGGAAAAATCAGCTCCACGTCCGCCCGCCTGCCGTGCGTGCGTGGCCGGTGAGAACCGCGGCAATTCGTTAACATGGGAGCAGAAGTGAAGCGCAGCAGTGCGCGTGTGCGTGCGCTTGTGCTTGCGCGTCTGGTGGGTTCTAGGGGTGAGATCCGAGCCTACGCAAGGTACTGTTTTGAATTTCAAACCGGCGGCGAAAAATGCATCTGGAGACTCAATTCGGTTTTTACGAGGCCGTGGGAAGGCAATGGGTGATGTCACAGTGACTTTGTCCACATTTTTATAGTCTATGGTTGTAATCAGCTTTCCCTGAAGCATAACAAAGACACTTCACAGAAAGCTGGTTACAATGATAGACTGTATAAAAATGTGGACAAAGTCACTGTGACATCACCCATTGCCTTCCCACGGCCTCGTAAAAACCGAATTTTTTCTCCGGATGCATTTTTCGCCGCCGGTTTGTACAAACTGTGTCTGCTCCGTGGAGCCGAAGAGGATTCGACCTGTCCCTCTGATTGCTCCTGAACAAATAATACCCTGTCCGAACGACACAATATTTTTAAAAAAATCAGCACATGCAGAGGCATTAGATGAAGGAAAGGCACCTATTGCAATTAAATTTTTTTGTGGGAAAAATTTATTGACTGAGTATTTTGACCACATTGCTGCCATTGACTTACATGGTGAAAGACCTATACTGGAGCCAATCGCAGTGGCACTAGTGAGCAACGGCACAATTGCCGCTCCCAGCCCAACCAGGAAGTGAGCTTCAAAATGAAAGCCCAGTCTTGGCCCCTTGGTTACAACCTACAATGCCTGACTCTCTCTAGGAAATCGAGGGATTTACATTTGTGCGTGCAGACAGAACTGTTAACTCGGGCAAAGGTAAAGGAGGCGGGATCTGTGTGTACATTAACTACCTGTGGTGCCGCCAATATACACTAAAAGACAGAATTTGCAATCCTAACGTTGAGATACTGTGTATGACCTTGAGGCCGTTTTATCTGCCGAGGGAATTTGGCTGCATTTTGCTGTTTGTTGTTTATGCCCCGCCCAGTGGCAAAGCAACAAAAGCGGCTGCCACTATAGCAGACAGTGTACACAAACTTCAACAAAAACATCCAGACGCCCCAGCCATAGTGCTTGGAGATTTAAATCAATGTAATTTGGACAGCACCATGCCTGGGTTTTATCAGTATGTGAAAAATCAGAAGAGAAGAGAACATTTTGGATAAGTGCTTTGTAACCTTAAAGGGGGCATATGAGTCCAGGATTAGACCACCCATTGCTAATTCCAATGATAACATTGTGCACTTAATTCCAACATACAAAACAAAACTGAAGAGCAGCAAACCGAAGGAGAAAGTTGTTAGGATATGGACACCAGAGAGTAGGGAAGAGCTCAAAGCATGCTTTGATTGCACAAACTGGGAAACTTTTTATGAGGCCTTTTCTAGATGACACTATCACAATCACAAGTACATATTAATTTCTGTGTACAAACAGTCATGCCTACAAAAAAGATAAAGGTCTACCCAAACAATAAGACGTACATTACCAAGGATACCAAACATACCATGAATCGGAGTAAGCAGGCGTTTAAGTACAAACATATTGGTGAACTCAAACAGGTGGAAAAAGAGTTAAAGGGGAAATTGAGGGAGGCAAAACAGGCACACAGGCAATGTCTGGAGGACGCTTTTAAAACTCATAACCCCAAAAGACTCTGGGACACTATGAAGAGCATGACAGGAATGTCCTGGTTAAAAAAACCAATTGCATCAGAAAACGAGCTCGCATTCTCAAACGAACTGAACATCTTTTTTCTTTATTTTTTACTCGCTTTGAAACAGTGGACAATTCTGGAAAATGTGCTGATATACTTAAGGCTATTACACCTACCAGCTCAGATAAGATTGACATTACTGTCGATCAAGTTAAGTGCACCTTTGAGCATACAAATGCAAGGAAGGCTACTGGTCCAGATCAGTGCAGTGCTTTCATTTTGAAATCTTTTGCATGGGAATTGGCCCCAGTTTGGCAACCAATCTTCCAATTTTCCCTAGATACACACTATCCCTATAGCATGGAAGACCTCTAACATTAGACCTTTACCTAAGAAACAGTGCCCCAAAGAGTATAATGATTTTCAAAATCATTGGAGAGGATTTTGGTTCAACACCTCACCTGGGCAACATGCAATAAACTTGATCCATATCAATTTGCCTACAAACAAGGTCGCAGCACAGAAGATGCAGTAGTCTCACACACATCTCAAAACACCTAGATAATCCTAAAACGTATGCCAGAGCTCTTTTTCTCAACTTTATCAGCATTTAATACAATCCGGCCTGATATTCTATTGTCTAAGATGATCCAACCACAGGTCAATCCTTACCTCATTCATTGGTTTAACTTTTCTTACAAAGAGGGTACAGTTGGTAAAAGTGAATAAAACACTATCCTCACCCATCTTCACTAATGTTGGAGCTCCTCAAGGCTGTGTGAGTTCACCACTGTTGTTCACTGTACACGGATGACTGTTCCACCAGCGCACCAAACCAATGTATTCTGAAATTCTCTGATGATTCTACTTTACTATCTCTTTTGACAGATAAAAATGACCCAAGATCATACCAACACAGTGTTGACAGCTTAGTTGAGTGGTGTGATCGAAATGTCCTCATTAATACCAGGAAAACAGGAAATCATTTTCGGTCTCACACCTGAATCTTACCCACTCCCAGTAGCAATCCACAATGAGAAAATCAAACAAGTTACATCATATAAATACCTGGGTATATATACTACTCAAAAGTTAAGGATCAAAAATATTTGTGCATATATAGGCTAACGAGCTAAAATGTTGACTAATGACAAAATAATTCTTTGATGGCTCAAGAACAGAAAACACAAAACAAAAAAACTTCTGATTATACACTAGTTTATTACCCTGATGAAAAAAGTCATGCACCCCCCAAAATGATGTTCACACAAGTCGCAGAAGCTTCAGTAACTGGTGTAGCCACCGTTAGCATTCAGACATTCTTGACAACGTTGGCACATGCTGTTGATCAGGCGCTGGAAATAATGTTGAGGGATCGCTAGCCATTCTGCAACTAATCGCTGAGCCAGTTGCTGGAGGTTGACGGCAGGGACGTGATGTCATCTAACTCGCCGCCCTAGTTCATCCCACGCATGCTCAATGGGTGAACGTTCAGCACATGGATTGGCCTGCATATTCACCCGACTTGTCACCCATTGAGCATGCGTGGGATGAACTAGGGCGGCGAGTTCGACTTGTGTGAACATCATTTTGGGGGGTGCATGACTTTTTTCATCAGGGTAATAAACTAGTGTCTAATCAAGTTTTTTGTTTTGCGTTTTCTGTTCTTTAGCCATCAAAGGATTATTTTGTCATTAGTCACCATTTTAGCTCGTTAGCCTATATTTATATGCACAAATATTTTTCACCCTTAACTTTTTAGTATATATAGATGCCACCCTGTCCTGGAACACACATTGAATTTATTTGCAATAAGGTAGAGCAGCGTATTTTCTTAGGTTAAGGTCTTTCAGGGCCAGTAGTCAGATTATACTGCTGTTTTTTTTTTTCATCGGTGGTCCAGTGTCATGCAGTATTGCATCACAACATGGTATGGCGGCCTGTCCATCCAGCTTAAGGCCAGGCTGACCAGACAACTAAGAATTTGCTCTAAGACTGTAGGCCAGCCACTAGAGCTGTCTTTTCAGGCATCTTATCTCAAGAGCATGCGAAGACTAACAGGTAGTATCTCCTCTGACCCCTCACATGTGCTTTACGGAGTGTACCTTCTGCCCTCAAACAGGCGGTTCAGAGTTCCACAGTTCAAACGTAACAGGCTAAGGAATTCCTTTATCCCCCATTCAATTAGGCTGCTCAATAAAGATGGCAGGCTTTTCAGGCAAGTGCAACCGGGGACTAACAATAACAATGGTGGCAAGTGCAATATCAAGGACCGTGGTGGTGTGCGCAATAAATGGGTCTAGTGCAATGTGGGGGTAACCCAAGATTGATATGTTGATATTATAACAATGTATGTATAATTGACTAATTGTGCGTTAGTGTCTTGTCTTATGTATTGAACATGTGATGTGTTTTTTTAATGGAGCTGCTATGATGCAAAAAAGAAATCTGACAAGCATATACGTATATAGGCCATGTTATAAATGTTCTGGAACAAAAGCCTGCATATCCCTGTGGCTTCACAAGAGTATGTTTGAATACTCCAGATATGTACAAAAGTTCATATGACTACGAGCCCTATTTGGAATACCCAATCACATCAGCACTCATGGGATCATCCGCTATCGATTCAGGACGGAGACTAGCATGCACTTGTCCTTCAAAACTTTTGCTGTGAAGCACCTAAAGTTGGGCTTGCAGAGAACTGGAAAACTAAACGGGCAAGCTTGCAGGCATCCAATCAATCAGTGGAGGGTTGCTAGAAAACAAGGTGGGAATTTATCAAGCCTGCTGGTTTACTTGGATTTTGCCATAAAGACTGGGATTGTTCTTCAGGAAGTATTCCATTTAAAGCCATGTGACTAGTCCTAATATCACAGCCAGCCATTTACATAACAGGGACAAGGTAGTTGCATATACAGCCAAAGTGGTTTAAATATGTTTATTAGCACAGCCTTCCAATTATACATTTCATTAAAATGTCAGATCAGACCAGTATTCAAATTACTGAAACCATTAAGAGCTCAAATCCAGCAATATGTCCCCAGGACCAAGGAGAAGAAACAGGTTTGAGTCAGACCCTTCAACTTCAACTGGGCACTTTAATGCAGAGGAAGATCTTGAACGGCAGTCCCATATCCCCATTGGCTCAACACAGGAATATTCATTTAGCCTTCCAGAGGGTTAGACTGAAAAAGCTGCTGGATTTAGTTGTGCCCCCCTGTGTGGCCAACATTAGTAGGACCAAAAAAAAAAAAAAATCATACAAAAGGAATAAGCATTAAGTGAATGGAAGTCAACTGCATGGAGAAAAGTCACATTACATTTAACATTAAGGAAAAAAAATTATTCTAACTATGAATAAAACTCACCATGAGGATAGGGCCAGTGGCTTGTTGCTGCATTATACATCTCTGAATGCCGATGCCGTTCTGGGTACTGCCGGCCAGCTTCAGGTTCCGGGTACTGCCGGCCAGCTTCAGGTTCCGGGTACTGCCGGCCAGCATCAGGGGCCGGGTACTGCCGGCCAGCTTCAGGGGCCGGGTACTGCCGGCCAGCTTCAGGGGCCGGGTACAGCCGGCCAGCTTCAGGGGCCGGGGTACTGCCGGCCAGCTTCAGGGGACGGGAACTGCCGGCCAGCTTCAGGGGCCGGGTACTGCCGGCCAGCTTCAGGGTCCGGGTCCTGCCGGCCAGCTTCAGGGGCCGGGTACTGCCGGCCAGCTTCAGGGGCCGGGTACTGCCGGCCAGCTTCAGGGTCCGGGTCCTGCCGGCCAGCTTCAGGGTCCGGGTCCTGCAGGCCAGGTTCAGGGGCCGGGTACTGCCGGCCAGCTTCAGGGGCCGGGTCCTGTCGGCCAGCTTCAGGGGCCGGGTCCTGCCGGCCAGCTTCAGGGTCCGGGTCCTGCCGGCCAGCTTCAGGGGCCGGGTACTGCCGGCCAGCTTCAGGGGCCGGGTACTGCCGGCCAGCTTCAGGGGCCGGGTACTGCCGGCCAGCTTCAGGGGCCGGGTACTGCCGGCCAGCTTCAGGGGCCGGGTACTTCCGGCCAGCTTCAGGGGCCGGGTACTGCCGGCCAGCTTCAGGGGCCGGGTACTGCCGGCCAGCTTCAGGGGCCGGGTACTGCCGGCCAGCTTCAGGGGCCGGGTACTGCCGGCCAGCTTCAGGGTCCGGGTCCTGCCGGCCAGCTTCAGGGTCCGGGTCCTGCCGGCCAGCTTCAGGGTCCGGGTACTGCCGGCCAGCTTCAGGGGCCGGGTACTGCCGGCCAGCTTCAGGGGCCGGGTACTGCCGGCCAGCTTCAGGGGCCGGGTACTGCCGGCCAGCTTCAGGGGCCGGGTACTGCCGGCCAGCTTCAGGGGCCGGGTACTGCCGGCCAGCTTCAGGGTCCGGGTACTGCCGGCCAGCTTCAGGTTCCGGGTACTGCCGGCCAGCTTCAGGGTCCGGGTAATGCCGGCCAGCTTCAGGTTCTGGGTACTGCCGGCCAGCTTCAGGGGCCGGGTAATGCCGGCCAGCTTCAGGGGCCGGGTACTGCCGGCCAGCTTCAGGGGCCGGGTCCTGCCGGCCAGCTTCAGGGGCCGGGTCCTGCCGGCCAGCTTCAGGGTCCGGGTCCTGCCGGCCAGCTTCAGGTTCCGGGTACTGGTGGCCAGCTTCAGGGGCCGGGTACTGCCGGCCAGCTTCAGGGGCCGGGTACTGCCGGCCAGCTTCAGGGGCCGGGTACTGCCGGCCAGCTTCAGGGGCCGGGTACTGCCGGCCAGCTTCAGGGTCCGGGTACTGCCGGCCAGCTTCAGGGTCCGGGTAATGCCGGCCAGCTTCAGGTTCCGGGTACTGCCGGCCAGCTTCAGGGGCCGGGTAATGCCGGCCAGCTTCAGGGGCCGGGTACTGCCGGCCAGCTTCAGGGGCCGGGTCCTGCCGGCCAGCTTCAGGGGCCGGGTCTTGCCGGCCAGCTTCAGGGTCCGGGTACTGCCGGCCAGCTTCAGGGGCCGGGTACTGCCGGCCAGCTTCAGGGGCCGGGTACTGGTGGCCAGCTTCAGGGGCCGGGTATTGCCGGTCAGCTTCAGGGGCCGGGTACTGCCGGCCAGCTTCAGGGGCCGGGTACTGCCGGCCAGCTTCAGGGGCCGGGTACTGCCGGCCAGCTTCAGGGGCCGGGTCTTGCCGGCCAGCTTCAGGGTCCGGGTACTGCCGGCCAGCTTCAGGGTCCGGGTAATGCCGGCCAGCTTCAGGTTCCGGGTACTGCCGGCCAGCTTCAGGGGCCGGGTCCTGCCGGCCAGCTTCAGGGTCCGGGTCCTGCCGGCCAGCTTCAGGTTCCGGGTACTGGTGGCCAGCTTCAGGGGCCGGGTACTGCCGGCCAGCTTCAGGGGCCGGGTACTGCCGGCCAGCTTCAGGGGCCGGGTACTGCCGGCCAGCTTCAGGGGCCGGGTACTGCCGGCCAGCTTCAGGGGCCGGGTACTGCCGGCCAGCTTCAGGGACCGGGTACTGCCGGCCAGCTTCAGGGGCCGGGTACTGCCGGCCAGCTTCAGGGGCCGGGTACTGCCGGCCAGCTTCAGGGACCGGGTACTGCCGGCCAGCTTCAGGGGCCGGGTACTGCCGGCCAGCTTCAGGGGCAAGAACTGGGAGTGTTTCAGGGGCGAGGTAGTGTGGATGAGTTTCAGGGGTAGGATGAGCTACAGGAGTAGAGGTGCCTGTGAAGGAGTGATCAGTATTCAGGGGCTGTGAGTAAAGGAACAATTGATTGACTGGAAAGCTGGAGGGTGGGCAAGTAATACAGCTGATGGCAGCATTATGGCAATAAGTAGTACATGGGTGTTGGGGATATTTTGAAAGAAAAATCAGGGGGTGGGTGCCACTAGCTGCTTGGGCTTCAGCTTGAGAAGCTGCAAAACTATGGGAGTAATGAGAAATGTATATGCAGCACTGCAGGCAAGTGGAATCACAAACATAAGTGGGATTTTGTTGGGAAACTGTAAGGCGAGTTTCATGGGCAGTTGATGGGTGTTGCTGGGGAATTTCAGGGGCTGGATAGCTTGGCTGAGTTTCAGGGGCAGGAATTGGAAGAGGGAATTGTGGGAGAGGTTTAGGGGCAGGAGTCAGGGCCGGGTAGTGTGGGCGAGTTTCACGGACAGGAATTGGAGAAGGGAATTGTGGGAGGGGTTTAGGGGCAGGAGTCAGGGGCCGGGTAGTGTGGGTGAGTTTCATGGACAGGAATTGGAGAAGGGAATTGTGGGAGGGGGTTAGGGGCAGGAGTCATGGCCGGGTAGTGTGGGTGCGTCTCACGAGTAGGAATCTGGGAAGGGAATTGTGGGAGAGGTTTAGGGGCAGGAGTCAGGGCCGGGTAGTGTGGGCGAGTTTCACGGACAGGAATTGGAGAAGGGAATTGTGGGAGGGGTTTAGGGGCAGGAGTCAGGGCCGGGTAGTGCGGGCGAGTTTCATGGACAGGAATTGGAGAAGGGAATTGTGGGAGGGGTTTAGGGGCAGGAGTCAGGGCTGGGTAGTATGGGCGAGTTTCACGGGCAGGAATTGGAGAAGGGAATTGTGGGCGAGTTTCAGGGATTGGGTAGTATGGGTGAGGATTAGGGGCAGGAGTCAGGGCTGGGTAGTGTGGGCGAGTTTCATGGACAGGAATTGGAGAAGGGAATTGTGGGAGGGGTTTAGGGGCAGGAGTCAGGGCCGGGTAGTGTGGGCGAGTTTCATGGACAGGAATTGGAGAAGGGAATTGTGGGAGGGGTTTAGGGGCAGGAGTCAGGGCCGGGTAGTGTGGGCGAGTCTCACGAGTAGGAATCTGAGAAGGGAATTGTGGGAGAGGTTTAGGGGCAGGAGTCAAGGCTGGGTAGTATGGGCGAGTTTCACGGGCAGGAATTGGAGAAGGGAATTGTGGGCGAGTTTCAGGGATTGGGTAGTATGGGTGAGGTTTAGGGGCAGGAGTCAGGGCTGGGTAGTGTGGGCGAGTTTCATGGACAGGAATTGGAGAAGGGAATTGTGGGAGGGGTTTAGGGGCAGGAGTCAGGGCCGGGTATTGTGGGCGAGTTTCACAAGTAGGAATCTGAGAAGGGAATTGTGGGAGAGGTTTAGGGGCAGGAGTCAGGGCTGGGTAGTATGGGCGAGTTTCACAGGCAGGAATTGGAGAAGGGAGTTGTGGGCGAGTTTCAGGGGTGGGGTAGTATAGGTCAGGTTTAGGGGCAGGAGTCAGGGCCGGGTAGTGTGGGCGAGTTTCATGGACAGGAATTGGAGAAGGGAATTGTGGGAGGGGTTTAGGGGCAGGAGTCAGGGCCGGGTAGTGTGGGCGAGTTTCACGGGCAGGAATTGGAGAAGGGAATTGTGGGCGAGTTTCAGGGGTGGGGTAGTATAGGTGAGGTTTAGGGGCAGGAGTCAGGGCCGGGTAGTGTGGGCGAGTTTCATGGACAGGAACTGGAGAAGGGAATTGTGGGAGGGGTTTAGGGGCAGGAGTCAGGGCCGGATAGTGTGGGCGAGTTTCACGAGTAGGAATCTGAGAAGGGAATTGTGGGAGAGGTTTAGGGGCAGGAGTCAGGGCTGGGTAGTATGGGCGAGTTTCACGGGCAGGAATTGGAGAAGGGAATTGTGGGAGGGGTTTAGGGGCAGGAGTCAGGGCTGGGTAGTATGGGCGAGTTTCACGGGCAGGAATTGGAGAAGGGAATTGTGGGAGGGGTTTAGGGGCAGGAGTCAGGGCCGGATAGTGTGGGTGAGTTTCACGAGTAGGAATCTGAGAAGGGAATTGTGGGAGAGGTTTAGGGGCAGGAGTCAGGGCTGGGTAGTATGGGCGAGTTTCACGGGCAGGAATTGGAGAAGGGAATTGTGGGTGAGTTTCAGGGGTTGGGTAGTATGGGTGAGGTTTAGGGGCAGGAGTCAGGGCTGGGTAGTATGGGCGAGTTTCACGGGCAGGAGTTGGAGAAGGGAATTGTGGGCGAGTTTCAGGGGTTGGGTAGTATGGGTGAGGTTTAGGGGCAGGAGTCGGGGCCAGGGAGTGAGAGGCAGCTTCAGGGGGAGGGCGCTGGGGGTGAGCGTCTGGGGCAAGGCGCTGGGGGTGTGGGGCTGGGTACTGGGGGCGAGGCTCCGGGTGCTGGGGGTGAGGCTCTGGGGCAGGTCGTTGGGGGTGTGGGGCAAGGTACTGGGGGCGAGGCTCCGGGTGCTGGGGGCATGGGGCTAAGTACTGGGGGCGAGGCTCTGGGGCAGGGCGCTGGGGGTGTGGGGCTGGGTATTGGGGGCGAGGTTCTGGGGCAGGGCGCTGTGGGGCTGGGTACTGGGGGCGAGGCTCTGGGGTAGGGCGCTGTGGGGCTGGGTACTGGGGGAGAGGCTCTGGGGCAGGGCGCTGTGGGTGCGGGGCTGGGTACTGGGGGCGTGGCTCCAGGGCAGGGGGCTGGGGGAGAGGGTCTGGGGCAGGGGGCTGGGGGAGAGGGTCTGGGGCAGGGTATTGGGGGCGTGGGGCTGGGTACTGGGGGCGAGGCTCTGGGGCAGGGCGCTGTGGGGCTGGGTACTGGGGGAGAGGCTCTGGGGCAGGGCGCTGTGGGTGTGGGGCTGGGTACTGGGGGTGAGGCTCTGGGGCAGGGCGCTGGGGGAAAGGCTCCGGGTGCTGGGGGAGAGGCTCTGGGGCAGGGCGCTGTGGGGCTGGGTACTGGGGGCGAGGCTCTGGGACAGGGCGCTGTGGGGCTGGGGCTGGGTACTGGGGGAGAGGCTCTGGGGAAGGGCGCTGGGGGCGAGGCTCTGGGACAGGGCGCTGTGGGGCTGGGGCTGGGTACTGGGGGAGAGGCTCTGGGGAAGGGCGCTGGGGGAGAGGCTCCGGGGCAGGGCGCTGTGCGGCTGGGTAGTGGGGGAGAGGTTCTGGGGCAGGGCGCTGGGGGTGTGGGGCTGGGTACTGGGGGTGTGGCTCTGGGGCAGGGCGCTGGGGGCGGACAGGTACTTTTCCAGTGTGACTGTGCGGCAGTTCCACAGAATGTCTTAAAGGAGCCACAGTTGAAGCCCAAACAAATGGACAAGACAGTTGCAGCTCCCCCTCTCTAGAAAGGATGTTGAGGGTGTGACTTCCATCCTGTAAACATTTTGGAATCATGAAATCAAACAGTCCAGCTTGCATATTCCAGAATGCATACATTTAAAGGGAGGTGTGCATTCTGAACGATTGTGCAATAAAGCATATTCGATGCCAAGTACCAAAACATGCCGTACGCAAATACACGAACGCTTCGAGCTAAGCAAACCGCTTTTCTTTTGCCATGACATTTGTGAAAGAAACCAGAGGAAAGCACAGCTCGAATAAGAATCGTTGCCTGCTGTAGCGTCCCTTGCTGCAACACTATAACAAGGTGATTTCAGGTGATGCATTTTAGAACAAAATACTTTTCGTAGCTCGAAGCGTCCACAATCCTGTATTTGCGCAAGGCATATTTCGGCACTTAGAAGCGACAACTAGCTTCACAATTGTGGGTATGGAGGCAAAGTAGGGCTGGGTGACGGCCAAAAATAGTTTTTGGTTGATAAAGGTAATGACAATATGCAAAATAATTATGTATGTAAAGTTAAGCTTTCAGCTTAGGACTCAATGAAAGACATTGAAAATACCCAAGTAACATCCCACTGAATTTTCAGTTTGAACCATTTCCTATGGCACATGCAACTTGGGACCACTACAGACAAGGAGTACAGCACAATAAACCAATGTTCAGTTGTGAGTAAATGCTACAAAAAACTATGCATGCATATACATGTATGAAAATGGGTGCGTCCAATAAAGTTCAATACAAATTTTGACTTGAATCATTAGTCTATTTGGGGAGGGGTGTTGATCCTTCATTCTCCAAACAAAAACTATAGGCTACAATCCAAGACAGTGGTTCCTAAACTTCCCAGGTACTCCCAGCCAGATAGTTATTTGACATATCAAGCACACCTGATGCAACTAATCAAGGAATTGATTAGTCATCAGCTGTGCTTGAGATTGAATACATCAAATACCTGGATCCCACAGGGGGGTGCCCAATGAGATATCGGAACCACTGATCCAAGTTAACAAATATAGCCAATATCAGTCACATGAAAGCCTACAGCATGAATATTCAAATCTGGACCTCAAATCCAAATACATCTCTGGTTTTCCTTCCCAGGTAATTAACTGAACAATTAGGGCTACCCATTGGCCAGTCTTCACACCCAACTCCCAGGAAAACCAGCAGTTCAGACCTTGAGGACCATGATTTGAATGCCAGGGGCCAAAAGCCAACAAGTGCTAGGACACAGGGTAAACTGAGTTCAGTCAGCTTAAGCTGCGGCCACATTACGACTTTTCCAATCGTAAGCGACAATGAAAAAAATTAGTAGCACACATTTAACAACGGTCATATGCAGCGCATACAGCTTGCAACTGTCAGTGTTGTGGTAACTTAGTTGACATTGTAGCCTACAGACACACATGTTTCGGTCACAAATCGCTCCTCATTTTCAGTGTTGGGGAAGCTACTTTGAAAGCATAGCTTTGCAAGCTACCAATTACTTCACACTGGAAGAAGTTGATCTACAGCAAAGCTACCCTAGGGAGAAATATAGTTTGGTTAACTAAAGCTACTCAGAAAAAGTAGTTCAAACTTTGTGAAAAAATTATCAAATTGACAATCTACATGTGATACGAAATTATAATACAAAAAAAGTCACATGCCAGCAAAAAAATGCCACTCAATTGAGTTTATTGCAAAAAGTGCCCACTTGTTCACATGTCATGCATAAACCAAAAAAATACCCCACTATTCATGGGAAAGTGCAAGGAATGTCAGCTTTTGTTTTGTTATATGTGGCTAACTTATCTAAACTTCGCTAAATTGGCTGGGGAGGTGCAGGGAAGGGGTCTAGGGAGGATGTAGGATGAGATAAGTTGAGGTGGGGGGGGGGGGGGGGGGGTCAGGTGTATAGAGTAGGGAGAGGGTTGCAAAGTGTGCTGGAGGATCCATCTTGAAAGAATTGCATTTGTCAGGAACCTTCCTGTAATTGGTAAATTATTTTGCAGTGAGGGTTGAAGGGGGTACCTCTTCATTTCATTATGCTACTCACTCAATTTCTGAATCCTGGGAGGCTACACTTTCCTTGCTGTCTCAAAACAGTTTGTCCTTGCTCAACAGGCATGGTCATTCTTTACCTGTGTACATCAACTTGCAATCTGTTGCACAGGCCTATTCCTGCAATAATTAGTTTCCCATGTTACATCTATGTGCAAGCTACACAATGTAGGCTGAAAAACTGGATGCAAAACCATTGAAAATAACTTGCTTATGGCAAATGTACAGCAACTCACCCCCAGTTTCCAAGTAACACCAAACAGCAGCTTGTCCCACAACATTTTAAGGTTGTGCAGGGGAAGACATTAATTATATAGCATTCATTCAGAATAAATACTTGCATTTTACACCAGAACATTCCTGCTCAAATCTCAAGTTGTGCAAGTTCTTCACTCCCAAGGACCCCTGGAGAAATGTAGATAGATGCCCCACAATGTCCTTAAAGGAGCACAGTCAGGCATATGCATGTTTTCTGCATTCTAATCTACTATTTAATGTTTAATATTTTCCAAAAAATCAGATTGGATTTGTGGTTTTTGAGATATGGGCCCTCAAGAACAGCTCCATCTCCAGAGCAGCTCCAGCCTTATTTACCACATTTCCCATATCTCCCTGCGCACGCTTAGGTTTGGTGTGCATGAATATGTAATAGGGGGCGTACACGCCACTGCTGCGAGCACGGTGACGAGCTAACTGTTCAAGTCAAAATACCGCAGAAAATTCTTGTGTCTGCCCAAAATGCCATCGTGCGCCGTACGTGGGTGCGATATTAAGTCAGGATACCGTTTGCCCAAAAATGAGAAGAGTGGCCAGTGGCTGGCAGCAATTAACAACCCGATCTATCTGTTAAATTTGCCAAAAAAAGATTACGACAAAGTTTGCGTTTGTTCGAAACACTTCAAGCCAGGGGACTTACAATGCAACTATAGTGCCGAATTACTGGGAATTAAATCAAAGAATTTGCTTGTCCAGAAATCCAACATATTGACGATCGGGAGCAGGGTATCTGACGTACTGCAGAGACTACACACGATGGCAGCACAACTCTTACACCTCTCCCCAGTCCTTCGCCATGGAGTACCCATTCTAATAGCCAACGATATGCGGTCAGTCTGAATTGCCTGACGTTAAATAAAGGGGTGACAGAAAAAGCTGGTTATAGTAATGTAATATCTGTTGTTGCACAAAGGATGCTAAATGAGCTGCTAGATAGCCATCTAGGTATAGCCAACAAGCGACTGATTCCGACAGTAGCCTAACTGACGTTACATGGAATGTCCGAATCCTGGTGTCATGCTGGCAAGCACAACATATCAACTTTAACATAAGTTTAGCAAACGTTAGCTAAATTACAAGATTTTGATACAGCTTGTTAGCTACTCACTCGTCGCTTAGTTGCCCTCCTGGACCCCTTGGTTGTGGATACTTCTTCCAATTAATCCTCCTATTGCTGCATAAAAAGTTGGTAAGTACTGCAGGATGTAGCAAGGGTTTGAAGTTATTATTGGCAGTGATGCAAACTGTGTTCGGTTTCTGCCAACAGCCGTTGCCCTCGATCCCATTCGCAGCAGCAAAGGCTCTCCGTCTCGGTAGGCATGGGTTCACAGTTCCCACACTGGCACCAATTTATGTTCCCACTTCTCTGCTCTGTTAGCTTCGGCTGCCTCGTCCTCCGCTCTGTCTCACTCGCTCACGCAATTCTTCCTCTGTAAATTCCGGTTCAAAACTAAGGTTGTATTTCTTTGTCAAAATCGAAAAGCTTGTCCTCTAACTCAGCGAACTCAGAGCTCTCTGCCATATCTCTCAGGCTATCGTCATCGGCCAAGATAGGCCAAGTGATATTTTTACGCTAACGTTACCGTATTTTCGTGGGAGTGTCATGTGATCGCCTGGATGGGTGCCCGCCCATAAACCAGTCTCTGCATTCAAGGGTGGAGTTTGAGCGCCCGTTACCTTCTGGGAAACACTGGCTGGAGATTCAAGCCAAACACGTCCAGTGACGTCACTGGACGTGTTTGCCCTTTGAAATTTTGCCGCCGTATTTACCATAAATAGGAAACGGCTGCACTGACGGTGATTTTAAAAAGGCCCACACACAGAATTTAAGCATTTAATCCAAATATTCTCAACTGAAACAAGTGTGACTGTGCTCCTTTAAGCACAGCCATCTTAGTGCACTGATGCACGTCGCTCTGCATAAGTGTGTCTGCCAAATGACTAATGTAATGTCAAAGGTTACATGCGCCATAGGCTACAGTTCCAACGATAAACTGCCTGATAAAGTAACGTAGCCACCAGACAATGCTTCCACACACTGCTTTGGGATTTAACTGAAGCTTTATACATTACTACATTCATTTTGCAGATACTTATCCAACACGCCCACCACCATAAAGCTGTTAGGTTATCAAACCATGGTAAATACCCAAAATGCCAATTGCACATACTGTCTAAGCCAGGGATCTCAAACTCCAGTTCTGGAGGGCCGGTGTGTCTGCTGGTTTTTGTGATTTCCTTTCAATCAGCAGCCAGTTTAGGCCTTGGAAACAAGGTGTGCAGACTCTTTAGCCAATCAATGACTTAAATTAAACATTTAAGTGCAGGAACACATCGAAAACCAGCAGACACAGCGGCCCTCCAGGATTTGAGTTTGAGATCCCTGGTCTAAGCCAATAAAAAAAAAAACAATTACAAAACCTCAGAAAGTGAACCACTTTAACACCGATATAGTATTAGTACAGCAATTTTAGTACTCCATTTTACAAACAACATAGTCCTGGGGACCCACTGTGTATGCTGGTTTTTGTCAAAGCCAGTCTTGATCAATTAAGGTAGTTGAAAATGTGTTCATGTTACCATAATTGTGTGGTAACAATGCAAGTTTGGCTTATTGCCATTGGCCATCAATAAACTACAATAAACTAAAGTTTTAGGTTTCCACTCAGAAAATAGGACCCAACAACTACATAGCACAGTAAATTAAAGGGTAACAAAACACACTGGTTTTGCTAGACCTTGCCCCTTCTGAAATTCAAAAGATGCCAAAATCTGGGCATGATAAGGTGAATATACATTCTCATGATGGGCAATGTTTTGGAGTGGTAGGCGGCGGCACACAGCCTCGTTTGGGCTAATGATGCGGCCAGCAAACAAATCACACGCTGTACAAATAGTTACCCATGCCATGTAGGCTACTCATTTTACACAGGCTGTAGGCAATCACACTAACGTTACCTGCAAGATATCAACAATATTGGTATCCATTTCAACAGGTGCACATGTAGTCACTGCACTGAACTCAGATTGTCTGTTGTGGGGACGTTGCAAAGGTAAACATGTAGCATGCATATAATACAACTCCTGGCTCAACTATGCTTTATATATTTACTATCAACTAAGTTTTATTTATTTTATTTTTTTAATAAACCAGCTAGCTACTTGCTAAGCTAGACTGAAAAAAACAAAAAACAAGAGACTATCAAGGTAACAAAATATACCAAACATAGGTTACTATAACTTACTGGAATATTTAAAAAGGCTAAACTTATATATAATTTTACTGCAGTCAGTGCAAAACAGCATAAACCCCAAAGGATCTGGCTCAAGTGTCCAGTGGTGAAACGTTCAGTGATTGATCCGTTTTCTATATAGCTCAGTGGTTGATCTAGCTAGCCCTCTCTCTCCCATCTCTCCATCCACAAAGATCAACCACTGAGCTATATAGAAAACAGATCAACCGCTGAGATTTGCTGAGAACGTTTTACCACTAGACACTTGAGCCAGATCCTTTGGGGTTTATGCAGTTTTGCACTGCAGTAAAATGTCAAGATATGGACCAGGATCAATCAGTAACACTTAGAAAAAACCAAATGTATCAGCTCTCTAAAATAAGTGGTTTCAGTGCTTTGTTGCCCTTTAAAGCATACGTTGGTCAGACCGATTGAAATGCCTAGGATGTGAATATGGAACATTTTTTAGGACATACTTTTTCTGGCAGAATGTGGCTTTAAGAGGTAAATCATCCTTCAATAGATGAAATGCATCTTAGAATTAGCAGCTCATTACACTAGAGCTTGTTTGTATGAATCAGCAGCTCATTACACTAGAGCTTGTTTGTATGAATTAGCAGCTCATTACACTAGAGCTTGTTTGTATGAATTAGCAGCTCATTACACTAGAGCTTGTTTGTATGAATTAGCAGCTCATTACACTAGAGCTTGTTTGTATGAATTAGCAGCTCATTACACTAGAGCTTGTTTGTATGAATTAGCAGCTCATTACACTAGAGCTTGTTTGTATGAATTAGCAGCTCATTACACTAGAGCTTGTTTGTATGAATTAGCAGCTCATTACACTAGAGCTTGTTTGTATGGCAGGAACAAAAACCAGCACACAACAGGTCCAGGACTGGGGTTGAGAAACAGATGGGTAATATCTAAATAGAGAAACAGATGGGTAATATCTAAATAGAGAAACAGATGGGTAATATCTAAATAGAGAAACAGATGGGTCATATCTAAATAGAGAAACAGATGGGTAATATCTAAATAGAGAAACAGATGGGTAATATCTAAATAGAGAAACAGATGGGTAATATCTAAATAGAGAAACAGATGGGTAATATCTAAATAGAAAAACAGATGGGTAATATCTAAATAGTATAAAGCATACTTTAAAAAATGGTATCAATTATAGAAACCTATATTGGCTGAGAAATCATACCTTGACAGCCCCGCAGGGGCCATAAGGAGCAGTGATTACTAGTCCTCCCGGATGGCTCATGACATTGTAGTCACAATGTGCCACCATGGAAGATGGCTGCCACTCATCCTTGACTAAAAGAGAAACAAATCAACACTGCATTAAGATAACTACAGCAAGGCATTAGGATACCAAGGATCACTGCATTCGCAGCAGAGGAATTATGCCACCTCAGCATCTTTCCATGACTGCAGACATACCAGGAACCTCAACTGCATAGGCACAGGTGTGTAAACTATGCCAATTTCCATGAGAACTGATTTATAATATTTTTAACTTAACATTGAAATGTGTACCTCATATTGCAAAGTGTATTCATATTGCAAGTCACAAATGTATTTTTTCCAATCAATTCATAAGATCAGACCTGCTAATTGCTAATCATTGCTAATCCAGTGTTTAAAAAAAAAATTTGAGATTTGTTAAGCCAAATGCAATGTTCCAAGACTCCCTTTATTGCCACTTTGGCCAGTTCTTAACCAAATATCAGGGAGTGGTAGGCGGCAGCAGCGGACGCACACGTGCGCCGCCGCCCCCCCACCACACATCTGACTGCGCATCCAATTACAACCTGGACTTACCCTTCACTCTGATATCCTTTGATGAAGCCAATCTTTGGGGAATGTTCACAACCATGCCAAAAGGGTAGCAGGACACCGATGGGGAAGGATGTAGGGTAGGTATAATGGGGCAGGACATTTTCACAGGAGTCCCTGACCATAGCAATGGCAGCACATAACTGCCCCCCTAAGAGAAATGATTAGCCTCTTGGACACATCAAACATGAATAGAAAAAATACAAACTGGCAGGACAGTACTTACATCTTGTATGCCATAGCAACCGAGGTAGGGTGCTGTGAAGATCATGTTTTGCGATGTTGTCAGAGTGTAACCACACTGAGGTGGAACCTGCTTCAGGGGTAGAGGGGTGGCGCTTCCTGCAAAAAGACAAATTACTCTTAACCATTGATGTGCTTGTGGTTTAATGGGGAGGGGGGCAAAACTACTAATTTGAGACATGCACCATTAAGCCTCCATCACCAATTCTTCAAAAACCACCATTAATAACCTGCATTGCTGCACATCCTGTCCAACAGGAAGTGGTGCAAAAAGCTTCCTTGAAAAGCATTTCAAATTAAATGAGAATTGCCTGGGTTTTTCAATTCAAAATGTATAATTTCAGTATAATGTCTACTACAAATAAAGTCACTAATACAAGTTTGTGCCTCAGGTACTAGGTGCTTGCGATAAATTTACAAAAACATTCTATGTTGTAATATAAGACCAACTTAACTGGAACTGTAGTACTAAACATCATCCAAATGGTTAATTATTGTGAAATAAAATGAACCATTTAAGTCAGTGCTGGTTGAGTAGAGCCCTGGACTGAAGCTTTGTCAGGCCGAGTCTCAGATCAGGTCAGCAATCTACACACCCATTTCACCAAACATTCTCTTCTGAAAGCATTCTAAACATGCTTACTTTTAGTTCAAGACCACATTGAAAAACTGCTACTGGTGACACTGCACAAATGCAGTCTGGGGACAAGACAAATGCATCATAAAACCCCTTTGTCGACCATACACTTACCCCCTCTGTCGACCATAAAATGCAAAGGGTGATGAGGGATTCCACCTCGGATTATGAGCATCATAGTGTCAGTCCCACACTCCACCAATGGGCTGAGATGCAGTAAGTTTTGAATAGGTGGAGGACTTGCTTTAGCACTGGATCCAGAAAGGGCACGGGGCGTCCATTGTGCATGTTCATTCAAAGCTAGGATGAAGTGAAATATTTAGCTCCACAAATTAGATGGGCAAGGGCAACAATGATTAAAAAAATGCTCAAGATATACAAGCAGTCCGATTCAGAATTACAACCTAGTCCTCGAAGGTAGACTACGTACACCACCTTGCTAGTCAGTGGCAATTCCAATAGCAGGTAAACTACTCTGCTCACATGCATACACCCTTGATAATATAAAATATATATTAATATAAAAGGAGTAGAATTAATAGGCGTCAAGACTACTCACCTGAATCAGACTGGTAGTCAAACTCGTAGTCAAGAGATTTCGTCTGATATTTCATTTCGTTCCTCTCCAGGCCTTCTCTTGTTTGACCGACTCTAAAATTCCCATTCAACTGCGCTTTCCCGATTAGGAGCGTTCCATAGTTTACCGGCGTCTCAGAGTCACTCCTCAGGTCATGTACTCTTTTTTGAATATTTGACTTGAAATCATTAGTTGCAGTCGCCTTTCTTGTTCCTGGCACCACACGGCAATAAGCGAGCGTTCCCAGTGTTATTAAAACACATAAAAGCGCTCCATGGTTCTTTTGCCAAGCCTTTAAAACCGTAAACATTTTGCCTACACAACATGTACAGGCAATGTGCCGTGTGCCGCAAAAATACGTAAACACGCGCATCAAAACTAGCTATATATAACTTTGGGCAATTGATCGGCGTTGATTGACCAACCAATAATAGCCTACTGTTTGCCATGTAGGCTAGTATTTTCACGCGTTTCAAATAACGCCCAATTCTTGCACATGTCCTTGTTAAGTTAAGTAGAGAAACTTTTTTAAATGTCCCCTGTGATTGATATCCAGAATTTCGCACCTCGACTGCAACACATTACATTTTTATTAGCCGTTCTGTAACTTTTGGTGGAGACTGAATCGCGGATCGTATCCGACCTTATAGCCTACATGCGCTTTAAGTGGCTAGACTGCTAATGTCCTCTCTAGGATTGTGGCTCTAAACAAGAATGCTATGTGGGCCCAAAGTGCTCAAAAAAGAAGAACAAACAAGAATTGCGTGGCTCTAAACGACTGCATAGAGGGTTTATGCCGACCTATGGCTAGGCTACTGCAATCATATGGGAGCGGAATCGTTGCACTATTAAAAAAACATCTGCTTTCTGCTGCGCATTGTGTTTTGTCTCTACAGATTGATTTTGATAGTAACCAACTTGGTATTGAAGAATTGCTTCGTATTTCTCAATTAGACTTTTGTTCGTTTCTGGTACTTGCAATTACGTTCGAGGAATAAGAGGGTCTTGAATCGGTTCCGTGATGAAAGACAGTAGCTATAGCTTCTTTATTAGCATGGTGTTTATGTCAGCTTCCAATCTAACATGACTTACACAGTAACATGGCACAACTTAAGTACAATCTCTAAACAAAATGGGGGCTAGCCAGGAGGAAAGGCTTCATGTGAGAATTCACTCCTTCCCTGGTTCCATTTCCTGGCTAGATCAATGACTCTTCACACATTATAATTTCTATTCACCCAAGGTTGCCGACCAATGACTCTGGGCACCTAAGTCTTGGGGGAGAGCTTGCATTTGAAAGGGTACTTAACCCCTGGACTGAAACAGGATGGGTGTGGGGACTTAAACAGATTGTAACTCTGATATTACTATAAAAACCTTAAAATCCAACAGTATGTTAAACACAAACTCAAGGTTTGTAAACCTGATATCTCCACGCTATATATTGGAATCTCAACAAAAAACGTTTTCAACATACAAACAGAGTTACTCAGCATACAAAACACTATAATAACACTACCAGTCTAGGCTTGCCATTAAACGTACTGATATCAAAAATGAGGCCAAGTTATAACAACAATAGGCTACTGGCTATTTTAGCTCACACATATTAAACAAGCTCTATTCCAGAGCTACCCAATGTTTCCTAATTATTATTATTATTATTATATATCTAACTTGGCCCTTTTTTCATCTTACCATCTGAAGAGACTGTATGTGTCTCTTCATTCAAACTTTATGTGTCACGTGAAAGTGTCAAATTGTAAAACATTTGTAGTGGAAATAATGTGCAATTCAGCTGTGTCAAACTTAAAATTTAGAAAAATGTGCTTTGGTTATATAAAAAGCACATCATGAATAAAATGCATTATTAGTATTATTGACATTATTTTGTTCAGAAAATTGTGTTCACAAATACAAATTTTTTTTTGATTAAAGTTTTTTTTTTTTTTTTTTAGAATACTTTACTTATTTGGCTAAACTTTATCTGACCTACAAATATACTGTTCATTAAGGGGAAATTGTCTGGATAGGATTGTAAGAATCAATATTTATTTAGATCTAAATATTTGTCATTTTTATCTGTATTTATTTATCCACCCCCCCCCCCCCTTTTTTTTTTCTAGTGCAAATTATTGTATGTCTCTGGGTATAAATGTCTGTCTGTAAATGTGAGTGTTTTATGCTGCTAGAAAAATGTAGGGTATCCAGGATAATAAAGTATTATATCTATCTATTTATCTATCTATATATCTAGAAAGTTGCTATTTAAAATGTGTACATTTTGTAAAATTAACTTGACAACCAAGTACACTGCCCGGCCAAAAAAAAAGTCGCCATTGCACCCGTCATGCATAGTGCCCACTGTACAAGCCTCTGGAGGCAGTGTTATGATCTGGGGTTGCTTCAGTTGGTCAGGTCTAGGCTCAGCAACATTATGCAGCAATAAAATGAAGTCAGCGAAGTACCTGAATGTACTGAATGACCAGGTTATCCCATCAATGGGCATATGCCAGGATGACAATGCCAAGATTCATCGGGCTCAAATTGTGAAAGAGTGGTTCAGGGAGCATGAGGAATCATTTTCACACATGAATTAGCCACCAGATTCCTGACCTTAACCCCATTAGAAGTCTTTGGGATGTGCTGGAGAACACTTTACGGAGTGGTTCGACTCTCCCGTCGTCAATACAAGATCTAAACCAAAAACTTATGCTACTCTGGATGGAAATAAATGTTGTGACATTGCATAAGGTTGTCGAAACAATGCCACAACAAATGCGAGCCGTAATCAAAGCTAAAGGCGCTCCAATGAAATATTAGAGTGTGTGACTTTTTTTTTGGCCGGGCAGTGTATAACCTGACAACAAAGTATTGGCCTAAACATATATTTTCTGTTTGCAACATTAATTTAAATGTCTTTTTTTTTTAGTTAATTTTTGCTATTTGACAATTTGATGGGACACAAAGATTGAATGACCACACTCTCTTCAGATGGTATGATAAAAAAGCACAGGGCCAAGTTATATGAAATAACTAAGCTAAGATGGCCAGTATTATTTGTTGTATCAAAATTTATTTTGATATCAATACTTTTATTGGCAGGCCTAGACTTTGCTAGTTTTATTACAGATAGTGCTTTTTATGCGTGAGTAACTTGCCATTTTGAAAACATTTTTTGTTGAGATATAATTTATTTTTGTACTGTGTTTGTTATGAGGTACTATAGGTACTAGGTACTACGTAGGTACTACAGTGATAATGTATAGCTATACATTCTAGCTCAAAGAAAACACATACATTCTAGCTCAAAGAAACACATATGCCTTGAGTCATTTTTCCTTTAACGTTACCATTAAGTATTCTACAAATAAATGAAAGTGTTAGTCATATTTTTAAATGGATTAGGCCTCCAGTCAGTGTTTTGAATGGGTCATTGTACACGATAGACCTACTAATGGTTTTCATGTCGGTAGATGATCTATAGGCCTAGGTAAAATTAGGCTACCTTTTTAAAACTTGGTGTTTTCAAGGAACCTGCAGTATCCTAGTTAAAGTAGTTAACATAACACTAGGAACGCTACAGACCATTGTGTTCCATGATAATTGGCAAGCACTTTTCGCAAGCAAATGTATTGAACTTTCTGATACAATTGGAATTATTATTATTAAACCTTTATTTATCCAGGTAAGGCATTGAGAACAACTTCTCTTTTACAATACCGATCTGGCCAAAATGGTGGAGTCAGACAGAAATTAAAATAAAATAAAAACATATACAGTATACATGCAAACAGTATACACATATATACAAGGCAAAATAGATAAGGTAACACATACCCAATAAAGACATACACACAGCAATTAAACAGGGATGGGGAAATTACAAACAGTCACATGAATGAAAAATGGACTTATTTAGAGTATTGATGAACCGGGGCAGTGATATGAAGTGAGTGAGTTGTAGATCGTGTTGTTTTAGTTCATGCTGTAGTGAGTTCCAATCAGAGGGTGCAGAGTGTTGGAATGCCTTGGAACCAGAGTTAGTGTGGGATGTGGGGACAGCGAGAGAAATTAAGTCGTTGGAGCGGAGGCAGTAGGTAGACTGTGAAATGGAGTGTTAGGATTCTGAGTTTTGTCTGTTTGTATTTGTTATTTCTGTTCCTTGTTTATTATTTTTCATTATTATCGTATTTGTGTATTATTCTGTACTCATGTTTATTATTATTAGTGTAGTTACTCTCGTGTTTGTTTTCCTTATTACATTTACTTTCCATATTCCAGTTTATGTTCACGTATTTGCATTTATGTCACTCCCCGGTCTTCGTCTCACTTTTCGGGAGCCTTCAGGTGTTTTCGGTCCCTAGTTGTCCCACTTATTGTTTATATTACTAATTATCACTAACAACTACTAACAGCTTAGTTTAGGTCTTTTACTAACCCACTAATTACTAACGCTTCCTTGCTTTAGCTGTCACTCGTTTCCTGCAATTCTATCTTTCAATTATCTACTTTACGCTTCCTCTTTACTAACTAATATCTTACTTCCGCTATCCACTGACTCTCTTAACGTGTGCACGTGTCTTCAACACTCCCGGTCATGTCTTGTCTATTCGTTTGCATGCTTAGTCCAGTCCGAGTCTTCCTTGTTCCCTCATTATTCTATCATTATTCCTTTCATTGTATCATTGTCTGCACCTGTGAGTCTTCCCTGTTACTCCTCCCACTCGCACCTGATTTCCCTTGAGTTGAGTGTTCCCTACCTATATATACCCTTCAGTTTCACTTGTTCTTTGTTCTTTGTCAGAACGTTGATCGATATTCTCAGTGCCTACGCCTTTCTAAGCCTGTGTTTATTCGTGATTTCCGAGACACCCTTCTGTTTGATTCTGAGTTTTTGCCTGCCGATTTTGTTTTGTTTGCCTTTCTGCTTTTCTGGTTTATTTGACTTTTGCTTTCGTTTTTTACTACGCCTCTGCCTACTCCCTTTGTGCTGTCGCCTACCTGATTTCCTGGTTTTGATCTTTTGGACTGTTTTTTGATTATTTTTTTGCATTTTGATTTTGTCTCGTCTGGAATCTGATTACCTGGCTTTTTGACCTTGGACTGAAATAAACAACGTTTTTTGCCTAATCCTGGTCTGCGCTTGGGTCTCTGAGTCTGGGGCATTACATGGAGAATAGTTTGGAGAGATAAATTGGGGTTTTTCCAGTTAGCGTCTTGTAGATGAGGGTATACCAGTGTTTATGACATCGGATTGAAAGAGGCGGGAGACCGGATTCAGTATAATACTGAGGAATATCAGTATTGCATACGAAAATAAAGTTATAAACACTTGCTTACTTAAATAGCTGTGAATTGTCATTTATCTTTCCTGTATGCTGATCATTTGGATTGCTGCATGTAGCATTGCTACTTTTGACTCACAAAAAACCTGGACACCGCATTTCACAAAATCAATAAATATATAGGCTACCTTGCCCATGAACCAAGATATTTTATATTCTATCCTATACAGATTTTCTGGGACTTAGACAGCCCTCAGTCACTGTACTTGTTCTTGATGTAAGTTAGGCTTGAAAAGCTCAGTTCGCACAAGTACGTCGTGGAGAAGGGTAGCAGAATTGCAATGGCGCTACTGGAAACTATCGGGTACTCCTTCTCCAATGATATCCAAAACCTGTCCAAAGCCATGTCTTGAAATTTTATTTTTAATGTGCGATCTTCCCTGATCTCTGCCAGTTGCTCCTGTTCCAGCAGTGGCAAGTCTTTTGAGCTTTCAAGTGCACATGAACTCCAAGGGTCACGGACCCAGTCAAACTGCGCAAAACTCTCAGATGAAAAATAGTGACTAAATCTCTCGTCGAGAGTTTTCAGATGCTGAGAGATAAGGTCAGAAAGTGTGCTGCTCTTTGAATGTTCATTGCACAAGGGAAACATCTCAAGCTTGTCCTGTTCCACAAAGGAGCGCCAGAGTGTGAGCTTAGATCTGTCAGATGAGCTGAGGAGATTTTCTTCTTTGTCTTCCATTTTAGTGTTCAGTTCATTGAGATGCTTAAAAATGTCGGCCAAGTACGCGAGTTTTCCGCACCATTGCTCATCTGCAAGCAACTCCGCATATGCAGACTTCTCTCCTATCAGGAACGTTCTGAGTTCTTCTTTTAACTCGTACAGTCGGGCCAAAACCTTCCCTCGTGAAAGCCAGCGGACGGCTGTGTGTAGCAACAAGCTCTGATGTTCTGCTCCCATTTCCTCGCACAGAATAGAAAAAAGATGGCTCTTTAATGGCCGCGTCTTGATGAAATTAACAATGTCCACTGCTCTGTCCAGTACATCTGAAAGTTCTTTCGGCAGCGTCTTTGCAACTAGTGCCTCTCTGTGAAGGAAGCAGTGAGTCAGTCGCACGTTCGGGTTTTCCGCTCTGACCCTACTGATGAACCCCTTGGCACTGCCCACCATGGCCGCCGCACGATCAGCGCATATACTGATACAGTTCTTCCAACTTAAGCCCCCTTGTTCAGTATACTCAGTTGTCACGCAATAAATCTCCTCTCCGGTTGTTTTGTTAGGCATTGATTTGCAAAAGAAAAAATTCTCTCTGATATGGTCCCCATCTACAAATCGAACGTTAGCCAAGAGCTAACGAAAGCATACGACAAGTAGTTGTCACCATACTGTCTTTTCTTTGTCTTGCTGCTGGCCTCAACTACCTTCGTTGTTATCTGATTCTGGAGCCTTTCTTTTCAAAAACCTTTCCATGCTAGTTTGCTTCGAGAAGACCAAGATGGATACTAATATTGGAACTTCACGCAACACTCTCGCAATGCATTCTCACGGTAATGAAAAAAAAACACTGTAGGCTATTTACGTAGTCATACGCTGACCCCGCGTTGACGTTGTGACATGAGGACAGGGGCATGTGACAAAAAATTTGATGATGTATGAGGCGGCTAATGATCTGCATTTTCATGATACGTTGCATCAGTTAACTATCGTTTTGGGGAATTTTTATTCATTTTATTATGTCAGCAACGTCAGAATATTTATATATATAAATTTTTTTTAATAAAAAAACCCAAAAAAACCAAACATTTTTTGACAACTTTTTGACGGCACCCCCGATGAAGCCAGACGGCGCCCTAGGGTGCTGCGGCACCCCGGTTGAGAAAGGCTGGTCTATGGTACAGCTGTCCCAGCTAGCGTTATGCCATAAAAGAGATTGCATTAGTAATAACCCGTCAATCTAACATTAATGATTATCATTACTACCATATGCCAGTGCTGGCTAGCTAGCTACACTAAGGTAACTGGATTCATTTTTCATTTTAACTGAACTGAGCTGAAGTTACCAAGACAGCACAGCTACATAGGCCGACGTAGGCGCCCCGTTGCTATCCGTCTGCGGGAGATGTCGCATCTTCCTCCAAGCGACATAGCGACATACGGAGCGCATATCCCCCACAGACTAAGCTATGCTCAGTGTGCTGTGGGGTTAACAGTTACAAATTGAGTCAGAGGTTTTATGTCTTACCTTGTAATCATGTAGCTATCTGAGTCATTAACCGATATTGTGTGTGGTTTGCATGTGAAATGATAGAGAATGCATTTCAGAAATAGAAATGAGCGTCCCACAAAGATTATACAGCTGTAAAAGCAATAGTTGTAATTTTTTGGCAATTGTTACTTAGCAAGCAAGCTAGCTTCCACACACAACAAAGATGGCGAATACAAAGTTTTAGAAATATTTTAACGATTATTCTATTGGCTGACACCACCACACTTCCTTATATGACCAAAAGCATCACGTGTTCACATCCTTATGTCAATCAAAAGCATTGTGTGTGCACAGTGTTCATTTTGCCTGTGTATCCTACAATTGACAATTTTTTCATCAGACTACTTTTATCAGATGTTGTTATCCAGTGGGGAGAATTATTCTTTGATGGCGAGCATTTTTGATGACGAAATCAGCAGGAAAAATAAGAAGAAGGAGAAAAATTACAAAAAGTTTGAAGCTTTATTGTGTGGATGTGTGAAGTTGTATCTGAATTCTGTGTATTTACATGAAGTCAGAAGGTACAGAAGTTGATTTTTTTAAGGGCTGAGAGTCTATGGTCATTTTTTTCAGTAGGAAAGTGCCAAACGCTCGGTGCTGTATAGGTATGGGGCATGCCCCACCAACCACCAAGGATGTGAGCATTAATCACTCACAGGCAGGCTAAATATTATAGGACCACTGATTGATGCTTGTACAAAAGTTGGGACAGTATGTAAAATGCACATGAAAGCAGAAAGCAGTGATTTGTAAATTCTCTTTTACATATATTTAATTGAAACATACAAAAGAAAAGATATTTAATGTTTTACCTAATCAACTTTATAGATTTTTCTAAATATATGCTAATTCCGAATTTGATGCCTGCAATACGTTCCAAAAAAGTGGGCAAAAAAAAAACACTAGGAAGTTCAAAAAACACCTGTTTGGAACATTCCACAGGTAAACAGGTGATGCTATCATGACTGGGTTTAAAACGATATCAAAAGACTTTTGATATCTTATTTTCAGGTACTCTTACAAGCGATACTATAACCTCTCTATTTTAATGGATCTCTATAGAGTACTCAAGTGACTACGTCACGCTGGTTTCGGAAGTAAATTCCCCATTCATTTAGAGCATAGACTTTAACTAAAGCTTACTTTTAAACCATTTCTACTGATTATATCTTACCGTCAATTTCCCGGATTGTTCAATATAACGCCCGATCGCAATCTATGTCGTTTTTCTGGACCAGCTTCGAGTATATTTTACGTTTCAGTATTTTCTTGTGATTATATCAGCGCTGGAACTGTTTAAAAACTCGATGTCCCATAATTTCCTCCGAACGTGCAGCCTTGTCTCCAGACGCTGTCATATAATGTTAGCCAGCAGTAGCACACAGCTCCGTTTTTAAACACTTTTTTTCTAACGTTAGCTAGCTAGCTTGAAGGACTAAAAGCTAGAATCGCTTTATGTGGTTAACCGTAGCCCATTCTATTCTTCCATAGGGAATTTACTTCCGAAACCTGACTCCGCCTACGACTGACATACTCACTTGAGTACTCTATGGGAAATGGGGGGTGGGACTGCAAGATGTAAATTACACATGAATAGTATGGAACCCATGGTTGGCTAAATGGCTGTAAATCTATTCCCGTGTAATTTACAGCTTACAGTTTTTCCTGAATGCTTAAACACTAACAGTGATTCTTGAAGCACTATCTCTGAAACCATTAACACTTCTGGCCAATGCATTTACCAAGTGTGCCAAACTGAATGCACGTTCTCTGCTTTACACTCAGTTTGTAATTTTATAACACTTTTTGCAAAACTGTAAACACAACTCACTGCTTTACACTCAGTTTGCAATTTAATAACACTTCTAGCAAAACTGTGAACATTGGTCTCTACATTGCTACACTATTTTGCCAATTGCCTTTCCACATTGACACATGTGAAAACACTTTTAGATAATGAGTTCTGTTACGACTGATTACTGGACTGGACCCAAATGCAGGACTCTGAGACAGGCTCGATGTAAACTCCACCAGGGAGTGTGTTTATTTAAACAAGACAAAGTTGCGGGCAAGCAAGCAAGCAGCGAAAACTAAAACTGACAGGCTGGATACGGGGTTGGCGAACTAAGGCAGGGCAGAAGGGAACTGGGCTGGATAGGGCAGAACAGGAGGCAGGCTGGGCGGGAAAAGTAGCAAAACAGAGTAGCAAACAGACTGGCCAGGAGTGATCTCAAACAGAGCAGAGAAAACGAACTGGCAATGAGACTGTGAAACAGGGGAACTTAAATAGAGAGGGGAAAAAGTGAGAGGGCTAATTGAATAATGAAAAGGAGTGAGGAATGTGTGCAAGAGGGAGAGTGATAGGCTAACCAATAAGGGGAGAAAACAAGGAACTGAACGGTGACCACGCCCAGCCTGCAACGAACACAGAAACGAGATGAACAGGGTAAACAAAAAAACACAACATGAAACGTAAGGAATGGGAAAACGAAGGAAACAAAAGGGAGGTGGACTGGAGGGAAACGGCGGATGTTACAGAGTTCACTTACAAATCAGAGCTTGACCACTATAAATAGGCCACAGGTAAACATTTGGTTTGGACAACAATGGAGGCCAATATTGGACAGAGAGTAAGAGGGGTGAGAACTAGAGGAGGACGGGGAAGAGGAAGAGGAAGGTGAGTCAGGAACACAATAACTAATGAAATCAGAGGGACTGTCGTTGACCATGTTGTCAACCATGGGATGAGCATGAGGGAGGCTGGGCAACGGCTTCAACCAAATCTATTGTTGCAGGTATCAACCGGATATTTCAAAATGAGAACCGGTAAGTAACTGTAAGTGCTGTAGTCTTACTGGTACAGTAATATGTACTGTACTTTCATAATGAGAAGGATCTATCACTAAAACCATTCAAATGTTTTTATAGAACTGCAAGAAAACCAGTATCTGGTGGAAGAGGTCGACTGTTCACCCCAGAGCAGAAGACCCACATTGTAAATATGGTCATTGCAAATAACTGCATCAGACTCAGAGAATTGCAGGACCACATAATGGCAGATAACACCATATTCCAAAACGTCAACAGAGTGTGTCTCTCTGCACTGTCTCGTCTACTGAAACGCAATATAATTAGGATGAAGCAGCTGCACAGAGACCCTTTCGAAAGAAACTCAGACCGTGTAAAACAACTGAGATATGAATATGTGCAGGTAAGTTATACTATCCTATCATTGGTACTGGATCTGGACGTGTATTTGTGCTACATCATATTGACTGATCCCTGGCTGCATTCGAATAGTCAAAAAAATAGCTCCTTTTTCCTTCCTTGCAACTTTTCCTTGACCTCGCCAGAAAATGTCATGGGGGTCAAGGAAAAGTTGTAAGGAGAGATTTACAAGGAATCTAGCGTAACTGTGGGATTCAAACCTCTTTCTCTACCTTGCTTCATGGTGCGATGTCCAGTTGTATTGACGTGACTGTTCAATATTGCGAACTACAACTTCACGAAAAATTACCACAAAAGGCGCATCATTGCCATCTGCATTTCACTTGAACCATTCGTTTTATCTCTGCGAAATTTAGCCTCTTAATAAATTTGGTGTATTGTCTGATTGTGTCATTGTTTGTTTACTTTCTATTATAAGCCAATACTAACCAACAATACTAGCTATTCACATTTAGATTTCTGGCATTTCTCAGATGTTCGCCTTGTTTGAATTCGGTAGGTTCCGGAAAACTCTGATGCTTATGAAAACATTGGCGGCATTGTATTGTGGGGCGTGAATACTACCTTCCTTTTGAAAAGGATAGTCCAGAGCATCCTTTGTGAAAGGACGGATAAAAGGAATTGTGAAGCTCCTTTCCTTCTCAATATAAAAATTTGAACGGTCCTTAGCATGGCTGCCGGAAAACTATTTCCGGTTCACTATCTCTAAAGGCTCCTTCCTTGCTCAAATTTGACTATTCGAATGCAGCCCCTGTCTTTTCGTACTGTGCTGCATTGTTTTGTCTTGTCTCTTTCAGAGAGACATGGAGTTAGAAGCAGAAGCAGTGCATCATGAGCTAATATATGTGGACGATGCAGGTTTCAACCTTGCAAAACCAAGGGGCCGCAAATATCATCGGACACTGTGCCATCATCAACATCCCAGGACAACGTGGTGGCAACATAACAATGTGTGTGGCTATTAGTCAAAACGGCGTCCTTCACCATCATGCAATCCTAAGCCCATACAATACTGCACACATTATCACATTTCTTGACACCCAGAATTCTGCTAACCAGTGCCAGCTATAGTTGCTGGCTGCCATGTTTTTTTCTCGGGGCGAGATCACCGGTAAACTCCAGATGAACAACGAGATTTTTACATGCAGATCTTCATCAAGATCTCGTCTACAGTATAGTATAAAGCATTTTAACATTGCGAATGGGTGTTTTTTTAAATTTACGTGAAAAGGAAGCATGCACCTTATAGATTCCGAGTCCAAAAACAGAATTCTGCTAACCAGTGCCAGCTAAACTTGCTGGCTGCCATTTTTCTTTTCTCGGGGCGAAGTCACCGGTAAACTCCAGATGAACAACGAGATTTTTACATGTAGATCTTCATCAAGATCTCATCTACAACGTGGTATACAGCTTTTTAGTTTTGCGAATGGGTGTTTTTTTTAATGAACGTGAAAACGGAACATGCATCTTATTGATTCCGAGTCAAACGACTGCTAGAATGGCAGGTGGCATTGCTTGCGTTTGTGCTTTAAACACCGGTGTAAATTTAATCAGCAAAATGGCATGATTTTTCATGTTAGATGACTACCTAGCTAACATTTTGAATATTAAGTTAGGATCTTAACTTTATTTATTTTTACCACAGTTCACCATAGTTAGGTGCAAGCTAAAGCTTAAGCTTGCTAAGCTGGTCTTTGTGTCATGAGGGGCCAAAACAAGGGATTTTGGGTCACTACAGTAACATACAGTCAAGCCGGAAAGTCTCCCCACCCCTTTCACCTTCTCCATGTTTTATTACGTTACAGACTTATACTACAATAGATTGAGCAAATTTTTTGCCTCACACAATAGCCAATAATGACAAAGTGAAAACAGGTTTTTAGAAAATATGCCATTTTATTTTACTGACAAAAATAGGTTATTTAGGGGTTACATATCTGTAAGGGGTTACACACCCTTAGCCTAATACTTGGTTGCTGCACCTTTGGCAGCGATTACAGCTTCAAGGCATCTTGGGAAAGAAGCTACGAGCTTGGCACACTTGTTTCTGGACATTTTTGCCCATTCCTCTTGGCATATCCTTGCAAGCTCCGTCAGGTTCGATGGGGAGCGTCGGTACACAGCCATTTTCAGCTCTTTCCACAGATGTTCAATTGGATTCAGGTCTGGGCTCTGGCTGGGCCACTCAAGGACATGCACAGACTTTCTCCGAAGCCACTCCTTTGCTCTTTTGGCTGTGTGCTTCGGGTCGTTGTCATGTTGGAAGGTAAACCTTCGCCCCAGTCTGAGGTCCAGAGCGCTCTGGAGCAGGTTTTCTTCAAGGATCTCGGTGTACTTAGCTGCATTCATCTTTCCCTCTATCAGGACTAGTCGCTCCGTTCCCGCTGCTGAAAAACATCCCCACATCATGATGCTGCCACCGCCATGCTTCACTGTAGGGATGGTATTAGCCAGGTGATGAGCGGTGCCTGGTTTCCTCCAGACGTGACGCTTGGTATTCAGGCCAAAAAGTTCCATTTTGGTTTCATCAGACCAGAGAATCTTGATTCTCATGGTTTGAGAGTCCTCTAGGTGCCTTTTGGCAAACTCCAAGCGGGCTGTGATGTGCCTTTTACTAAGGAGGGGCTTCCGTCTGGCCACTACCATAAAGGCCTGATTGGTGGAGTGCTGCCTGGATGGTTGATCTTCTGAAAGGTTCTCCACAATGATACGCTGGAGCTCTGTCAGAGTGACCCTCGGGTTCCTGCTCACCTCCCTGGCCAAGGCCCGTCTTCCCCGATTGCTCAGTTTGGCCGGGCGGCCTGGTCTAGGAAGATTCTTGGTGGTTCCAAACTTCTTCCATTTACGAATGATGGTGGCCACTGTGCTCTTTGGGACCTGTAAAGCTGCAGAGATTTTTCCGTACCCTTCTCCAGATCTATGCCTTGACACAATCCTGTTTCTGAGGTCTGCAGATAATTCCTTTGACCCCATGGCTTGGAGTTTGCTCTGACATGCACTGTCAACTGTGGGACCTTATATAGGCAGGCGTTGGCAATCCACAATCATGTCCAATCAATTGAATTTATCACAGGTGGACTCCAATTAAGTTGTAGAAACATCTCAAGCAGTATCAGGGGAAACAAAATGCACCTCAGCTCACTTTTGGGTGTCATATGAAAGGGTGTGCACACTTGTGTACATATGATATTTTACATTTAGATATTTTATAAATTAGCACAAATGTCTAAAAACCTGTTTTCACTTTGTCATTATGGGCTATTTTGTGTAGAATTTTAAGACAAAAAATTAACTCAATCTATTGTAGAATATGTCTGTAACATAATAAAATGTGGAGAAGGTGAAAGGGGTGGGCAGACTTTCCGGCTTGACTGTACACTGCCTGGCCAAAAAGAAAGTCGCCATTGCACCCGTCATGAATAGTTCCCACTGTACAAGCCTCTGGAGGCAGTGTTATGATCTGGGGTTGCTTCAATTGGTCAGGTCTAGGCTCAGCAACGTTATGCAGCAAAAAAATGAAGTCAGCTGAGTACCTGAATGTACTGAATGACCAGGTTATCCCATCAATCGGCATATTACAGGACGACAATGCCAAGATTCATCGGGCTCAAATTGTGAAAGAGTGGTTCAGGGAGCATGAGGAATCATTTTCACAAATGAATTGGCCACCAGAGTCCTGACCTTAACCCCATTGAAAGTCTTTGGGATGTGCTGGAGAAGACTTTACGGAGTGGTTCGACTCTCCCGTCGTCATTACAAGATCTTGGCCAAAAATGAATGCAACCCTGGACGGAAATAAATGTTGTGACGTTGCATGAGGTTGTCGAAACAATGCTATGATGAATGCGTGCCGTAATCAAAGCTAAAGGCGGTCCAACGAAATATTAGAGTGTGTGACATTTTTTTTGGCCAGGCAGTGTATTATAATAATGCCTGGCATTTATATAGCGCCTTTCTCACACTCAAAGTGCTTTACAATGATGCCTCAACCACCACCAGTATAGGCTAGTGGTTACAGCCATGGAAAAAATTTAGACCTCCCCATAGTTTTAAAGAAATATCGGGGTTACTCCCCAAATATTGACCGCTGAATCCTTCCTGAGCGAAGACATTGTTATTTTTATTATTTATGTATGAGTATAATCTTGTTTAGTGTGCATTATTCAGTGTATAACAACACTGTGTATTGTGCTTTGACCAGCTGTCATTGTCTGCAAAGAAATGTTCAGAATTAACTAATTGTTTGGAATTAAAAACAAATGCGGTCAGTAGTTTATGAAAGAATATCAAAGACTAGATTTTATAAAGACACATACCCATAAACTGAAACTGAAAAATGTATGTGGTCTCTTCATTTTTGCCATGCTGTATATGTTCTCACACTTAATAGCCTGTTGCATGTGGCTTTTCTGTAAAGAATATTATGTGCAGGTGGCATTGATATGCGCTTGGTATAGGACACAGGAATATTTTCCCATGGTTGGCCAAACTGTACAAATCAAGGGCACCAGCCACATTAGCTGCTGTACAATTGGTGCTATAAAATATACAACAGCTTCCAATCAAAATACCAGATAAAACCAGGCTAAAGAGGTTATGTTTTGTGCAAGAGGGATAGGTGTTACGATCCTGATATGGGACGAACCCAAGTGCAACGACCAGGAGGCAGATTCAATGAAAGGGATATTTATTAAGCGTTGGGGTAGTCCCAAAGCTGTACAGGAAAGACAAAAACACAGTATCACACAGGTAATCACTGAAAGTCCGATACGGACTGCTCCAAGCCGGAGCTGGACTTGAAACTCCGGAATGGGTTCCAAGCCGGAACTGGACTGGAACTGGACCGGGTGGTCCAAACAGGAACAGGTTGCAGGAACAACACAATTGTTCCAAGCCGGAACTGGACTTAACCGGTGGTGAACTTCACACCGGGACTGGACTGGAACTGGACCGGGAGGTCCACTCAGGAAACGGGTACTGGAACGGAACTTGTTCCAAGCCGGAACTGGACTCTTACAGATGGTGAACTTCACACCGGGACTGGACTGGAACTGGACCGGGAGGTCCACTCAGGAAACGGGTACTGGAACAGAACTTGTTCCAAGCCGGAACTGGACTCTTACGGTTGGTGAACTTCACACCGGGACTGGACTGGAACTGGACCGGGTGATCCACTCAGGAACTGGTACTGGAACGGCGCTATTGTTCCAAGCCGAAACTGGACTCTTACGGGTGGAGAACTTCACCCCGGGACTGGACAGGAACTGGACCGGGAGGTCTACTCGGGTACTGGATAGAAAGCAGAGGGTAGTTAATAAGGAACTTAAGACAGGAATTGGACCGGGAGGTTTTCACGGAGGTAATCCGTCAACAAAGGTAGGTAGCCGGCGAAACTCGGCTGGGCTGGGTGGTGTGGCGTAGCTCTGGTAGGTCCGGTTGGAGCTGGCTGAATTCCAGAGAACCTGGAACCGTAACCGTAGTACAGGAGGTAGCTACGGCCGGACAGGAACAACTGAAGGGTAGCCAGGCTAGAACACAACAGCGGACCTTTCACGAGCTGGAGTTGGAGGTACCGTAACACACACACACACACACACACACACACACACACACACACACACACACACACAGGGAACAGACGCTGCTACAGATGAGTAGAAGCCGGGGCAGCTGGTGGTTAGAAGGAGACAAGTTAGCGGCATGCAAACAGCAAACGTCAGGGGAGGATAACTACCAAACTGCAGGACAGGTGAACTGAAAGCTGTAAGGGGAATTAGCCCGCAACCAAGCGATCAGCAAACACGGGCCCAGAAACGAGAAGAATGCACAACGAGTGAGGTTAGTTAACGAACTGGCGCCGACTAGCAACCAGACGGGGGTTTAAATAGTGCAGGGAATTACGGAATAAATAAGGCACAGGTGTAGAAATTAACCGGGAGTGATAGCTAAACACAAAGGTGAGGAATGCATGCAACGAGGGGGGGAGAGTGATAGGCGGAAGCTAAAGTGGGAAACCAAACGAACGAGACAGAGGGGGAAACGCCCAGTCTGCAGCAGAGGGGAAAACACGGACAAAGGGATCCAACATGACACGGAGGGAAAAAGGGAAAACACGGAAAACGGACAGGAAGGGAACGGAACGTTACAATAGGTTAGATAAAGAAAAGAAAGCTATGAATAGAAAACTGTATGAAGCTGAGGTTAAGTTTACAGGCCTACAGTCTAAGTTAGCTAAGTTTACTGAGAGGCCCTATCAGCATTAACCCAAGAATTTACAAAAAAAGCTGAAGTGCAGGGGGGATAAGTTAGATAAAGTACAACAAGCAACAGAGGAGCTTAGACTTAGGAACAGGAGCCTATATCAGGCAATAGTGCAGGCAGAGAGCAGGGTTCAGGACCTCTGAGAATTTAGAAAAGATTAACTTAGAGAAGGGACTCCCTCTGTAGTAATTACTACCAAAGGAAGGCAGGCCACTTTTTAAACCTGCAAGTTGAATTATGGAGTGGGGAACATTTGGCAGTGAAGGAGGAATTGGATAGGCTTGTACAGGGGCATGCTGGAATATCTACATTTCAACACGGCAAATATTCTGATGATTTTATGAAGGTGTACATGGTTTTGTTGACAACTAGGGGGGTAAGTGCAAATAAAGCCACAGAGGTTGCCAGAGTCATTTTAGAGAAGCTTTCTGGCACCCAGCTAGAGAGGTTGCCAAATGCCACTTTTTGTAATTGCATTGTGTCTTGGAGGCACAACAGGTGGCATTGCAGCATGTGCATGATGCTTTTCTGACAGAAAACAACATCACCCTCTATACTGATGGTACTTGCTACAAGTATAGATAAATACAGCACTGCATGTGTATATTTAAAAGATGGAACTAGGCTACATTTAGGTTTGAGAGGGCAGCCATCCAGCTCAGCCCTTCTAACACAGACAAATGATTCAGGATATACAGTTGAAGTCAGGGTCTGAGGTATCAAACGAGCCTAAAACCATCACTCTGCTGCCAGATATGCAGTAGATATGGATGGATCACTTTAAGGATGGTTTCTCCTGACAAATTTTCCTATTGAACTCTATGGAAAAATAAGTCAGGAGAAGAAACCCTTCAAGTTATCCATCCATATCTACTGTATTTCTGGCAGCAGAGTGATGATTTAAGGCTTGTTTGATACGTTAGACCCTTGACGACTTACAGCCATTTAGCCAACCATGTGTTCCATACTGTTCCAGTGTAATTTACAGCTAAATCTAGTCCCACCCCCCCAATTCCTATAGAGATCCATTCAAATGCAGAGACATTATAGTATCGCTTGTAAGAGTACCAGAAATTAAGATATCAAGTTTTTTGAGTTTTTTGATGTTGTTGGGTCACAGACATCAGGAAGTCATGGCATGCAAAGCCAAAGGATATGCGACCAAATATAAAAAATTTAAATGCACAGTCAACTTAGTGTATGTATAAATGAACCATTGCTTTTTCATTTCTCAGTCATGCCAAGGGTGGCTATGTCATTCCAAAAGACACTTCTCCGCTAGGGCTGTGTCCAAATACGACCCCTACACCCTTTTGAGGGCGCATATTTGAGTTCACTTTGTCAAAAAGCTTTTGAGTGGGCAACTTTTTCTCACAAATGGGGGCACTTAACATACCAGGATGAACCCCTTATTTCTGGGGTTTTGTTGAGGGAATTCAGGAGCACACTCATCTGCACACTCAGAATGCTGCACTCATCCGAAAATCTTCAGTAAGTTACCCGGAAGTAAAAATGTAAAAGACATAGAGCGTATATGCATATCTATTGTCATATTACAAACTACTCTTTTTTATTTTTGTTAATTCTATCAATTTTCATATGTTAACTGATTGATATTCTCAATAAAAAAAAATATTACAGACTACTTCCTCACCAGTTTGGAAAGAGTTTTGCGGGATTTCTTTCGCACACTGCTTGCAAAGAGCCCTATCTACTGCACCCTGTCTCCTGCGTACAGTGCACTGGCAGAAGTGTGCTGTTTAATGTGCACTGTTTAGCAGTCGCGAAAAATATCTGCCATACTATTTTCCAACTGCACTGTGGAAGTGTCGTAAGCAGGTCATAAGACGTCCCACCAGTGTTGCCATGTCTGCGGTTTTACAGCTAAATTGGGATACTTTCAAAGTGCAGTCACAGGTAAAAATGAAAAGTCGCAAAGCATGCACTTATTTTAAAAAGTAAAAACATGATGATTTCTATTTAAAATACGTTGGTTGTGGTTAAAAATAGCCTATAATTTGGGCTAGTTTTGAGTCGCCATTTGGCTGGAAAGTCTTACAAGATCTGCCAACCCTGAAGCCCCACTCTTGCGCTGCCATGTCACGTGTTGTTTTTGTTGCATTTGAGGGAAAACGTCAGCGAAGCTGCGCCTCATTTTTGTAAAACGAAGCTCACGTCATATTTATGTGACCAAAATGTTTGTGTACTTCTTGAAAAGTGTGCTCCCGAATGTACTCAGCGAAACCCCGGAAGTAATGTGTCATCCGGGTGTTTGAAGTATACTGCAATTAGGAAAAATATTTTCGTACTCTATGACTTTCTCACCCAATCTACTCACCAAGGCTACTCAACAGTGTGAAAGAGTGCTGATTCGGACACGGCCCAGGAGACTGGTAATAGAGGGGAGATGTATTCCGGCTTGTTGGCTCCAACCCTTGGCTGACTGGGGACACTGCAGGTTGCCCAGGCTAGGACACCACACCTGAAAGGTATCAACTAATGAAATCTGAGCATATAAGCAGCATCTGCGCTGAAGGCAGTTGTGAAGTACCAGTCTGGGAAAAGTGTGAAGGGACCAAGAGAGATTGTGAGTTGCAACAAGGAGTTTTTTAAAATGTATTTATTTTTTTTATTTTTTTTAAAGTATCTTTTTTTTTTTTTTGTGTGTATGACCATTGGCGGTTTGAGAACCTGTTTGGAAAATAGATTTGTGCCTTATACTTTGACTATGATTTGGCTTTGTTTGTTAAGCAATCTGGTAAGCAGCTTAGCTGCCCAGATATAGGGAGGGCTGACGGAGAAAGTGCAGGTAGGCTTGACATATGAGCTAGGATTTCTTTTCTGTTTCTTGTGTTTGTGTTCTGTTTGTCGTGTCAAAATAAAAGCGCTGTTTTTTCACTGTATTACTGTGTGTTGGGTATCATATTTCTTTGAGTAGAACCACAAACGGCATCAATGCCCAACCCTGGTCGTTTTATACCCAAGCTCACTGAGGGAGATGACATTGAAGCCTACCTCCTAGCCTTTGAGCGAACAGCCAGGAGGGAGAAGTGGCCTCGAGAAACCTGAGCGGGGCTACTGGCCCATTTTCTGATTGGGAAAGCTCAGCAGGCCTATCATGAACTCACCGGGGAACAAGCCCAGGATTACGAGCTAAGTCACTATGGCTTTGGGCTACAGTTCCGAGCCCAGAGATTCCATGACTGGACTTTTGACACCCAGGCTTCCCCCCGTGCACAGACGCATGACTTGTTCAGAGTCACCAAAGCCTGGCTGGCACCAGAGATGGAGGGACCGACCATGATGGAACAGGTGGTGATGGACCGGTATCTGAGGGCCCTTCGCTATGAAATGTAGAAAAAGGCCAGTCTAGCCAACCCCGGGAGTATGGATGAGTTGATGTCCATGGTGGAAACCCAATATGTCACGGCTGACCTGCTGAAGTCTGACCGGAAGGAGAAGAGGACGAGTGTTCTCGCGCCAGAAGTCATGGAGCCACAGGTCCAGCATGAGGGATGAGCCTTGAGGAGCTGCGCTATTATGACTGGAGACGTTAGCCACTTTGCCTGGAGTTGTCCACGGAGGGATGAACCCATGCCTACAGAGCCCTCCACTGATGTCTCGAAAGGGAGGCCCTGTCATTTACTAACCTCCTGCTGGGCACATGAAGGAAGTTTGGCCCCGATGTTAGCCGTAAAGGTGAATGGGGAAGACACTGAAGCGCTCCTGGACTCTGGTAGCTCCATAAAAATAAAAGACACTATTACCATTATATTAGTTAGACATCAGTATTGTTTGAGTGTACTGGCCAACTCAAAAACACACAAGATAGACCAGAGCAGCTCACACGTGTTGTCATATGGGACAATGTGGGTTTCCACTGTGATGCTCTGTTTCGAAGTTGGTTCAATGAAACCATTGCTTTTTCATTTCTCAGTCGTGCCAAGGGTGGTAATTGCAAAAGACACTTCTCCCACTGCTTGGCCAAAGAAAATATAATGTGTGATGTACATGAGAATATGTGGCCTGATCAAGAGCAGAATAATACATTTTTTGTTTTACTTTTACATTTTTTGTTTACTCCCAGTACAGTAGTTTTTTTTTTTTTTCATTTTCTCCTGTTTGTTTTTATTTTACATTGTCTCTATCTATTTTGCAATTTGAAAAAATAAAAAAACAAAAACCATCTCACTCATTTATTTTGTATATTTGAGTTGGCCAGTACACTCAAACAATACTGATGCCTAAATAATATAATGGTAATAGTCTTGACGTTTTACCATTACCATTGCGTAATTGGAATTTATAATTTGTATTCATTTGTTGACTAGTGTTTATTATTTGGAGGAAAAATGTCATTTTGGGGTGAGAGTGCATGGTTTTTAACATAGTGTTTGATTTTGACGAGATATATGAAGTTTTGGAGAAAGAGTTGACTGTGGGTTTTGTGTTTATAGTTTTGAGAAATTAGTTATAGTTTTAGAAAATGTGTCCAAACAATTGAGAAACTAATTGAGTTCATAACACCAATTTTAGCGTGTAAACAACTGAGAAACTAATATCATGCTTGGTGAACATAAATTGTTCTTTTTTGCATTCTTCTAAGAAAATTAATTCCAAAAACTAAATAAACAAAAACTGATTAGTGGCGTAAAAGGTATTGTAAGTAATAAGCTATAAATCAAAATGTCAGGTAGTGTGCTGAAGGATTTTCTCTGACAAGTTGAATGCAAAAATACAAAAGAAATTACAGGTCATGTCACCAAATAACACCCATATTACAGAACCAAGGCTCAGAATCTTTTTTTTATTTTTTTACTGCTTTATTACAAGTTTTTATATGTTATTATAGCTTTCTTCTCAAATTCTGAGAGCATTTGTGGTTACATTCTTCTGAGCTCCACACTGCCAAATATACAGTATGCCTTATTTCATAACTCCTTGTCCACAATTAACAATTACAAATTTTAACCACTACAATTTAAACCGCTCTTTCCATGCATTATTTCTAACCTCAAGCCCTTTTAAGTAAAACTGTGTTGTACGCCACACCACATTAGTAATACACTCATCATAATGCTCATCATTGTATCAGTCTTATTTGGGTCATTTTGTCCAAATAGCAGATGATATGATTAAAGCAGAAATAATTACAGCTTTAGAAACCAAACCAGGCAGCTAGAATGCCTCACTGTCTTCACTCAGTATCACTTGCTTGCATGGTTACAATTACTGTATTGGTCAGTGAAAAAAAGAAGAGAACATGGTGCTTTAGAACCCAAAGCATTTTGGTCATAATTGAGGAAAGGTTTTTTTTCAGGCTTAGCAGAGTGAGCTCTTTCTCAAAGCCGTCTCTAAATATGGTCACTATTCATCCTGTAGAAGCCCTGGTGACCCAGGCACACGGCTTTGTGTTCCTCATTCCATGCACTCTTCAGCTTCACTGATGTCAGATCAGCAAATCTGTTTCTTTTGAGCCCAGTCCAGCCACTGGCTAACTGCTGTCAACTAATCAAAGATCAGCAGTAGACGGCAGCGCAGTGTGGGGACTGATTAGAATGGAGACACTCAGTGATACAGATTGCACTGTTCTGGATCCAATCAACTTGTGTCCTTAACTAAATTTTAACTACAATTAAATGCAAATACAATAATTTTTTTCTCCACAACCACTGATAAGCAATTTCAGCAATTTATAGCATGAATTGGTTAAACGTGTGATGAAAAACCACTTTGTCAAAGTTGAGAACAAATGTTCATTGAATACAGGCAGCTACAGTCCACAACAACAAAAGCTGACGAACACAAACGGCATCTGAATGTGATGCAACTACAGGGAGACAAAGGTCAGGGTTCATGGCTGGCAAAGGAGGCACATGTCTGTCCTTGCCTTCTCAGCGGTACATTGCAACATTTCTTATTCTCCGTGACTTTACTCCAGGACGTCATCAACAGTGCCCAACCCAATATCAGTTTCCTTTCTGTTACATTCACCTGCATTTCCAATTTACATACCCTGTTGCCATCTCAGTCCTGACATTCTACAGGGTACACCATGTATGGTGTGGTACATCATGATAAACAGTGTGATTATAAAGCACTTGCACTATACCAAGTTAAGACAAAGGGGTTTAGACAAAGGCAACTAGATTGCATTAGTACATGCAGAATGAAGCAATGTCTCTTCAACCCACAGTTTCCCAGCTTGATAATGAATCTTTCATTATATTTAGGCACATTTTTCTCAAATGATAAATAAAAATCATAATCCCTGCAGCACAGATGCAATGAGGTGTACTCCTTTGGGATTAGGTCTGCCTCCTTAGCAAAATGTGGAGACTTGATTAATAAAAAATATAAATCCATGCATAGTATTTGACTAAAATAGTTATTTACAGAGGATTATTTATTTTGATAAACTTCTCAACACTCAACATACATTCATAACCTGAAATCTCTTAATGCATAGTTGAATTGTAGTGCTCTGAAGTTTAAAATTTCTTAAAACCTAAAATCTCTATAAAAAAAAGAAACAGCCCTTTATAAATACAAAAAGCTAGCTATATTAAAAATTCTACAAAAGGCAAGAAATGCAGCAGAACTAATTGGGACATTTGTACAGCTTGTTTTTTTGTGGTGTTATATAAAAAAGTCAATACTATTAAATAGAAGTTTGCTACTTTACACACCTGAGGTGCCCCCCTTTAGTGTTCTCATCACTAAAACGTTAAGTGTGTTTGCACACGGCTAGAATACAACTAAATAACATTACTTATGACAAACTACTCAATTCAACTGTAATTTTACAGTTTCACTTAAAAAACTCAACACACAATAGGAAATATTTATTTGGCATAATTAGAAAAGAACTTTGGTTCATAATGATTGAGTTGATTTTATAATGGTCACAGGCACAGCTAAATGCATGCTGATTTTGGATACAAGCCTAGACCTTGCCCTGCCTTCTCATTTGTATTTGTTATATATTTGTAACAGCATTGTTGGATACTAATTACAGGAGCCCTGTTACAGTGGACATTTCAAAAAGCACAAATGACTCAAACCTGCTGGCACTAATAGCATCCCTGCCTGCATTCCAAGTCACAACACAGGGAGACCAGCGTCACTGGCTTGGGCCATCATATCCTGTTCAGAAACCGCAACTCTGACAGATTGGTTGGTTTAAAATCAAAGTACAGAAAATAAAAATAAGTCTATGCTACATGTTCAAAAATGTAGTGCTACAAAGATTGCGATTCACTGTGACATCAGCGTACGTGCCTTTTCTTGTGGTACTAATTGAAAGCCTTTGGTTCATGCGTTTCTGTTTTGGATTCAGTGGGATAACATCATGAGGTCGACTGAGAAACAGATATTAAAGTTTCAGAAATACATTGACCGAACAGAAAGAAAGCATGCGTTGCAGTCTTCAGTCTTGTTGTATGTTGGTCTCTGGTGCCTCACTCTGGTCTCATGCTGGTTCTACAGCCAGGTGAGGTAGGGCTCGGCCTTGTTGAGCACCGACTCCACGTCGTTGAGGATGGGGATGAGGTCGGCTCCCTCTAGAGTGCCAAGGTCTACATTGGTGCCAGGCAGGGAGTCCAGGAAGTCAGGGAATCGGCTCTGCTGAGAAACTCCCAGGCTGCCTTGGGCAAGTCCCTCTCCTGCAGAGACAAGGAGTTGTCACGCACTGAACACACTATTATTTTAAGGATATACAATAATATCGGGTCGTATCAGTATTGGACAATAATAGCTTCAAAGAAGCTTATTGGCATTGCCTGATGCTGAGATTGTAGCCGATATGATGATGCAGTGATAAAACTTACATCGCTTCACATGCAATATGATGATGTAATATGCAAAAGCTAAAACAATTCTTTTTAAAAAACTGACATTTCCTTCTTTTTTATCTCCCCGTTTGGGATCTCCAGCTATACCCCTCGTGTCACCGCTGTGCCACCCATACCCAAGCAATGAGCTGTACAGCTGGAGCACATTGGAGAGGACCGAAACGAACGTTGGATGGAGAAGAGGCATATGTGAGTGAGAGATGGTAGTCTGTGGGCATTTGTGATCAGGTAACTGGGTGAGTGGGCTCGGGGGGGCTGTGCTCCTACCAGTGTCCATCTCCTCCACGTTGTTGAGGATGTCCTCGGGGGTGGTGGGGATGCTGTAGCAGCCCAGTCCCAGGCCACTGTCCGTGCTCTGCTCTCTGGAATGGTACGGCCCGCTGCAGGACAAACACAAGGGGGGACTCTTCAGCACAGCACTCTCTACTCCTGCATTTCTCAAAAGGTGTCCCAATGTGTATAATGTTGCGGCCCGATTCACATGAGGAAAATAAATAAAATGCATGAATAAATGCTACATATAAAAGTTATCTCTCTTAAATAAATAATATTTTTGAGAGACTATTATTTTACAATGTACTTATGGGAATTTAAGTTTCATACTCCTTGAAAACTGTATGTCCTGCAACTTCAACTCCTGATGTGTCCTGACAGTGTACTGAATAGGTGGACACCATCTGTTTGTACACCAAAATTTGTACATTGCTAGTGTATGTCAGTGTGCAAATAAATGTACCTATTGCACTCTAAATGGTACAGAATCCTGCAGAACAAAGTCAGTGATCACAAAATCATACATACAGTATATAAAACAAAAGTTCCACAGAAACTGCTGTGAATATCAAAAATAACCTCCGTTGTACATAAAATCTGTCAGGGACAATCGGGGAAAAAACACTGAAAAAGTGTGAAAAAACCCCAGAAAGTGAAGTACCACTTTTAGCAACTGGGAAATACATGATACAAACACGCCACAAGGGGGCGATCTTCAGAACAGCATTGTCTGTTCCTATTCGGTGCTTCTCAAATCTGGTCGTGACTTTTAATCTGAGGATTAAAGATCAGGTTATACCAAGGATTCTTGGGAACAGGCAGGACATTTTAGTCATTTGAGTGTTGTGGAAGGATGCAGGCGGACATAAAATGCAAATTAATAATGTTGGCAAAATAAAAAATTTTCACCAGGGGTTATTATTGCAGTTACATTTTTCACTTCTGACTCACCATCCAAAGCTGGATGTTTACCAAAACTAATGAAATGCCTTAACAATTGCCTAAGCAAGCAGTGACACCTCATTAAAGATCCTGTCCTGAAAATGCCTGACCACATTAAATTACCTAACCAATACAGTGCTGTACTGCTGTAGTGGTTTGAAATGCTACTGGCAGTGCAGCAGTATTGTGAATGCTAATCTGTGAAGGTACACAGTGCTAAAGTGGTAGGAGGAGGTAAAAGAGAGAGAAAGTAGGGCAGATGTTTACCTGTTGAGGAAGGGGTCGGAGTTGTGGTTGGGCACTGTTCCCTGGGTCAAAGGTGCAGTATTAATGGGGGTGGGTCCCGCAGCCATATTGTCGGAATCAATGGGCATCTGTCTGCATAGCGCCACCTCCTGGGGAAAACCCACAGCAGTAACAAGGGTGCCACTGTCACACTGTCACACTGTCACTGGTTCAGAAATACCAGGTCTTAAACCAGCAGTTCAAAATCTGGATTTTATCAACATTTGTCCTTAAATTTGACTAATGATTAAATGCAAGTGTGAATTTCATACTTTACAAACACAGTTTGGCAAATAAATGTATAGCTCACCTAACTGTGTCTGTGAAGAATTAATTAAAACTTGCATTTAGTCAAGCGGCAAAGTTTCATCCAGGTGATTGAATCCAGAATCTACTAGCAGAGTGAAGATAAATACATAAGTGTATCACCAAAAAGTTTCAACCATTGAACATATGGTTGCCTAGTTGCCTTTGGTTATTTCTCAGTGAAATTCACATCACCATTCATTGCTATTCTCTTTTTAAAAATATATGGGAGATGATAGCTAATGTCACACTGCTCTTATACAAAAAGCTCTTCTCACTGAACAAGAGGCTCAAATCTGCCATTGGGGTCTGTACTCCTCCATTATTACAGATGACTGTTTCTTAAATGGATTGCCAACTATTTAACTACGATACTCTGCTCTTTTTGAATCTGTCTACATTGCTCTATAGTGGACACAGTATGCATTTAAAGGTGCAGTAGGCAATATTTTTTAGATATAAGTTTGGCGAAATTATTACATTTACTCATTATATTCCAGCAGGTATCAATAAATCAAGTGTTCTGGGAAAAATCCTGTTTCTGTGAGTGTCCTGGGCTCTGTATTATGCTCTCAAATAATTTCAACCTGGTCTTCTAAAAACCAACCAATCAGAGCTAGCTATGTAACTACCAATCAGGGCAACTACCTACAAGCAAAATATCCTCCCCGTAGAATAAACCCCTCCCTGACTGCCTGTCTCCGTCCGTGCACTGGAGCATCATTTCTTCTCCTGACTTATTTTTTCATAGAGTTCAATAGAAAAATTTGTCAGGAGAAACAACCCTTAAAGTGATCCATCCATATCTACTGCAAATCTGGCAGCAGAGTGATGGTTTGAGGCTCATTTGATACCTCAGACCCTTGATGACTTACAGCAATTTTACCAACCATGTATTCCATACTGTTCCAGCATAATTTACAGCTAAATCTAGTCCCACCCCCCAATTCCCATAAAGATCCATTCAAATGCAGAGACGTTATAGTATCGCTTGTAAGAGTACCAGAAAATAAGATATCAAGAGTCTTTTGATGTTGTTTTGGTCACAGACATCAGGAAGTCATGGCATGCAAAGGATATGCGACCAAATATTAAAAATTATTACTTTATTCTATATATAAATGCTGGGGTGCCAATAATTGTGGCACACGTGTTTTTGTTAAAAATAATTATTTCTTGATGAGGGATTTTTTTTTTCTCATAAAAAATTTACTTCAATTTAAGGTTGAAGGGTTTTTCTAATTTTTTCAGTGTGACATTAAGCTAATTCACCAAACGATTAATTTTTTATAACCCTTTTTACTCATCTTTACCAGGGGTGCCAATAATAGTGGAGGGCACTGTATATATATATATATATATATATATATATATATATATATATATATATATATATATATATAAAAAATATATTTTTATGAGTGGACAATGGAATAATGTACCACAGAAGCCAAGTATCACATTTCTGACTGAGGCCATTTTAAATGCTGCCATTCACATCTGTTTGTTAATATAGCTTCTTTACGACTCAGTGATTTCTATTCAGTCAAACGTCAAAAAGATTTTTCCTTGACTTTGATTAACTAATTCAGGAATTGTTTCCCTTCTTCCACATTGAATTTAAAGACCACAAAACTCAAGTGTTGTGGAACAAATAGGAAAGAAATGGATAGTTACTTTATGTACAAGTTAAGTACAAAATAAAATTGAGTTTTATTGAACACCAGAGGCCAGAGTGCAGTACTGCTGCTCACTTTGTGGTTTTCAGGAAGCAGCTGTTTTACAGTTAAAAGTGCCAAATGTGTCTGTACCACCTTACAAAAGTGCATGTTGTGGAAAGTTTAGGTAAAACTGACATCTGTGGCCTAATGTTGAGGGTGGATGCATAGGATACATAGGTCAGTGGCCGCCCACTCTTTCCCCTCCCTCTTTCTATTGTGTTGTGTTAAAACTCTGGAGATGGACTGCTGCTTAGTGTATTGTCATTGGGGGAATGGAGAGGACTAAATAGTTATTTCAGCAAAACAATCTTCCTGTCCCACATTCTATTATTACTGAATGTACGTATATGTGACATACAAGGACCACACATACTTTCATTTGCCATAAATTCATTTTACTTTTTGTATCATGATACCTGTGTATTTCATACACTTTGAGCACTATTTTTGCAGTCAACATGCAATTATTAAACTAGCACTAACTGACTAACTGTCTAATTCAATTTTGGTTCATTTGTCACTATAAACTGTAGCAGACCTGCAGTGCAGTTGAAAAATAGTCTAGTTTAGGAGGAATAAATGACCTGTGGGTGTGGTGTGGGTTCGCTTTTATTATGGCCAATCAGACAGACCATTTTCATTCCCCTTAATATCAGTGCATAAAGTCATAGTGAACTGCAAATTTTGTCTGGTCATATACAGTATATTTATTCAGAGATGCAGAGTTGCCACATATGCATTCATAACACTTAAAAAAAAGCCTCCTGAGGTAAATGACGTTGGCAAGATAGCCTGCCACCTGGAGGAGAAATATGTGCCACACATTATTTGTTTAGTTTGTGTATTTTAGATATATTAGCTTATTAGCCAATAAGGTGACAAATATTCCATTTGCACTGGACGAAATTGGTAATAGGCACGTTTACATTTACACTACTCTTGTCACCAAAGTAAAGTCCTTTATGTTCTCTAAACGTAAGGTTTGTGTACGTTCTCATATACTACAAACATATTTCTTCTCTGTACACTACTCACAAAAAGTTAGGGATATTTGGCTTTCGGGTGAAATTTATGGAAAATGTAAGTTCACGCTACAGTGATATTATACGTATCATGAAAGTAGGGCATTTAAGTAGAAGCATGCAATGGTGATTTCCTCATCTCAAACAATTTATTGAAACAAAAGCCAACAACAGTGGTGGGTATACCACAACAAAAATGTCAATGTCTCAATAACTTGTCATGTGCCCTTGAGCATCAATTACAGCTTGACAACGACGTCTCATGCTGTTCACAAGTCGACTTATTGTCTGCTGAGGCATGGCATCCCACTCTTCTTGAAGGGCGGCCCTCAGGTCATTGAGGTTCTGGGGTACAGAGTTACGAGCCTCTACACGGTGAGTCAGCTGATCCCATAGGTTTTCTATGGGATTCAGGTCTGGAGAAAGTGCAGGCCACTCCATTTGAGGTACCCCAGTCTCCAGCAGCCTTTCCCTAATGATGCGACCTCGATGAGCTGGAGCATTGTCGTCCATGAAGATGAAATTAGGCCTGTGTTGTTCATGCAGGGGCACAATGACTGGATTAATGATGTTATTCAGGTAGTATGGGCTTGTCACTGTACCATTCACAAAGTGTAGGGCAGTTCTGTATTGACTAGACACACCTGCCCACACTGTAACACCGCCACCACCAAAGGGTCGTCTGGTGACAACAGTGGCTGATGCATAGCGCTCTCCTTGACGTCTCCAACATCGTTGGCGGCCATCATTTCTGCTCAACGTGAATCGACTTTCATCAGAGAACAGCACTGAGGCCCACTGGTCCCTCGTCCAGCGTAAATGCTCCCTGGCCCATGCAAGACGATGACGCCTGTGCCTGGTGGTGTGGTCAGGTACCCTTGCAGGTCGTCTAGCACGCAGACCACGCTGATGTAAACGGTTTCGAATGGTCTGACGTGACACTTGGGTGCCTCTCACCTCCCTTAAATGTGCCTGGAGTTGAGTGGCATTCATCATCCGGTTCCGCAGGGCACTGTTCACAATGAAGCGGTCATCAGTGTGGGATGTGGCCAAAGGACGTCCACTTCTATGCCTTTCTGTGACTCTTCCAGTCTCTCTGTATCTCTGTTGCAACCTGCTGATGACACTCTGTGACACTCTAAGCTCAGTGGCCACTTCCCTCTGAGAACATCCTGTTTGAAGCCTCGCAATGGCGAGGTACTGTTGATCAATTGTTAGGTGTCGTCTTGGTCTCATGATGTCAAAATGTGAACAGCATGATGAAGAGGACTGTTTAAATACCAATTCTAATTGAACCAGGAAATTTATTGGTCGATTCATGGATCAAACACCTGTTGTGAATTTTGCCGTTCAGCTCCTTGTTAGAGAACAGCAAGTTGTGCAAAAAGTACTGAAACATTGAATAGTTGGACATGTGCATTCAAAAGTTTAGAGAAGGTCAAATTAATTTCACCTGTAAAAGTTATAGTGCATTTTAGGTTCATCCTGAAATTTCACCCGAAAGCCGAATATCCCTAACTTTTTGTGAGTAGTGTATATTTCATGAGTAATACATTTTTAAACATGTATATAGGTATATATATATTCCCTTTTGGTGTGGGCTCAGAAAACAAACCTATATATTTTGATTAGACCTCTCTCTGTATTTCCCCTCTGAGGCTCTCGCATTTCCCCCTCCCTGGGTCAGCTGATTGGTCTACCTCTGCTCTGCTATAGGCGTTATCTCCAGCGGCCAGGAAGCGTCTGGTGCGCGCCGTTGTCTCCGTGACCTGTGATTCGCAGCCCTTCCTGCGGGCTAGCCTACCTGTCTCATCAGCTCTTCCTGCGGGCTAGCCTACCTGTCTCATCAGCTCTTCCTGCCTCATGCGGATGCGCTCCCGCTCCAGCTGGATCCGCTGCAGCCGCATCTTCTGCTGGTGCTGCTGCTGGCTGGTCAGGGGGTTGGGCAGGCTCAAGAGCCCCACCTGGGTGGCCTGCTGCTGGAGGCTCTGCTGGGAAACTGGGGGGTTAGAGGCCATTGGCTGGGCCTGGGCTGGTTGCTGCTGTTGGTGCTGCTGGTGGTGTTGACGCTGATGGTGCTGCTGATGCTGGTGGTGTTGTTGCTGGTGCCGTGGGTGGTGCTGGTGATGGTGGGGCATCACTGAGGAAGAGGAATAAAAGGATTATTATGCTATTGCCATGGGTTTTGTTTTTCTGTGTCTAGGCCCTCAACAAACCAATGTGAGAGGGAGGATATTCATGGTACTGTAAGCCCCATTACTTTTTGAAACACTCTTTTGAGCTGTCACATGTCATGAGAGAGGCTGAAAGTCTCTCTTACATGTTTTAGTGCTGTTAATACAATATTTGCATTATAGTGTGATCATTACTAGTGTTCTTCATTACTTCCGAGTTATATTGCTACAAGCGAAGACACCCAGAGTCAAATGGCACCCTATCCAGGTACACTGTCCACATTTTTAGTGTGTTTGAAATAAGAGTTTTAACATAGGCTACAAAATTCCATTGGATTGAGAATTTTATGGACATTAAATACTCAGTATTTGTTTACACAATCCTGGTGGTAATGTATAGAAATGTTTTCAAGGTCACTATTTGTTTAATCACAGCAATATCATAAGCATTTTCTCCTCTTAAATAGCATTCAGTATGTGTCATATGAAAAGAAAATGTAAGGGTATTTTTCATACCAGCAATAGATACAGTTGAAGTCAGAAGTTTACATACACTTAGGTTGAAGTCATTAAAACTAATTTTTAACCACTCCACAGATTTCAAGTTAGCAAACTATAGTGTTAGCAAGTCAGTTAGGACATCTACTTTGTGCATGACACAAGTAATTTTTCCAACAATTGTTTACAGACAGATTATTTCACTTTTAATTCACTATAACACAATTCCAGTGGGTCAGAAGTTTACATACACTAAGTTGACCGTGCCTTTAAAGAGCGTGGAAAATTCCAGAAAATTATGTCATGGCTTTAGAAAATTCTGATAGGCTAATTGACATTGTTTGTGTCAACTGGAGGTGTACCTGTGGATGTATTTTAAGGCCTACCATCAAACTCAGTGCCTCTTTGCTTGACATCATGGGAAAATCAAAATAAATCAGCCAAGACCTCAGAAAGAAAATTGTGGACCTCCACAAGTCTGGTTCATCCTTGGGAGCAATTTCCAAACGCCTGAAGGTACCATGTTCGTCTGTACAAACAATAGTAAGCAAGTATAAACACTATTGGACCACGCAGCCGTCATACCGCCCATACCGCAGGACAGAGACGCGTTCTGTCTCCTAGAGATGAACGTGCTTTGGTGCGAAAAGTGCAAATCAATCCCAGAACAACAGCAAAGGACCTTGTGAAGATGCTGGAGGGAACAGGTACAAAAGTATCTATATCCACAGTAAAACGAGTCCTATATCGACATAACCTGAAAGGCTGCTCAGCAAGGAAGAAGCCACTACTCCAAAACTGCCATAAAAAAGCCAGACTACAGTTTGCAACAGCACATGGGGACAAAGATCTTACTTTTTGGAGAAATGTCCTCTGGTCTGATGAAACAGAAATGTAACTGTTTGGCCATAATGACCATTGTTATGGTTGGAGGAAAAAGGGTGAGGCTTGCAAGCCGAAGAACACCATCCCAACCGTGATGCACGGGGTGGCAGCATCATGTTGTGGGGGTGCTTTGCTGCAGGAGGGACTGGTGCACTTCATAAAATAGATGGCATCATGAGGAAGGAAAATTATGTGGATATATTGAAGCAAAATCTCAAGACATCAGCCAGGAAGTTAAAGCTTGGTTGCAAATGGCTCTTCTAAATGGACAATGACCCAAATCATACTTCGAAAGTTGCGGCAAAATGGCTTAAGGACAACAAAGTCAATATAGTATTGGAGTGGCCATCACAAAGTCCTGACCTCAAACCAATCGAAAATCTGTGGGCAGAACTGAAAAAGCATGTGTGAGCAAGGAGGCCTACAAACCTGACTCAGTTACACCAGTTCTGTCAGGAGGAATGGGCCAAAATTCCAGCAACTTATTGTGAGAAGCTTGTGGAAGGCTACCCGAAACATTTTACCCAAATTAAACTATTTAAAGGCAATGCTACCAAATACTAACAGAGTGTATGTAAACTTCTGACCCACTAGGAATGTGATGAAAGAAATAAAAGCTGAAATAAATAATTCTCTCTACTATTATTCTGACATTTCACATTCTTAAAATAAAGTTGTGACCTAAGACAGGGAATGTTTACTAGGATTAAATGTCAGGAATTGTGAAAAACTGAGTTTAAATGGATTTGGCTAAGGTGTATGTAAACTTTTGACTTCAAATGTATGTACCTTATATTTAGAAATGATCAATGCCTTGGATCCGTGCATAGAATTAAAATTTCAGCAAAGGAATGAAAAAGCTGTTTTCCAGTCTCTTTACAAAAATAGACTGGTCTCACCTACACCCCTCACCAAACAGACATATTTTTCGTCCTTCATATTTTTTAAATTACAGTGACAAGGTTTCCATACCCTCAGCTTATTAAAACCCTGCTGATTTCACCTGTTATTCCATAACTGAAAAAAAGATTTTAAAGAGAACTAAGCATCTAATTAGAAACAAAAACAAATTTGCAGCACGTTACACAATTAATTCACAATTAATTTTAATGGCATTCTCTGCATGTGCGCTGCATGTTCTCTGTTTCCCCTGCTGTAAGTCGCACGTTTCACGGTCTTCCTGGGAAAGTGGATTGTTTTAAAGCATTACGCTACGAGTAAAACAGGTTGGTCACATTTCCATAAACAGGACATTATTAAACAAGGGGAAATATGCGTAAACATATGGGTTGCCAACCTGACAGCTTTATTGTATTTAGTGTCATCATTAAGGCAAAATAACGGTATTTATGTTATTAATCAATATTACTATGCAGGTAGCCTAATGAACTTCGGATGAAGCTTGAACTTCGAGAACTCCATGAGAACAGCCTCATGGAATTGATGTTTGACACTTTCATTGCATAATCAAACAAAATTCGCTGAACAAGCAGGCTAATTTGGCGTTTTCGAAGGTGAGAAGAAAGCCAATGATAGCTTATTCTCAGCTGTTGCAGGTCCTTTCAACAAAATTTAACCGTATATATTTTGTAAAATAACAGCCCTGTCGGGAATTACTGGGAACTCATAGGCTAATGGTTAGTCCAAATAATATTGATCATACTCTATTTAGCCTATTCCTTGATCACACTAAACACGCACGAGCATGTCTGTTTCGCCATCAGCAATCCGCCAAGGTGGAAAAGCAGGCTTTTAAAGGGAATGGGATATGACATTTTGATTGGTTTATTGCATGTCACGCCCAAGACACACCTATAATTAATGAAGCGACTAGGTTCAGCCCATTTGCACCTTGCTCCGTGCTTAGCGCCCAAAAAACACACCGTTAAAATAGCAAAAGTGGACTTGGACACGCCCAAAATTTACTTTACGCCATGCGCTTAGACCAAGTGCCAAGACAGAGCCCATAGACATCTTAGTGTGGGTGTGCTTGTGTATGCATGTTTGTTCCTGTGTATCTATATGCATCTTTCTGCAAGTGTGCATCTTTTTGCAGTAAATCCATTGGTGAAAACACAGAGGTGGAGAGGGAGGGAACTAACAGTCTGATAACATAATTGTATCCCTCTGTTGTTCTGTATGCATAAAAAGTGCAAAATCTTCCTATCTAAGCCAATCCTGTGGTCCTGCTTAGCACTGCAGCCTATGAGAGCAGGGATTTCAGGAGGAAATTCTGAACCTGCTGTTACTGGGATTCAAGAAAATGCATTCAACCCTCCCTTCCCTTTTTCAACAGGACAATGGCTGAGAAACCAAGTCAGAAAATAGAGGAGAGTTGAAAAGGCAAAAAAAGAATTCAGAGAATTCATCAGGTTCATATGCATTTAAAAGGCATAATTTTAACGGGACAAACCTTTGTGATAAATGGTGGCTGCTTGGTTGGCTCAGAATGGGGTTATTGTGAACATATTTAAATGTTTTTACCCCAGAGTGAGTTGCTTTTGACTAGAAACAGGCTTGTTTTCAGTTGCCCAAAGCCCTCTGACGATATGAGGAAAAACAGTGGATGTGCTGGGACAGAGTTTGGGAAAGCACTGCGGTACAGCCCCGGTCAACCCTCCCCCTGGGAGGTGCTAGCTCCCATCGGGGAGTGAGGAGGCGTGTCCTGGCACTGCCAGGCGCAGGCAGCGCATGAACGAGGCCCGCTGGAGGTCAGCGGTGTGCAGGTGGAGCGGCCCCTCGCAGACAGATGGCCCCGGCTCACTCGCAGAGTTATTATTATTATTATTTCAGCATGGGGCGTGGGGGAGGAGTTTGAGCAGCCCAGCTGTGGAAGGCCTCCGTGTCGGCCCTTCGGCAGCCTGGAGCTCAATCCATCTCGGCTCTTTGGCCAGTAGGGGGTGTCACATGGGGCTCCGTGATGAAAAACACATGTTCCGAAAGCAAGCACGCGCCTTGTCAATACTTCCCTCTTAGTCACGACATGGCGACATTAGAGACGGGGGGAGAAGGGGGGCTGTGGGAGAGTTGGGGGATTGGTGTTGAAGGGAAAGATTAGTGAGGGTGAAGGGGGGGGGGGGGTGAAAAGGTGAGAGTAGGAGGAGGGAGAGAGAGACGAGAGGTCAGAGCTTAGCAGCGCCGCTAACAGAACGTCAGTTTCCACCCTCACTTACTCTCCCGTTCGTTCACAGTGTCAGTTGTTTGCTAAGCCAAGAAAAACACGGGTAAAAGATAGAGTGAAAGCATTCAAATTTGGACGCCAACCCGGCCAGCGGTTTACACAGTATCAGCAAAAAACAGCTCACAGGCTACCTCTGTACGTGCTCTCCAGGGAGGGGTCTGGTCAACAGCACTCCTCACCTTCTCACGCACAGCTCAGTCTCACAGGACTGGAGGCCAGCAGGACACACACAGTGTGGTAGAGGCTCGCTAACATGCATCTCACAGAGAGAACTTGTGAATCCCGGCCGTTCCATTCCTCATCTGGTTTCCCAGACCCTGGTTAAACTCGGTGGAAATGTATTCTTTCCCATTTTAGATTATTTCAGGGATGAAGTACAGACACTTTTTCTGCAGTACAAACAGCTTTTCTTACTTGTGGTGCATTCAAATTTAAGTAGTCGAAAACAATGGAGAACAAAAGAAGCATATTTAGATGGGGGGGGGGTATTCTTCAAATGTAGTATTTTCACATAATATTCCAATTTCGACGAGTCTTGATCTCTGTTCTTGGCAAAGTGTGCAAATTTAATATCACACTCCTAAACCTTTTATAACAAAGATGTTGTTGCTCTTAAGAAAATGTAGCATACTGCACATAATATATAGTAGATGAGGGATAGAAATCTTTTTTATTAATAATGCTGAAGGGAAACAAGTTCCAAATACTTGCTTCTAAACTGCACCCCTCCAGGCTGCCTAGAGGAATCCTGCCAGGCTCCACAGACCAAGCATCAATCTCCTCACCACAAAGGGGCACAGGGACAGGGGGCTGATGGGAGTTGTATGCATAGACCAATACCACTTCCTGACACCAATAGGCAAAAGGCCACAAATTCAAAATATTGAAGGAGAAGAAATGGGAAAACAATCTCAAGCTTTGGTTGGAGGGAAGCCCAATGGGACACCTGATAAGAACTTGATTTGTTCTCCAGAAGAAACAGTCTTCACTCTCACAACAATGGCTCTCATCTTCTAAAAAGGTCTGACAAAGCAACACATACGTATCTGCACACGGGTCAAGTACCGTTTGGTACAATTTTATTAGGAGTCTTAATGGGTCTTAATTTCAGACAAAGTCCAGATAATTCTGTTCTTGAAAGGTGTGGGACATGTGCAGAAAATTCTCTATACAGTAAAACCTAAGACATGACAGTCTGCAGAATAACCACTTTCATCAATTCTCAAATATAGTGTGCCTTTGAAATGTTCTCTTCAAATCATACAAGTTGATAAATTTCCTTCATAATTGCCTCTTTTAACAATCCATGGCATGTTTCAGCCAAAAGCCTGTTTCAGAGCTATACAAAATACCATCTTGGAGTATTGTCTTCGGGATAAGCTGTTCTGTACTGTAAGTTGTAGTGAATCTACCAAACAAATGATAATATTCAAAACATGTCAGCATTAAAAGTCTATGAATGGAACATCTGGATGTGTCGTAATGTCTTTCAACATCTGATTTCCCAATTGTCCATAGCACATTCAAATTTCAATGCAGTGTTTCCATTGGTTGCTCACTATTTTACCAAGAGGAAAAAACAATGATAAGCTGACACCATTGCCGTGATTGTCTGCCTGCTACCTTTATGAATTATAATACAAAATGAATAATGCGTTAAACTTTCATTTTCAAGATGCATAGCTATTGCCATCAGTGTTTACGAATAAGCCCCAATCATATTCCGCAGATGTGCTCGTGAACATCAGCTATTGGCCACACAAAACGGCACAGTGAGAAGTATGGACTTGCAGGCAACAAGAGGGTGTTTAGTGAGCCTGCTGTGTGCGTAGGAGGGCCTGTGTGTTTGGCAGGACACAGCGCAATGTCCTGGACAGTGCGTCCCCCAGACATCATGAAACTTTCTGTGGCCTTGGGGAACACTGAGGAGCTTTATGTGGCCTGCCTTCGTGCGTTCGCACAAACGGTGGTCACACAGCCCTGAGACAACACCCTGGAGTGGTGGCCAACCCCAGTGTCACAATGCACTGAGAGTTATATATCGTATTATAATTATTCACTTAGTGGACCCTTCTTCAGGCTGACTCATAATGCTTGAATTGTACATATTGTGCATTCTGTTACTCATACACACTATTGCGTCCTGGAACAAAATGAGACAAAATGCTATTAGGACAGTGGTTCCCAAATCTTCTGACCCCGTGACCCATGAGTGAACATGGTGTCAGTGAATACACATATATGGTTTAAGATATATGGTTTGCATATATGGTTTGCATTTGTTAATAAATATATGTACATACAGTACAACCTCTAAGATATGGTCAATCAGAATGGAAATTTTCCTAATGTAACTTTCAAAGTGATGTCAAAATTCACCCCTTGTGTCTGGTTCCTCCCAAGGTTTCTTCCTATCTATCACCAGGGAGTTTTTCCTTGCTGCTGTGGCCTTTGGCTTGCTCTTGTGGGGGTTTAGGCCAGGGTTTTCTGTGAAGCGTATTGTGACAATTGGTTGTGAAATGCACTATATAAATACGTAAATATTGATTTTATTTGAATTCACTAATTTAAAGAATTCTAATCCTTTAACTGGAATTTTAACTTACATCATTGTTACCTTATTTTTGTTAGGTGCAATATCATCTTTTAGCCATAAACCATTTTAATTCACTGTTTTGTCCAGAACTGTTTTTTCAACATCTGCATTTTGAACTCCTTTTTAGTTTTATCTTTGCTTTCGTTTGATTTTATTGTGGACATTGTTTTAATCAAAAAAGCATATTAGTATACCCACGGGTATTAGCATATTAGTATATCTTAAAGGGATAGTTATACTTTCAATATAATTTCAGTTTTAGTGTATGTTTTCGATTGACCAAGACAGATTTTGGGATAAGATGAATGATATTTTGTGTATATGGTGTTCAGACAAACTCCTCAGGATGATCTACCTGGTAGCTAAAATTGTCAGGCTAGTCTGAAAAATTGTGCTACCAGCTCAGATTGCGCTACCTTGGCTGTAGTGTACAATAGCCCAATATTATATTATTATTATTATTATTATTATTACATGTGACACAAAAATATGCCTAGTTTTCTAAATAAATAAGAATGGGACTTTTGAAGCTAAAATTAAATTTTAATGTAAATGTAATTTATTTATATTTATTTTATTTTAAGAAATATGATCACATTTTGCCAATCCTACCTTTTAAAAAATAAACAAGTACTTAATTACTTAATGTATTTAATAGCTTAATTAGGCATAGAAGTGGTTTGTGCTTTTTATGTAATGTTAGACTATTGAGGAATAAAAATAAATCTGTGGTGTGACTAATGGAATAATCTTGATGGTAGCTGGCTAACAGTAGGTAGGTATCCTGCGCAATATTATAATGCAAATCCATAATGTTACACGATTTCACAGATTGTGTTACACGATTTCAACATTCATCAAAATAGTTTTGTGGCACAGTAAAACAGAAGTATTAACTGGGGGAGCAGATTGCGATCAGGGACCAGGGGGTGGGGTGGGTGGGTGGTTGGTTGTGCGGGCCTGGTTCTGACTACTAGATGGCGATATGCTCCCTTGTGCATTATCATTGATCTCAGCATAGAACATTCTAGTTTTGACAACATTGTAATCAAATGTTGCTAGCTATCATAGCAATGGCCCATGCTGGTGTTGGGCAAAAGAGACAGAGCTCAGCCTGGCATTACTTGGAATGCATTATGGACAGTGTAGGCTTACCGTACCTTTTCATTTGAGTGTCTGTTTTTAAAAACCTGTGAGCATACTGTTTGAACAAGTTCAGCAGGGGTGGTGCACAGATAATTAATTCAGCATGAGCAGCCACACATTTACTCTGTTCCAGTGAAAGGCGGGTTAAGGGCGGCCTGCCTCCTGGAATTCCCAGAAGCCCCAGCAGTGAATCCTGCCAGGCTGTTGTCAGCGCTCTGTACCAGGCCTACCTTGACCCACCAAAAGCCCATAAACCGAGCCACGCCCAGCTGGCGCAACTCTCTCCCGCTCACATTTGGTCGTAAGAGCAGCACCACCCCGTCTGGGAAAGGATTTCTCTCCTACAGCCTTTCCACTTTTTAAATTGGCACAAGAGAAAAATATTTGGAATTAATGTATTAATTCATAGCTCTAGTCATGATGAAATGATGATGTAATGGTTTATACCCATTTCACACATTTCAATTAATTTAATGTCACTTGCATTAATTTGTGAACCAGTTACATTTATTTGTGAATCAGTTGCAATTATTTGTGAATCAGTTACATTTATTTGTGGATCAGTTGCATTTATTTGTGAATCAGTTACATTTATTTGCGAATCTAATTGTATTTGTGGAAGGTTCATCCTATTTATTTTTGAGGAAGTAATACCCCCATACATGCTAGAGTGCTTTGTGCAACTGAGTAAGAGCTGTGAAGGTGAGCAAACTCCCATTACGATTCATTACAGTGTCCGATTCTGACACTGGGCAGCCTGTTATGAGAGAACTTCAGTGGCTTAAATGGGGATATGTGAAGCCTCCCGAGGCCGAAATTCACTTGTTTTCACTAGGGCAGTATGGTTTCACCGTCTACATTTTGTTTACAACCTTGGTTTTTGGGTCATGGCTCAGTTCAAACTTTGGTTCAAGATGCATGAACAACAAAACTATTAAAACTTGTGAATCTGGATGAATGAATGGGTTCTACTAAACTGACCAAAACATACAGTATGCACACATTTATCACAAAACCCATTGGTTTGAAAATCCGAACATAAAACCAAGAATGCTAGTCTATTTTCCCACTGTTTGATATCTTCAGAATACTGTGCTCTAGACATGTAAACAGTGAGCTTTGATCTTAGACCCTGAGAAATGTAAACTGTAAACTGAAAAAATACAGCAGGTGGGTGGACTATCTTTAAAAAATCTCTCCTTTAAAAAAATAAAGCTAAAAACCTATTTCATTTGCAAGAATAAAATGGAAATTTGTGTTGCACACACATACAACAAGAATGTGATTCAAGTTTATTGAAGAACTGTGGGCAGATATGGGCTTCCTGTTACATGGTACTCACCCAGGCTGGGCAGAGAGGGGCTTCCTGTTATATGGTACTCACCCAGGCTGGGCAGAGAGGGGCTTCCTGTTACATGGTACTCACACAGGTTGGGCAGAGAGGGGCTTCCTGTTACATGGTACTCACCCAGGCTGGGCAGAGAGGGGCTTCCTGTTACATGGTACTCACCCAGGTTGGGCAGAGAGGGGCTTCCTGTTACATGGTACTCACCCAGGTTGGGCAGAGAGGGGCTTCCTGTTACATGGTACTCACACAGGTTGGGCAGAGAGGGGCTTCCTGTTACATGGTACTCACACAGGTTGGGCAGAGAGGGGCTTCCTGTTACATGGTACTCACACAGGTTGGGCAGAGAGGGGCTTCCTGTTACATGGTACTCACCCAGGTTGGGCAGAGAGGGGCTTCCTGTTACATGGTACTCACCCAGGCTGGGCAGAGAGGGGCTTCCTGTTACATGGTACTCACCCAGGCTGGGCAGAGAGGGGCTTCCTGTTACATGGTACTCACCCAGGTTGGGCAGAGAGGGGCTTCCTGTTACATGGTACTCACCCAGGCTGGGCAGAGAGGTACTTCCTGTTACATGGTACTCACCCAGGCTGGGCAGAGAGGGGCTTCCTGTTACATGGTACTCACCCAGGTTGGGCAGAGAGGGGCTTCCTGTTACATGGTACTCACCCAGGCTGGGCAGAGAGGGGCTTCCTGTTACATGGTACTCACCCAGGCTGGGCAGAGAGGGGCTTCCTGTTACATGGTACTCACCCAGGTTGGGCAGAGAGGGGCTTCCTGTTACATGGTACTCACCCAGGTTGGGCAGAGAGGGGCTTCCTGTTACATGGTACTCACCCAGGTTGGGCAGAGAGGGGCTTCCTGTTACATGGTACTCACCCAGGTTGGGCAGAGAGGGGCTTCCTGTTACATGGTACTCACCCAGGTTGGGCAGAGAGGGGCTTCCTGTTACATGGTACTCACACAGGTTGGGCTGAGGCATGGCAATGGAGCATTGTTGCCCATGGGTAGAGGGGGCAGGACCGTGGAGGCTCATCTGGTTCATGGCGGTAATCATGGTCTTGCGAGGGTCCTGCCACGTGGTGATCTTCTCTAGGTGGCTGTTGGGGGACCAGAAAATGGTCAGAGACAGAAGTTGCATCAGGTCAGCAGTTTGGTTCAGGCCTGGTGACAAGACACTTACTGTTGTGCTACATTGTCAATGCTGATCTGTTTGGACGCACAGAATCTATACATAAATACATCATGAACATAAATCAAATTTACTTATGTTCTCTACATAATATTATTACTTTAGTCACTGCTGGAATTAAGCTGAAAATAATGACCACTCATTGACCAATCAGAACAGCAGGCGGGGTTTTACGCGTTTCAGATTGTGTACTAGCAGTGTGTATTTCTCCAAGACAATAAAAGACCACTGAATTTTGAAAGGGACATGACACGTAAAACCAATGGTAGGATTGTATACTTATTTCCTATTTAGTTGCAGATATTGATCATAGAATGACGTGGTATAATTATAATTTCACTTGTTTATTTTGTTATTGTGTGAGCAGCGTTTTTCACGGCTGTATTGGCATACGTTAGGGCTATTGTTGGCTTTATCTTGTTGCTATGATGGAATACGAATTTTTGGTGGTAAAATAATATTTTTTATAAACTTCCAGAAAGACGCTATTGTCCAATGTGTCACGCTTGGGTCAGTATAGTTGCATGTGAGATTTGGTGGGGGCTGCTTGTTAAATGTTTGTTGTTTCCACTCATAGTTTGGTTTCAGGAGCAATTAATGTCTGAGCTGAGCAATCTCAGGGCACTGGCGGCATGGCCAGTAGGGGGTCTGTGCGAAGGGGTTAAATGCTCACCATTTAAGTCTTTGACCCCTTTTCCCTTTCATTCCTTCCCTTTTGCCCCCCCCCCCCCCCCCCCCCTTTAACACAGGCAACATTTGGAATTTGTCTTGCATGCATTGTGAAGTTTTAATAGAAAGAATGGACACTGTGGGAGGGTCTGTCATTCTGAAGTTTTGTGCATGACAAATGTGCATGTAAAGTAATGTACTCTACTAGTAAACCTTTCTATTTTACAGTTTATAAAGGAGAATGTCTTTCTTTAACAGAATAACATCTTCATATTACGTCTCCATGACCTGGAACAGTATAACTTAACATGGTCACGGACACGGGGGGTGGTGGGTGTTACAGGAAGTTACATAAGGGCTTGTGCCTGGCAATAACTAAACTCCTTGCCCTGTGAAATGGGAGTATCATTTCCCTCTGATTGTGACTTTAGGCCTTCCACTAAAGTTACACTGTGTTCCAGATTTATATCTTGCTGTCAGTAGATGCAGTTCGACATTGTCCACAAACATTGTTCTGACTGGCTTAAATTCACCATGCCTGCAGTAACTCCATGGCTACTGTATCGCCTGCTGTGTGTGAAAGGATTTATAAAGACATACACATACACAGTATACAGGAAACATATTTTACTTTTCCTCTGGTATAATTCAACCAAATAATTCATACTCTTGTGTTAAATGTATTGAGTAATAATGTTTAATTTTTCAGCCATCGTATAACTGCACTGTATTACAAATTCTAATTTGCAGCGTGTTTCACTTAGTATTATGTTCCATTATTCCACATTTTACATCAGGCCTGTCATGAGATAATGGAATTTCCATTAGGAGCTGGCATGTCTAATTAAATGCTGGGAATTATCTGGCAATGTGTGTGCCTGTTTGTAGACCTATACAATGCGACTTAGTAAGGCCCATTCACAGTTAACCGAACAGATTAGCTGCTTCCTTTTACATCCTGCACTGCCTCCTCAATGCCAATAATATTGTTTACTCCCTGTTTATTTGCTAATGATATATGTGGGAGTTCCATTGGGTTTGATATCAGAAATTTCCTACAACTAGTACTGTTTCCTGCAGCAGCTTTTCTACATTCAAAACAAGTTATTCATAAGTGAATGTTCAAGTTAATGTCTACCCATTACTGACCAAATTTTGAAACAAGCAGCAGGTTTGAAACACGCCTTCACAATGGCAATAAGAAACCAAAGTGCTTCACTGAAAGCCCTGATTAAATACCTAGGAGTCATAAGAGAGAGAAATCTCAACACAGGCACTTGCGGCTTCACAAACCTTATTGTCTGACCAAAGGAAAACTCCCTGAGAATAGTTGTGTGGAAAAACATCAGTGTAACAACTGATTTACAGTGTGGAGACGTGGAGTGACCTTGTAAGATTTATAAGACATGTGTGGGTGATTTTTGGGTGACCTGTACAGGGGTGAGAGCTGCATCTCAGTGGGCATTTAGACCCTCAGGCTTGGAAAAGACAGGTGCCCAGCAGCTGGGGACAAAGGCCCAACTCAGCCCTAACTTGAGGCCCAGGTCTTTCCCTAAGGGGGAAGCCTTTCTGTGAACCGAGACTGAAAAACAATATAGGGAATACTTGAGTTACAAAATGGTTGTGTTCATAAAAAGTGTTCCTTGCAGTAAACTGACAAAACAAAAAAAGATTCTCATGATTTTAAAGGTGCTTAACTGTGGAATGTCATACTACATGTAATTATTTGGAAAATGTATAGTGTGGTGTTGCTGGGTGGCTCATCCTGTTAAGGCGATGTTCTAGAGCGTGGCTGGGTCCCATAGCCTGTATCGGATTCAGAACATGCCAGCTATGGCTGGGCTCTCGCGTCGCCTGGGGATAGGAGGATTTCAGCCGGCCGAGAATGATTTTGTCTCATCGTGTACCAGCGACCCCCCCCCCCCATAAGTATGTTATTGGGCTGGTCATAAATAAGAGAATACCAGTATATAGGCTGTATGAAAATGGAAAATGAATGGCTTCAGTTGAGCTCCAAGAAAGAGAGGCACAACATGGGCAGTCAGGAAGGTGTTTCTATTAAGTCTATTCCTAAGTCCTCAGGAAAAGAAAACACAAGAAGTGAGTTAAGTTACACACTGAGTGACAGTGTTTAGGAAAACCTCATTGTTTACAGCAAAAACTCAAACAATGCCTGGGTGCTGAGATTGGGAATAAGCAGGCTGAACCAATACTGCCATGTCTCACAGGGCCAATCATATTCCACTGATGTACACTGCAGCACCTCTGTGGAGGACTTCCTGTCAGAGCCTTGCTGTGAAAAACAACCTGGGAGCCTCTGCAGAGCTCTGGTATGCTCTCTCCTCTCACGCACACGCACACAGTAGGATTATGGCAAAAAGTATAATCACAATTATTTTAGTCAATATTGACACAAATTAACATGATTATTCATTGGTTTTCAGAACATAATTTTATTGCACTTTAACATCTTGAATGAACAGAATACTTACATTTTCTACCCCTAACCGTCTACTGTGAGGGAGGTAAAATAGGAGTGCTTGATTTGATATAGAACACCAGAGAAAGTCCAGTAAAGTGAGAGTTTTCATTTGTAAACAGACTGTGCCTTCAAAATCATCATTCTTGTTTAGTAATCGTGGAAAGCCAAAATTGTATCCAATTGTGCAGCCCTAGCTCACAGGTAGGGCCGGTTTTAGGCATAGGCGACCCAGGCAGTCAACTAGGACGCCATCTGTCCAGGGCGGGGGGTGTCCGTATGAAACTGCTACCTCCAGCACACACCCCCGGTCCACAATCTCGTATCTCATCTACGGCGGCAGAAAGGCATAGAGCCTTACCTGCTCACAGATACACACGCAATACTCACAGGCATACTGTATGCAAATGTTAACAGAAGCAATGTCTGAACAGAAAATTATATACGTGGTTCCGTAATATTTCAGTTTCTTCGGCTGTCTTTCTGATGCACTTGTGCCAATGCACGTAAAGCTTGTGCTAAAAATAAACTGCTGGAGTGCAGACTTCAGAGCTGGGTAAACTCAAGCAACAGACAGCACCGAGCTGTCCCTTCGGTTTCCTCTAAACCCTGGTTGGTTCTTTACAAGTTAGAACAAACACATCCACATCGACACACAGATCCAAATCCTTAAACTAAAAGGTTAGATACTGTCAGGGTAGGTGGAAACAGGACCCAGTATCAGGCAGGAAGTACAATACAAAAAAAACCCCGAAGTTTTAATGAAGGGGCAAGGCAGCGATCCGTAGTACAATAGGCAGGGTTGAAAAACAGGGAGACAGGGCATGGACTCCAATAAGGCAAGTGCATACAAGGAATAGGAAAGCAGAAACGAGAGAGCTGTAGTTAATAGAGGAACCAAAGAAAGATAATTGGTGATAGAACAGGCAGAAAGAGAGACAGCTGCAGCGAGGAAAGAAGAAGAAGTTAGTAAGTTAGTAGATTAATAGAAAACCCTGATTCTATGGCGTTAGTAGATTAATAGATTAGTATTATATACAAGTTAGTCATTAGTAAATTAGTAGACCCATTCTAAGATGTTAGTTGTTGTTAGTTAATTAGTATTATTTACAATGAAGTGATTAGTAATGAAGGAAGCGCATGACAGAGGAAATACAGAGAAAAACCGAAATCACCAAAGACTACCGAATAGTGAGACGAAGACAGGGGAGTGACGACAAAGCAAACACGGAACAGTGTGACCAACAATAAATACATAATCAGGAATTAAATGAAAACCATAAGAACATAATACAACTAACAACCACAAGTCCTGACAGATACACAAACAAAAAGAAATTTACATTTTCAAACATACTGTGTTTAAGTGTGTGTGTGTGTGTGTGTGTGTGTGTGTTTCAAAAGTGAATGTAGTTAATTTAAGAAAATATATGGTGTAAATATGTCTTCATATATATTATTAAAAGTATATGTGACATACATGGACAGTAAAATATAATAACACAAGGCCATTTTCATACACGCACGCACGCACGCACGCACGCACGCACGCACGCACGCACGCAAACACACACACACACACACACACACACACACACACACACACACACACACACACACACACACACACACACACACACACACACACACACACACACACACACACACACACACACACACACACACACACACACTGTTGCCTGCTTTCACTTAATACCCCCTGGTTTTATTGACAGTTTATCTAGAAGTAGCTTTCATAGTTTATCTAAATGATCCATTTATAAGTCCCCCTGACCCTCTGTTACTAAGCATCTTGGTCTCCTGTCACATGGGATCAGTCTTGTGCTCCTCTCTGAACCTTTTCTAGTGCTTATTGGTCATTCTATGCAAACTCAACTAGCGCATTGGAATCTCAGGTTGTTCACAAACACAATGTACCACATTGTTACTACAGAGAATTGAACTGTGAGTTTTGATCATTGGGATGGCAGGTATGCCATCCGCTAAGTTAACCCAAATGCAAGTGTCTTTGCTAGTTTCAGACCGACGTAGTTGTCATTTTACCAGCGCCCACATTGTTTAAATAAAAAGTGAACTTGCGCCCATCTGGGTGGGTTGGTCTTCAGATGAGGTGTGGTCAGGTGCATTTTTGTCGTATTGCTATATTGAGGCAGCAGAAAACGTTTGCGCTAAAACCACCACAAACCTGTTCTTAAAGCTGGAGTAAGCAACTTTGTAAAACAGTTGCATTTCCTTGACAAAACATTTCAAAGTCATAACACCCCTTGGCTCTGCCAACAGAGAAAGAGACACACCCTCAACCCCACTGCTTCCACAGACCTCGTCCTGAACGTGCATCTGAGTATTCTAGACACGATTGCAGGATTACAGACTGGTATAGCTAATGTTACAGAAGAAAAGTCAGCTACAAGAGTCCAGTTAAAACAAAAGAGTTGTTGCATGATTGCATCACACTGAGTTTGTGTACGCTAGTCTGAACCAGGCATTATCTGGCTACAGATAGCATGCATGGCTATGCTATATATATATATATATATATATATATATATATATATATATATATATATATATATATATATATATATATCTGTATATCCAGCTGTATAAATGGATACTATGTAAAAATGCTAAAAGTTGTTCAAGTCGCTCTGGATAAGCAAAATGCAAAATGCCAGTAATGTAATGTAATGGCTACAGCTAAGTAGCCAGTAATAGCTAACGTGATCTATATGACAGATAACTTTAGAAAACATTTCCTTCTTCCAAAAACTAGCCGCCGAAAAAAGTAACGTTAAGTATAATAGCAACCTAGCTAGCTACTATTCATATACAGTAGGTAGGCGAATTACAATTGGATGGCGAGCAGAAAGTCCACTGGTAAATTATTTGGTGTTGAAACCTTAGACCTACCTGTCCAATAGAAACAATGGGAGCTCCATGTCTGTCTTTAAACCAATTTGCTCGCAAACATCTCGCCACCTTCTAAAATGAGCACCTATGTTTACTCTAGTTTTCGAGCGAGCTTTACACAAATCCCTTTTCTTTCTCTTTGCGTACAATAGTGCCAATGTAATGGGTCGCTTCTCCGCCATTGTTGGTGAAATGTCTTGCTGGTGAACGTGCAAGGTCAATCTCATTGTTGATTGGTTCATGATGTGATCTCTATGTCATGTGCCACTTTGTTTTGAAAGCAAAAATTCAGGCCGAAACGCTGGTTTTATAATGCATAATTTGAGGGTATAAACACAGTGCACGGTGCAGGATTTCTCTCACAGCAGTTCTTTCTACCAACTAAGCATGACCATTCCCTGATATTTTCTGTTAAAAAAGTTGCGTACTGAAGCTTTAAGTCATGTCGCAGTTATTTCAATGTTATTTTAACGTTTTCCTGGCAGCTGAGCTGGAGGCAAATTCTTGCTGTCCCTATATGGGCCATTCTACAAAAGTCATGCAAATTGCTGTCCCTCTTTAATAAAAGTAGGAAATTGACCAATAAAATCTTTCAATGCTATATAATTCATTAGATCATATTATGTTTTAATATAATCCAAGATATAAATTGCAGTAATAATAGTATAATCAAATATAAGTTAAAATAATGCAATCTATTTTGTAATAAATTTTATAATTCAAAAAACCTATCGAAAAAATTATGTCCCTCGTCCTTGTCCTTCAAAGTATGAAAATTAGTCTGTGGTTTTAAGAGACGTCACACCCAAACACCCAAGTTTTCATATTAGAGAAATAAAGTTGATTTCATAACTGTAGATTTGATTAAAAGGAAGGTGCATCTGCACAGAGAAGTGGTTGCTAACCATGTGCTTGCAAAATCTTTTGTTTTGTGGCCGAAATGAGCCAAAATTGTCACAACCGAAACAGTCACTACCGAAACAAATGGTATTGTTTTGACAGGCCTGTTTCGGTTGGTGACACTTGTCCGTAAATTCTTATTAAAGACAATAAATAGTGAGACAATCAATGCACATGTACAAACCTCAATTACAAAAAAGTTGGGACAGTGTATAAAATGTAAATAAAAACAGAAAGCAATGATTTGCGATTCCTTTTTGTATTCAATTGAAAACAGTACAAAGACAAGTTATTTCATGTTTTATCTAATCAAATTTATTCTACATTTCATTCTTTATTCAGCTCATTCTACATTTGATGCCTGCAACACCTCCCAAAACATTTAGGACAGGGGCATGTTTACCTTTGTGTTACATCACCTGTCCTTTTAACAACACTCAGTAATCTTTTGGGAACTACAACACTAATTGTTGTAGTTTTGAAAGCAGAATTGTTTCCCATTCTTGCTTAATATGAGACTTCAGCTGCTCACCACTCACCAGTTCTCCATTGTCATATTTTGGGCTTCATAATGTGCCACACGTTTTCAATGGGAGACAGGTCTGGACTGCAGCCAGGTCAGTCTAGCACCCGCACTCTCTGACGACGAAGCCATGCTGTTGTAACACGTGCAGAATGCGGCTTGGCATTGTCTTGCTGAAATAAGCAGGGATGTCCCTGAAAAAGCGATTGTCTAGATCGCAGTAAATGTTGCTCCAAAATGCGTATGTGCAAGTTACCCATGTAACTTTACACAGATGTGCAAGTTACCCATGCCATGGGCACTAACACACCCCCATACCATGACAGACGCTGGCTTTTGAACCTTGTGTTGGTAACAATCAAGATGGTCCTTTTCCTCTTTGGCCGGGAGAACACGACGTCCATTATTTCCAAAAACAATTTGAAAGGTGGACTCATCAGACCACGGCACACGTTTCCACTTTGCGTCAGTCCATCTCAGATGAGCCCAGAGAAGTCGGCGGCGTTTCTGCATGTTGTTGATATATGGCTTACACTTTGGGTAGTAGAGTCTTAACTTGCAGTTGTAGATGCAGCGACAAATTGTGTTTACTGACAATGGTTTTCTGAAGTATTCCCGAGCCCATGTGGTTATATTCATTACAGAAGCATGCCGTTTTTAATGTAGTGCTGTCTGAAGGATCGAAGGTCACAGGCATTCAATTTTGGTTTACGGCCTTGCCCGTTTTCCCCAGATTCTCTGAATCTTTTACTAATATTATGGATTGTAGATGGTGAAATCCCTAAATTCCTTGCAATCGTGTGTTGAGAAACGTTGTTCTTAAACTGTTGGACTATTCGCTCATGCAGTTTTTCACAAAGTGGCGAACCCATCCTTGCTCGTAAATGCCAGAGCCTTCGTGGATGCTCCTTTTATACCCAGTCATGATAGCGTGACCTGTCACCTATTCACCTATTTACCTGTGGAATGTTCCAAACAGGTGTTTTTTGAACATTCCACAACCTTCCCAGTCTTTTTTATACCCCTGTCCCAACTTTTTTGGAACGTGTTGCAGGCATCAAATTTGGAATTAGCGCATATTTACAAAAATCAATGACGTTGCTAATGTAAAACATTAAATATCTTTTAAATATCGTTTTCATTTAAATATATAGACAAGAGAATTTACAAATGACTGCTTTCTGCTTTTATTTGCATTTTACATACCGTCCCACCTTTGGAATTCAGGTGTCAGTAAGAGATGTCACAACCGCAACAATGTGGTCACAACCGAAACACCTGCTGTTTTGTTAAAATTTTGAATAATATGAATAATCAATCAAATATCCAAGATATTGTGCTGGTGAGGGTATATATAATCTCATAAATAAGAATCTATCAAATTCATGTGATCAAATCTGTCCATTTTATAGAGAACATTTGGACGGAGTTCACTAAATTTAATTAATCCAATGTTTTATTTGATTAAAAAATTCAGGGTAATTGATTCAAATTCAACAGCAGTCAAGATTTTTTTTCAAAAATGTTATTTTCAAAGGGGGTGAATTTGTTACGTTCCACTCCCATCCTGTTGTTTCTCCGTGTTTTCCCTCTCCCCCTGTTTCGTGTTTGTCTCTTGTCCGTGTTTTCCCCCGTGCTGCAGGCTGGGCGTGTTTCTCCCGTTTGTATTACTCTGTTTCACCACTCCTGTCTCCGCCTATCCCATTTCGCCGTTGTCGCATGCATTCCACACTCTTCAATCTGCTAATCACTCTTGCATACATTCGCACGCGGCACATAATTGATACCAATTAAATGTTGTATTTAGTCACCCGGTGGTCTCTGTCTTTTGCCAGTTCGTTAACGTTTGTAGTCTGAAACTTCTGGTCCTGTCTGGTTCTCTGTCTAGTCTTGCAGTTTGGTTCTGTCCTGGTGTTAACTCACTCTGCTGAACTGTTGAAATCATAGTCAAACAGTTTAGTTCTGTTCGGTGTTTATTCACTCTGCTGAACTGTTTAAGTCCTCAGTCTGTCCAGTCTGAACAGCATTACCTGCTGTTCACTATTCTGTCTCGCTAACCACCTTGTCTACTTAGTCTGCCAGTCTGCAGTTGTCTGCTGATCCCTGCCTGTTGCGGTCTCCCAGCCTTCCACCTGACGTTTGTGCAAGCAGCTTGGGCTTCTGCTATCACACCCTGCGGCGGTCTCCGCTCACGCCCTGTGCTGCGGCGTTGCTGATGTGCTGATGCTCCTGCCTCTGCTGTTGCTGCTGCCGCCCTGCCGTTGCCGCCCTGCCGTTGCCGCCCTGCCGTTGCCGTGCTGCTACTGCCGCTGCCCTGTTGCCACGCCGGCGTCCTGCCCGGGCTCCGCTGCACTGTCCTGCTCTGCCGCTCCCGCTCCCGCTCATCCCCTGCTCCAAATCACCCGGTTACCTGTTGCCATTATCACCCCTGACTTTCCCTGCTCCCACTGCTCCCGCACATTCATTACTGGACTGTCTGTCTTAACTGTTTCTCCCTCGCTTCAGGAAACAAGTTCGAAGCTTAATTTATTGGATGCCTAGCGCTCCCACTCTCTGTCCTGTCCGTCTAGTCCGTCCTGTCTGTCCAGTCCAGTTCCGGCTTGGAACGATTCCAGTGTGACCCGTCAAGTCCAGTTCCGGCTTGGAACAATACCGGTGTAACCTGTCAAGTCCAGCTCCGGCTTGGAGCAATTCTGAGGTCCCGGTTGAGTCCAGTTTCCGGCTGGGAACTTCTACTGTCATTGCCTTTTTCTCCCTATGCTCAGGACTGCCCTGAGCTTAAATAAATATCCATTTTTGTATTCCTGTGTCCTTGTCGTTGCATTTGGGTTCAGTCCTATTCCGGGGTCGTAACAGAATTAAACTTATCAATTGGGTATGTAATTTTATTTCAAAAGCAGGGTTTACACCATGTTTCGGTTGTGACATATTTAGGAGCAGTCAGTAAATTCATCCTTATTCTGAAAAAATTACATGTGATTGTACTGTACATCTAGTATATTTACGTATCTCAGATAAAGTGTAACACATATATTATAAAATAATTTTGCAAAAAGAATACAAATTTACACTTCTCCAATCCTCAATTTGCACGACTTCTATAGAATGGCCCATATACACTCCCCATTGATGTGAAATTAATGGCTGCACTACCTTTTTTGTGTATGGGTAGTTCCAGCATCTCCTAAATTCAATCGTCCGCATATCCCAATCTGCCGTAAATTCAGTCATACATGCAGTTACCTCAAGCTTAGTCTGAAACGCCAATGAATGCATTCAAGTCCCCATCACGCCTGTCAGCCAAGAATGGGTAAAACAGAAGTTCACAGCGAACCGTGGATTTCCTGGGGTTCTGCCCCAGCAGAGCACACTCTTATGTGAAACATTTGAGATCCCATTCCATCACATCCAGGCAGTTTGCGATGCTACGTGTAAGGTTACACATGTCTTCGCAAATTATCCTGGATCAAGCTATGACTCTATATTGGCCTGCAATAGATCCTGCAATCTTCCGGGGAGACAATCTTCTGTTAGGGGACAATGGCTATCCATTAAAAACTTTGCTGATAACACATAGATCATGCCAATAACGTGTGAATTGTTATTCAATCGAAAACTTATGAAAACATGCACTGCAATAGACAGACTGCTGAAAATGGCAACAGGTGGAACATTACAATTACAGCCCTCTTCATTTAAAGCCTTTAACCCCTTCGCGCAGAGACTTAATTTTCCCCATTTTCATCTGTTTTGTACTGTTTTGTTTAAAGCTTTATAACTCCAGGGGCCCTATCTTACACTTGGCGCTAAGTGGCGCTAACCAAAACGCAAGTGTCTTTGCTATCTTACACCCGGCGCATGGTTCATTATAACGCCTTGCGTTCACGTTGTTTAACTACCATGTATTCTTGCACCCATTACAAGTGAACTGAGCGTGTTGGTCTTAAGATGAGGAGTGGCCAGGATTCTTTTTGGCGTATTGCTATTTTGAGCCAGCAGAAAGCGCTTGCGCTAAAACCACCACAAACCTGGTCTAAAGTCATGTCGCAGTTGTTTACATGTTATTTTAACGGCCCATATTAGTGAGTCTACATAAGCGTGTGCACAACGCGCTTACAACCTCCTGTCTGTTACACACAGGGGCGTGCATAAGCATGACTAAAAATATCAAGATTACAATGTGAAATATTATTATTGTGTAGGCTATATAAAAAAATGCATAATAATAAAAGGGTCCATAGGTCAAAGACCACATAGCTACCTGTCCCTCAGCGAAGGGGAATGCAATCCAGGTGATGTGCGATGGTACGTGTAAGGTTACATATAGGCTATAGACTATTCGCAATTATACTGGATCAATCTATGACAGCCTATATTTGCCAATAATTCCTATAACCTTCTGGGGGGACAATCTTCTGTTACGGGACCATGGCTATCCATTAAAAATGGCTTTCCATTTGCTGATAACACCTATATCAAGCCAAATGTGCAAATTGTCATTTACACCTAATGCGTGAATTGTCATTCAATGGAAAACCCGCGCACTGCAAAAGACGGACATTACAGTCCTGAAAATGCGCTTTAATCAGATGTCATTACAATACAGCTATCTAGGCCTACAGCCTGTAAGTAAATAGAATGGTTTTGACTGAAAAAAATTCAAAACCTTGTCCAGTGAATATTGCATTTATTGTTTTTCAAATAGCCTAAGCTACAGCGGATTCGCTGTGCATAAGGTTTTTTCCATAGCTCAAGTTTAAACAACAGAGATAAATGTCACCATGTTAATTGAATTTGAACCTTAGTATTCTTCGTCCTTCATATTTTTTTAATTACAGTGACCAGGTTTCCATACTCTCAGCTTATTAAAACCCATCTGATTTCACCTGTTATTCTATAACTGAACAAAACGATTTTAAAGAGAACTAAGCGTCTAATTAGAAACTAAAACAAATTTGCAGCACGTTACACAATTAATTCACAACAAATTTTAATGCCATTATATGTGCGCTGCATGTTCTCTGTTTCCCCTGTTGCAAGTCACACGTTTCACGGTCTTCCTGGGAAAGTGGATTGTTTTAAAGCGCTACGAGTAAAAAAGGTTGGTCACATTTCCATGAACAGAACATTATAAAACAAGGGGAAATATGCGTGAACATATGGGTTGCCAACCTGACAGCTTAATTGTATTTAGTGTCATCTTTAAGGCAAAATAACGGTATTTATGTTATTAATCAATATTACTATGCAGGTAGCCTAATGAACTTCGGATGAAGCTTGAACTTCGAGAACTCCATGAGAACAGCCTCATGGAATTGATGTTTGACACTTTCATTGCATAATCAAACAAAATTTGTTGAACAAGCAGGCTAATTTGGCGTTTTCTAAGGTGAAACTGAAGCCATTGATAGCTTATTCTCAGCTGTTGCAGGTCCGTTTAACGAATATATATTTTGTAAAATAACAGCCCTGTCGGGAATTACCGGGAACTCATAGGCTAATGGTTAGTCCGAATAATATTGATCATACTCCATTTAGCTTATTCCTTGATCACACTAAACACTCACAAGCATGTCTGTTTCGCCACAATATAAGCAATCCGCCAAGGTGGAAAACCAGGCTTTTAAAGGGAATGGGATATGACATTTTGATTGGTTTATTGGTTTATCTCATGCCCAAGACACACCTATAATTAATGAAGAGACTAGGTTCTGCCCATTTGCATGTTGCGCCGTGCTTAGCGCCCAAAAAACACGCCGTTAAAATAGCAAAAGTGGACTTGGACACGCCCTAAATGTACTATACGCCATGCGCTTAGACCAAGCGCCAAGATAGAGCCCCAGATGTCAAAGTTACACAAACACCAATAATGGCTTAAACCATTTGTACCATTTATTATCATGTCTTAAATTAATTAATTTTCATAATTCATATGTAAATTATGGGCAGAGAATACACAACCCCCAGTGAAAAACAAAGTTCCACCACTCTAGTTTACAGTGAACCCGAGAGTCAAATAAGTGAATAAGGTAAAACTTAAAAGTTTCTGGTTCACAAACCTCCTGTCCTCATGTATACAAAATATAAAACGTATGTATTACTGCTCAAGTCCCATAAGGCAATTTGAAACAGTGTACCTTGGTGTCCAAAAATCTATCCAAAATGGATAATCGTGCATCACAGTAATTCAGGAGATACTCAAAATATTTCTTTTGACTCATTGGAAATATATTTGCATCTATATCATTAGATAATTTCCAACTTTTGCAAAAGATTAGGGGAATGGTTATAGGTGTCCAAAAACATACCCAAACCTATCCAAACCCATGAAAACCCATGTAAAACTATGCAAAGCTATCCAAACCCATCCAAAGCTATCCAAACATGCCATGTCATCCATTTATGTACCTATATTAGCTATGCTGTTCACCCAACATAATGAAGGGCTAGGCCACACATGGAAGCTTCTACTATAGTGTAGTATAAATTCCTAGTAATGTTACAGTCTAGCCGTAATAGATTGACAGCTTACGGCCATTGTCATTACTTATGGCATAGTAATCCAAGTCGATTTTTTTCCACAGACACCCCATACTTTATCACTGAGCCTTATTCAGGCTTAGCTTATAGCTAATACGCAGCAAGTCCGGTTATAAGATTTAGATTAGATTGGTTTTCTCTTTCCTTTCCAATCTTTCTTTATCCTTCATTCTTTTCACCTGTTGCCAGTTGTGTTCAGCTCTTTTGCGACAAGAGCTTTGGCTAACAGGTCTTTTCTACTCTTTTCCTTCACTCGTTTTATCGAGTTTTGTTTTGTTTCACAACCTCTTGTTATGCCTAATTATTTAGTGTGTGAGGTTCTTTTGTTAGTTATTCTCGCTGTTTATTGAGATCACCTCAGTTTTTGGAGGTTGCTTTGTTTTGCCTTGTGCTAGGGAAGTTTTGCTCCTGATCCTGTGTTGTATCAGTCCTGGTGCGGCTTCTTCCGCGTTTTGTGGTGCATATCTTTAGATACGCTTTTAGAAATCCTTACCGGTCGCGTTTGGTTCTCTGAACCTTACACTCCCCCTTACAGTAAGGTTATGACTTTATTCCATACTTTATGAGAGATTTTCATAGCAGAAGGAAATTATGTGATGACAACAGAAATTCACTCTGACAGACAATAACGCATCTATTTTGCATTAATAGATAAAAAAGATAGATAAAATCACAAACTAAGTAGGCCTATACCTAATCATTTGTGTTTTAGTCCTATTGTTTTTTTTATAGGATATGTAGAGCAGTGATTGATTCAGATAGCGTTGTCAATAACTGGCTATAGAAAAGTGTGCCTTTGTGTGATAGCCAAGGATATTACAATAAAACAAAGTCCACCATATACTGAAATAGCCCATGCAGAAACAAGCATATTTGTATTTTGAAATTATCAGCTAAACAACCGTTAACAAATTATCCCACCTTGTGACATTATGCATTGATATTATCATCAAACATTTCCACTAATCAAGCATTCAATCGTACATTTGGACAACGTCATGTGTAAATAAAAGAAAGTCAGAAATACGAGTTAATCTATCCAAGGGTGTATGTCTTTATTCATAAGCACCATCGATCGGTACAACAATACAACCGATTTAATTAATGTAAATTTTCAAAACACTATCAAAGTCATGTCGGATAATGGCAAGAACTCATTATTTAATGGCAATCCCGTAAAATAAGAGGTTTTATGCATTCATGAAATGGTTTTTCACTGGCAACATTGCTGCCAGTCTTTTCACCATTTTCTTACGTGATATTTTTTACAGTGCACAATATTGATAATCATAATTAGGACTGAGCCTAGCCTACTACAGTGAGTAATGTAGGCCTACATCTTTTAAAATGAGCTTCACTTTCCATTCATAATGAGCTACAAATACTACAATACTACAAATATTACAGTGTCCACATCAGCATCACACAGCTGCGTTTATATCTACTCATTACAGACGGTTGTAAAGAAAAAGAACGGAATGCAGTAGCCTACCCCCGGGACCACGATGCATATATAATAACAGCCATGAACAATTCAAAACATAAATACATACAGGAATGAGCCTAACATAAAAAAAGAAAAAAGATAATGCACAATAAATGCAAAGTATGCATTTTTCCTGCTTCAGGGATTTATATTAAAATCGTATCAAATGGTATATGATCCACGAAAATGGTTTATTGGCTTTTCAATAGGTTATGAATGATCATGCATGCATTGCTTGGGAAAGCCCCGAAATTAGCAACTCGCCATGGACTGACACACCTACACAGCGGCTCTCCTCCCACTTCAGCGCATGGTGAGTCAAACGGGCTCAGGAGCGTGAAAATCCATGCCGAAAATGCCATTTTGCCAATGCGCTGGCTCGCCAATAGAGCCCTAGTAAGTGAGCAGGCAAAATAATAGTTGAATTGATGTGTATTCAGGACGTTGTGTGTTTTTTATTGTTGCTGTGATAGTATATGATTTTTCGGTGGTGAAAAAAGAACTGTAACCAACTTCTAAATATATTTAAATGTCCAGTATATCACCCAGATTCACACTCATGTAGATCACACTGTAGAGTGGTCGATATTCTTTTATGATATACGGACGAACGGTGGCACATAGAAACTTCATATTTTGCCTGGTAATAGTCCAAATCACGCTGATGAAGATGATATGCAGTTTTCCATGATATTTTGCTTTCTGGTGTGGTACAGTAGGATTTTGTGATGTAGGCCCCAGGGTCTACGCCAATAGGGGGCCTGAAGGGTTAGTAAATGGAATGGTATTGATTGAAAAAAGTTCAAATCTTTGTCCAGCGAATATTGCATTTATTCAGAATTTTTAAATCACATTAATGCATTTTTAGAAATGCTTTTCAAATTGCCATGGTCCCGGAGATTCGCTGTTCATAAGTTTTTGTTTTACTTCTCGATACAGTTAAAAAAACTGAATATTTTAAAATTCACTATTTTTAACTGAATTTTTAACCCTATTCTTCGTTCTTCATATTTTTTAATTACAGTGACCAGGTTTCTATACTTTCAGTAATTAAAACCCCACTGATTTCACCTGTTATTCCATAACTGGACAATCTAAAAGTCAAATTAAGGAAAATATACATTTTCAGCAATTAGAAATGAAAACATATAGGCCGCTGCCGTGGTACAACGGTAAAGGCACCGACTGCAGTTGTGCTCCGAGGATCGGGGTTCGCCCCGGTCCTGCCAGATCCGAGCATGGCCAGCGCCCTGTGGGAGTGGCAATTGGCGGCTGCCCTATGTGTCACACCAAAGTGTCAAATAACAAAAATTGCCTTATGGACGAAGACATTATTTGAATGAATGTTTTAAACAGCTGATGAAAAATTACACTCAAGAAAGGATATGTTTATACTTGGTTGTCAAGTAAATTTTATAAAAATGTTTTAAAATGAAACGTAAAATAAAATATATTGTAAAGCAGACACTGTAGATAGATAAATAGATAGATAGATAGAATACTTTATTATCCTCATGAGGAAATTCTTCTAGCAGCAAAGAGCAGTCACATTTACAAACAGACATTTATACCAAGAAACATACAATCATTCACACTACAGAAAGGGGGAAAATTAATAAATAAGTACAGATAAAAATTAGAAATATTTTAGCCTACGAAATAAATATTGAATCTTACAAACCTGTCCAAACAGATGTTTGCCCCATTAATGTATTGTATATTTGTGGGTCAGATAAAGTTTAGCCAAATAAGAAAAATAGTATAATTTATTTTAAAATGTAAAATGATAAAAAATATTATTTGTGAACACAATTTTGAGAAAAGAATGTCTAGGCTCTATAGGACCACACAGGTTGTTATTTATTTTTTAATCCAAATAAATAACAATAATAGTACTAATACTAATAATAATATTACAATAATGCATTTTATTCATGATGTGTGTGACGACCGCATTCCCGTCCTACTGTTTCCCGTGTTTTCCCTCTCCCCCTGTGTCATGTTCGTCTCTCCTTAGTTCGTCTTTCCCCGTGCTGCAGGTTGGGCGTAGCTTCCTAATTGTTTCACCCTGTTTCACGCCACTCCTTACAGCCTATCCCACTTCCCCGCTTTCGCATGCATTCCACACTCTTCTATCTGCTAATCACTCCTGCATACATTCGCACGCGGCTCATAATTGATACCAATTAAATGTTGTATTTAGTCACCCGGTGTTCTCTGTCCTGTGCCAGTTCGTTAATTGTTGTCCAGACCAAGTTCGCGCAGATCTCGTTCGGTTAACGTTGTTGTCTGTGAACCTCTGGTCCTGTCCTGAGTCCTAGTAACCAGCCTAGAATTATTTCTAAGTCTTTTCGGTTTAAGTGTTAAATCGCCTTCCGCTCTGTTTAAACCTGAGTTTGTTCTTGCCTGGAACAGCACGTCTGCTGTTCCTTGCTCCTGTCTCGTCAAACTAACTGTCTGCTTCATTCGCCTGAACTGCAGTTGTTGGTTGTCCATGCCTGTGTTGCAGTCTGCAGTCTCCCTCCTAACGTGTGTGCAGCCGTCTGGGCTTCTGCTCCTCCACACTGCAGCTGTTCCTGCGTCCGGCCGTTGCCGCATCTACTGCCACGGTTACGGTTGCGCTCACTGCTGCTGCCCTGCTGCTACGTCTGGGTCCGATGCGGATCCCGATCCACGGTCCTGCTCTCCTGCTTCCGCTCCCGCTCTTCCCCTGCTCATGCTAACCGGTTGTCTGTTCCCATTGCCTCCCCTGCTCTTCCCTAACTCTCTCATTCCCCGCAGCCTCAAGCCCGGTCTGGTCGAAGTAAATATCGCTCCCTTCTCTTCAGAAGAGGGCCATTATTGAAGTTTTAATTATTGGATGCTTAGCGCTCCCACAACTGTCTGTCCATCTGTCTGTCGTGAGTCCAGTCCAGTCCAGTCTAGCCCTGTCAAGTCCAGTTCCGGTCTGGAACGAGCGTTGCCCGGTTGCCAAGTCCAGTTCCGGCTTGGAACAAGTGCTGCCCGTCTGTCCAGTCCCGTTCCGGCCTGGAACGAAGTCCAGTCCGGTTGTCAAGTCCAGTTCCGGCTTGGAGCAAGCCTACCCGGTCCAAGAATATTGTGTGTTCTGTATAACCTGTCTTGCCTTTCTCCCCCTGCTACAGGACTGCCCTGTAAGCAATAAAACACCTGAGAATTGGCAATCTCTTGTCTGAGTCGTGCATTTGGGTTCAGTCCGCTGTCTGGGTCATAACAATGTGCTTTTTATACACCTAAAGCACTGGATGCAGACAATTGTTCAAACATATAGTGTACTATTTTAAAAAAAATGTAAGTGTAACACAGCTGAATTGCAGATTATTTCCACTATAAATGATTGCTATTTCACAATTTGATGTGACACAAGTTTGAATGACCACATTCTCTTCAGATGGTAAGATGAAAAACCACAGGGCCAAATTACATTACATAATTTAGGAAACATTGGGCAGCATTTCTTTGGAATAGAGCTTGTTTAATTTATGTGTGCTAAAATAGCCAATATTGTTTGTTGTAACTTGGCCTCTTTTTGATATCAATACTTTTTTACGGCAGGCTTATATTTTTGCAATTTTAGACAGTGTTTTGTAAACGTGAGTAACTTGCCATTTTGTGTTGATATTTAGTATTACATTACTAAATCTAAGCCTACCCCAGGTTTCAATAAAACCAATATTATGTTCTTTGAGAGAAATGAAGATCAAAAAGTTTCACAGCAATTCTATAAAGAAACAACTGTTCAGAAAAAACATTTTATGTGATCTGAGATTTTTATGTAGCACTGGAAAGTGGAACTGTTTTTTTTTTTAGTGGTTCTGACTCTCTCATGGTGTCATGTATGGTGTGCTGCTTACAATAGATTTTTTTTTTTTTGATAATAGATTTTTTTTTGAGACAAAAAAAAGCAGTTGTGTTATTATTTCCTGTTGAGATATATGCCACAGACAGTGAAGAGTATCTGTAAGAGTATGTCATCAGAACATTGTGAACATTGAATGTTGAATTGTGAACAATTCAAGCACCCAGCCCACAGAACTGGAGAGGGTGCAACAGATGTCATATATTTTGACACAGAATTGTTGCAAAATCCCCAGATGGAGATTTTGGAATCAGCTGCATTTGATTCAATAGAGGGGAGTACCCAGCAGGAAATGCAAAACTGCTAATTATAGTCCAATCCCTGACTGATCCTGGTAACCATGGGACTGACATGGAGGTGGAGCAGAGCACACCAACACTGGGCTCTGTGGGTAAGCTCAAGAATAGCTGTGAAATCCACTTGGATTACATCACCCAATACACACTGGCTGAAATGGCAGTCCATTACTGTGGGGGTACTGGGGAAAGACAGTATGGTTAGGAGAGGCAACATGAGTCATCTGCACAAGGAATTATAACCTATATTGGACTAAGTAAGTGTAAAAAGGAATGGCCTCATGGATGCTGAAATAATGCAAATAAAATCGAATCTAAAGTACCTATACAATCGCAATTTCACAAAATGGGCCTGGCCAAAAACACCATATAGCATCCTGATTATATATTATCTTCTGCACAAAAACATCGTAATGCCCCAAATGTACTTTATTCAATAATGTATAACTTGTTGCTCGATCTTTGTCAAACTTCAGGAACATTTTGAAAAATTTGGCACAGACAGCACATACAACAGCTCAGCCCATGACCTGAGAAACAAATAAATAATAGCATTTAGCATAAGAAACCATTGGTGACTCTTACTGTAATGTAGGATTAGTGTGCCAGCTGGAAATAAATGTACAGCAAAAGTAAATAAATCAAATGCTCACAGATGCAAGCAAAGCTAATATCAGTCACTCTGCTACAGTAATGGATTGGCAGTCATCTACAGTTTGTTCACTGTGTTATTTTGTGTGGCACTCGTGCACTTCAACTCCATGTTGGACACAATCAAGATGCTTTGATTTCAGACTTCATCATTAATGAAATATTTTGCCAAATTACTATCCTATGTTTAAAAATCAGTGCATTGGAAACCAATGTCATAGAATATTGGTTAAGTAAGCTGTGGCACTGTTATTCAAATTTCTCAGCTTTAACCTCATGGTCAACTCTAACTGTCACTTAACATAATGTTTTTGTCTGGAATTTATCTATATACCTACAGGGCATTTACATGCATGCATATAATTAGTTATTTTCCAGAGCACCTGCTAAATGCCTACCTTTGATATGTGCTGAATACAAGTACTATATGCTTGTGTTTACTTGCAGTTAAAATCTTCATTATGTATTTGTCTGGTGGGAATGTGAAACCAGTTTCCCAAGTTTCAGCTGTTGCAAAGCGCGATGGGGTTCTTCCCCTGTTATTGAATGGAGCAACTGCTGGGCCGAGAAGCAGGTGCCATTGAGGACCTGTCTAACTATAGCTACGCTACTGGGCAGCTGCCCTTACCCTCTCAACTGTGGATCTCCAGGAATGGCCCGGAACTCTGGAGCAGATCGTACTGGCAGGGCCTACATTACATTACATTACATTACAGATACATTTAGCAGACGCTTTTATCCAAAGTGACATACTTACCTGACCTTACTGACAAAGCACATCCTTCCCAAAACATAGCAGCTATCCCTAGTAATGAATATTGAATGTAGTTCACAGTAAGCTGTGGGTAAATAAGCTATACTATAATTCTATTCTAAATACTATTATAAACTATAATATCAAACAGTTAGACAAGAAAACACAGGGAACACGTACAATGAGAAAAGGTCCTAGATTAGTATATCAGTCTAAGGAAACGGTGCATAAAAGGCATTTGGACTTCATTTAAGAAACATTTTTGAATTTAACTACATTTACCATTCAACATGCACAATCAAGTTCAATTTCAAGTGAAAAAGTCAATGCGCAGTTGAAAATGATGCCCTGTAAACATGTTTAGGTGGAAACACCTGCATTAGCCACCTCTAGAGAGGTTTTTCTTAGTACATGTCTTGATGCTCTGTACAACAGAATTGTACTCCCAGAAGAGAGAGTACTGGGGTGGCCTGCTATGCCACACTGCCACTCACACCTTGTAACTGAATGATTTGCAGCCCACCCACAAATGACCATGCAATTCCTCCCTCCATGTGTCTCCTTTTCTCAACCCCACTGAAGAATTATATTTGGAATGGTAGATATGGAAGATATATGATAACCCTCCACCCGACCACCCCTCCCCATGATGCAATGAATGCCCATTGTCTGGCAATCACTGCTGAGGACTGCCAAGGGTGGATTTGCCATGCCAGGACATTTTTCCCTTGCTGAATTGCAAGGGGGAAAACTTTAATGAAATGTTATTGAAAAAATGCGGTCTGAGCAGTAGTAACAAATGGACTGAATTTACTGTATACAGCATTTGAGTTGCCGCTTTTTGTACTTATGGACTGTAATTATTTTCAGCTGTCAGCTTCGTGTAATTTATATTTGTTCACTTTAAACTATTTCAGAATCATTCACTGTGTAAATCATTCGAACACCGTGAAGTAAAATCTTCTGAGTGGAATTCTTTGTGTTTTGGTGTTCTTTGACAAAGTCTGCTTAGGAAACAAGGACACAGCCCATGCACTGGCAAAATATCTATGTGTCTTATAAGTAATTACAGTATGTATGTACAAGTGGTCTACACATACAGAAAAGAGAGCATGCATTCAAGGGTAACTATATTACGGAACAGTGATGGCTACAGTTCTAATTGGGCTATGGCGCAATAAGTGATTTTGTGAATTTTATTAATTTGAGAATCTTAGTGGATTTTGCGAATGAAAGTGTCTAAATCTTTTTATGAAAAAAATTGAGATATTAAGTTGAACAATCAAGAAAAACTGTAAAAACCAAAAACTGTAAAATCAGCCTGGATCAGTTATTTTGTACTGATGCACTCACAGCAATGTACTGAAAAACTGAAGATGCAACTTCAAAACAAACATCCTGACGACTTACTGAATTGTTAAAACAGGGCTCATATTTATTTGGGCTGGTTAGTCAGGAGGAACAAATGCATCATTCAGCCATGTTTAATGACATAATCTGCCCGCACTGGCTGTGAGCCCAGTATGTTAAATAACTCCATGACTCTGTGACCCCAGACTGGAGTCAAACAACAAGAAAATTGTGAGATCCAAAGAGATGTGCGCATGACTCTTTCAGTGAAGTCTCTTGAGACTCCACCAGCAATTTTATTTAACATTCTGCAAAGGGGCTTGTGAATGCCATTAACCCTGAACGTCGATAAATTCATGAACTATTATAGCATAGAAATGGTCCAATAGTACATATTTGAGATTGCAGGGGGATGTTCTTCACGAAAGTGTTAAATTACATCTGGATCAGTAGGCGAAAGGGAGGGCTAGACAGCTTGAATGTGCATCTGTGTGCTCTCATGGAGGGGGGGGGGGGGGGGGTAGGGGGGTAGGGTAGAAGGGGTTTATTACATGTAGTGAAGCAGCATCTCACTGCTCTACAGGGAACCCTTCAAATTAAGAGCATGGCTGCTGCTTAAAGCTCACCTATGAAACTAATGAGGGATAAGGGATAAAAAGGGTAATGCAATTGACAAGGCTAATGAATCTGAGAACTTCCAGGGTACTTCTCTCTGTCTGTGCATAAAACCATACAAAAACCTATTGTAAACGTATTTCCATCACATTTACTTTCATAAAATGTATTGCATTGATGTCTTTAAAGTACCTTTAGGCATTTGTTTTACATATATTTTTCCAAACCCTTTTTGTGTCGTGAAAAGGCATAAATCGGGTATTTTACATTTTTTATGTTTTCTAAATATGGGGCTAGTGAACGTTCCCATATTTTGCTAACTTATACCATCTCTATATATTTGGTATGAGTCATAAATTTTGAAGTATACTTTACTAATATTTATTTTTGGCATTGGCACTGCATTTTGCTTGTTTGACTGCCTACAAACCAAAAACACATAGTTTTTATAAGAAAACGGGAAACACAGTATAAGGTGTGCATATGGTAGTTTTAACTGCAAGGGAGCACCTGATGCCATTCCCACAATGTTAGCTTCCAGGTAAATGTAATGATTTCATATAAATACTGTATATGGTAGCTGCAATACTCAGCTTAGCGTGACTCTAACTCACTAGAAACCCAGAGATGCATTTTGCACATCGCCTGTCACACAATTCCTGGTGTGATATACAGTATGCTGTATAGTTAAAGTCGGATGTTTACATACACTTAGGTTGAAGTCATTAAAACTAATTTTCAACCACTCCACAGATTTTATGTTAGCAAACTATAGTGTTGGCAAGTCAGTTAGGACATCTACTTTGTGCATGACACAAGTAATTTTTCCAACAATTGTTTACAGACAGATTATTTCACTTTTAATTCACTCTATCACAATTCCAGTGGGCCAGAAGTTTACATACACTAAGTTGACTGTGCCTTTAAATTTTTAATATTTTGTTGCATATCCTTTGGCTTTGCATGCCATGACTTCCTGATGTCTGTGACCCAACAACATCAAAAGACTCTTGATATCTTATTTTCTCGTACTCTTACAAGCGATACTATAATGTCTCTGTATTTGAATGGATCTCTATGGGAATTGGGAGGTGGGACTAGATTTAGCTGTATATTACACTGGAACAGTATGGAACACATGGTTGGCTAAATGGCTGTAAGTCGTCAAGGGTCTGACGTATCAAACAAGCCTTAAATCATCACTCTGCTGCCAGAAATACAGTAGATATGGATGGATAACTTGAAGGGTTTCTTCTCCTGACTTATTTTTCCATAGAGTTCAATCGGAAAATTTGTCAGGAGAAACAATCCTTAAAGTGATCCATCCATATCTACTGCATATCTGGCAGCAGAGTGATGGTTTGAGGCTTGTTTGATACATCAGACCCTTGATGACTTACAGCCATTTTACCAATCATGTATTCCATACGGTTCCAGCATAATTTACAGCTAAATCTAGTCCCACCCCCCAATTCCCATAGAGATCCATTCAAATGCTTTCAAACCATTCCATTCAAACGTTATAGTATCGCTTGTAAAAGTACCAGAAAATAAGATTCCAGAATTGGAGGACATTTTCTGTCCCACCCATGAAATTTCAAATAATCCATGCACAAAATACTAAAACATGCATTTGTTGTGTAAATTATACTTGTCCTGAGACAAAATGTAAATATAGTTGTAGAAAAAATGGTTCCAAAATATTATTTAAAATACCAAATAACTCTCGAGCACCCCCTAAATAGGCATTTTTCTCTTGTCCCACCTTCTTGATGACTAAATTGCATGTCAAATCTAACAGTTAAAATAAAATTTTAAATCTACTTTTTTTGGTATGATTTTGTTGATATATGTCTCTTGTAATTGGTAAAACAATTTGTTTAATCATCAACATATTTTAAATAATAGTAATTATACATTGAAGTTGTGTCCCACAGCATGCGTGCAACCCTGTTACCGATACCTATTTAGCCTGGCACAGGAAGAGAAAAACAGTGAGTCACATGACACAGAGAAAATGACATCACCAAGCCATTTGCTAACACCACGGGTAGACCAAAGGTAAATCCTCTCTTCTATTTTTCATATTTTTTCCAATCTTTTCAGCCTTGATTGAGTGTGTCACTCTAACCAACGCCACCCTGTTACTCATATTATCAGAATAAGACAAATTAATCTCAAAGTTTTCTTTCTTTATTTATATAACTAAGTTTGTCCTTGACCTTGACAGTAACATTACATTCCACAGCGAGCATCTTTTCCTGAGAAAAAGCTAACATTAGCATTGAGTTGCAACCCTGTTACTTGCAACCCTGTTACCATAATTAGAGTAACAGGGTTGCACTACTGTAACAGACATGTTTATCCTTCATGGAAAAGATATATAAAATATCATTAAACAACATTCCTGTGGTCCTGTGTATTTATTTGTCACATTTATGTCATGATCTACAATTAAAAGTAATGTACTCATTCAACCCTGTTACTTTGCTCAACCCTGTTACCCTAATTTCAAGCCTGTTACCATATCATTTTTATTAAAATAAAATTAAATGATTTTCTCAGCTCACGAGGGTTTAACCTATTGTCCTTTTAATACTTTGAATGATTATATGCATAATGTATTTGAGCAAATATTTGAAAATAAATAAAAGTTAAAAAAACTTGTGTGACTATTGAAAAGTTGGGCAAGATAGATTTGAAAAGTTGCTTAAATTAATATAAGTCAAGTCTAATCTGAAATTAAATGACTATTCGTTGTGAAAGTGACTTTTTTTACTTATTGGTAAAGGATTTATTAAACAATATTTTAAAATATACTTATTCAGGTTCCTGAGTATTGGTAACAGGGTTACGCCATGCATAGCACACAACAAATAAAACATCTCATAAAAAGTGTACTTTTGATGCCTGAGCTGGACGAATACAATTATTTGATGATTTATTACCTGTTTTTCTTAAATACATAACAGAAAATTATCAAATAAAGGGTCCATTTTTCAAAAGTGTTGATGCCTTAATTGTCCTCCAATTCTGGAATGACCCAGATATCAAGAGTCTTTTGATGTTGTTGTTGGGTCACAGACATCAGGAAGTCATGGCATGCAAAGGATATGCGACCAAATATTAAAAATTTAAAGGCACAGTCAACTTGTAAAAAACTTGTGTATGTAAACTTCTGGCCCACTGGAATTGTGATATAGTGAATTAAAAGTGAAATAATCTGTCTGTAAACAATTATTGGAAAAATTACTTGTCATGCACAAAGTATATGTCCTAACTGAATTGCCAACACTATAGTTTGCTAACATGAAATCTGTGGAGTGGTTAAAAATGAGTTTTAATGCCTTCAACCTAAGTGTATGTAAACATCTGACTTCAAATGTACATGAGTATATACAGTTAAATCCAAAAGTATTAAGACAGTGACACAATATTTGTTGTTTTGGCTCTGTATTTCAGCACGTTGGACTTAAAGTAAAACAATGAATATGAGGTTACATGGCTGTCCCCCCATTTTAGGGGCGCATAAGTAATTGGCTTAAAACAAATTGGTTTTTAAATATGTTTGCCATGCAGTAGGCTATGGTAGCTAACCTTGCATTCGTTAATGGAAGGAGGTCAGATATCGGGGTGATAAACGCATCGTTTCCATGGTTTTACCGACATCAGTATGTTTGAGTTGCACTGGGAAAGTTTTGGCTTTGCTAGCAAACATAGGTAAAATGGCTATAAAGTAGCCTACAACAATGACGTTTTAACTTTTAATTGTATATGTTTAATATTCTGTATTGGAATGTCGGTCGATACAAAAGCATTTCATACTGAAAAACGGGAGGTCGAGGTTGATTTTCCGACATGGAACAGGGGTGAGAAATGCTTAGCCTAGCTAAGTGTTATAGACTTCTGGCTAGGCTGGCTAATGTTTTCACAATACCAAACGTAGATAAATGAAGGGCCGTATTTCCCCCGTTTTTCTGGAGACTGAGCTAATGATGGAGGTATTTTCTCAGTATAACTGTTAAATTAGTAACTAACCTGCCAGCCAATTACGTGGCTTCTCTAGTCTTGAAGAAACGCTGCATACAGGCAGTACACTAGCAGTCAAATGCCCAGCCCCTCGGCCTCTGCTTCTGTAACGTCATTCAGTAGGCATGGCAACCTGTTGTCCGAACTGTAAGCGCCTTGGCCGTTGTAGTTTTTCGTAAACCATATACCTGGTACATGCGCAGTAGTTTGGGGCTATATCTCTGCTCTCACTACAGGTAGAAAGTTGGATGAAAGCTCATTTTAATCAGAAGGAGAGCTACTTTTCTACAAACCAAACATAATTTTAGGGTGGAATTACCCTTTAACTTTATACGATTTGTAGCTGGAGGAGAATTTTGTCCTTAAAGCTGGGTCCCTCATGCTCTCACTCAGCTGATATTGGTTTCTAAAATCAGGAAAGCTGTCTTGACATAGAAAGCTAGGGCTCAGCAACATTTTAATTTTAGCTGCCAGCTAAATTAAATTTTTTTTGTTAATTTTAACAGCTTATACCTTAATAGAAAAAATGTATTAAAACATCTCGGGGTACTGTACTGGCTGCCATCAATAATGTGAAGGAATCCAGTGTTTGTCCAATTACCCTAGTGCAGAGGGCTGTTGGGATATCTTTCTGCTGAAGGACCTGCCAGACAGCCACTGTTTGCCTTGGAGAAATTCTTCTCAGGCCATTAAAACAGACTTTGGCAGAGGGCTTGGCTCTAGGCCTGCAGCATGAGCCCAAACAGGCCTTTTCTCCAAGATAAAGAGACTGTGTCTAGTAAAAAGGCAGGTTACTGACCCCAGCCTCACTGCCCTTGGTCAAAGACTGCAGTCCACAGGCTGAAATTTGCCTTTCATTTGGATCACTTCCACACATAGATTCATTTTACTCTCCGTAGACCAGTGGGACTATGAGCTCATTCATTGTGGAGGCACATATGTAATGTAAATGCAGTAAGGCTGGTTAGTGTCCATAGCCATGAGTATGAACTACCCCCCCCCCCCCCCCCCCCCCTCCGCCGATGAAAAATGGTTTCCCTAGATTTCCTGCTTTATGCCAATTACATGGTTGGGTAAGTCACCTACTGTCTCTTCCTGCCTCAGGACAGCTGCTGCGAGCACATGTTTCCCATTCTGTCTGTGCCACTGCTCTGCCAGAAGTAGCAGACAAATAGCGAAATAGGTTTTCAATATGTACTCCTAAAAGGCTACAAAAACAAACAAACCACTCTCTTGTCCAGGAAATGCTAATTAAATCGACAAATTTAAATGGGCACAATGTCTCCATGCGGCACAAGGGCCGTATTGTTAAAAACGTTCCTGCAGACGTTCCTCCACCTCCTCACAAACGCCCCTCTCAAAGAACCTTTTTGATAAAATATTTGGCACATTGACCGTATGGGGAACCTTGTTACCCTCTATTTGCATTTTTTAGTTATTTGTATAGCTGTCATTTCTTTCACATTTTGTCAATGATCGTTTACAGTATGTAAAGTACACACTTGCGGGGGGACAAATTCACTTTCTGTTTCCTTCCTGACTGTCTGAGATAGTTTTTACTTTACTATTTGTCTATGTTATTTACACAAACCCTAAGAGCTATCCATTCCAGTTCACACTACAGATAAACATTGCTGCGAGTAGTACATTGCTGCTTAGTACAGTTAGGTTCACACATAGTATGCTTAGGAAATGCAGCAACACCCGTATAACAGTCCTGCTAGAAGCAGGTAGTGAAAGCAGTTGGTAACTCCAGTTAGTATACAAATAAGCATGAGTTAATGTGTGAACCAGCAACAGCAATTGACTATCGATAGTAGTTGCACAGTGAAGAAAAGTGCAAACAATGTAACAGAACTCCCTTTTCAGACAATTATTTTCTAATAAGCAACAAGACACAAAGCTTCGTAAGTAAGTCTGCAAATGTTGACATTCATAATCGCGAAAAACAACATTTCGGCCACAGCCTCCATGTCATTTACACTTACACGTGGGAGTAAGTTCTATTTTACGATCACATAGGTAGCATTCCAGCTTCACTCTCGGGTGTGTGTGGAGGGGTACATACTGTACCAGGATCGGGTACCATTGTAAAAGTGTAAATGGAACTTAAGGTTATGGCCAGGTTTGTAATAATACCGGTGGAAATGACAGATGCCCAGTGTTACATATCTGGGATAATGCACCGATGCCCTTGCATTTTGCCCAGAAATCCCAGCACTGGAGGGACCACAGCATGTGATATAGTAGTATGCTAACCTAATAAATGCAAATGTCAGCTATGGTATCTTTGTTAACTTGTATCACTGAGCAGCTTTATGGAATTCAACCTGAAATGTCAAAGAAAAATGCAGTATAATAAGCAAATAATAATAATAATAATGTTCATTTGACGTTCTTCAGAAAACTTAATATCATAAGCCGATCAGAGCTGTCTTTGTGCTCCCATCTGTTATGCTGTCTCACATGTTCCTTAATAGTGGTATCGAAAAGTGAAGGAATCAGTTAGATAGGACTCCAAACAGGATCAACACCATTATAATGACCTCTATATAAGAAACTAGAAATAACCGCCTTGTAGTTGTATGCCTCCGCCAACAGGTCAAGTTTACATCCATGTCTGTCCAGACTCATAAAATATATGTCGTGAAGACTTTGAAGGAATTTAATTCAAAAGGTATGAAGTGTATTTATTGGCGAATTGGAAGTAACCACTATATAGACATGTATGATTCCAGTGAATAATTTCCAGTGAGAAACATGCTGTCTTCAAGACAATTTTTACAGAGGAGTACAGAGGACTGATAGAGAAGCTAATTAGCCAGCCAATACAGTTTTGTCATTTTTTTATTTGCAAATGAAATTAGGAAACTGTACAGTCATGTACCTGAACATGTTAAAAGACATACATTTGGCCGCTGATCACTGAGACATAAGTTGAGATCAAGCAGCTGAGAACCATGCAAAAAATAACAAAAAACGGATGGAGGGTTGAACTGTTTGTGCTCAATAAATATGTGACAATTTTTTCAAAATTTTTTCTAACAATATGTTTTCTCAGCTACAGTGGTAAGCAAAACATTATGATGTAACAGTGAAGTTGACCTTTGAACTTTTGGATATAAAATGTCATCACTTCATCATTTTATCCTATTAGATATTTGTGTGAAATTTTGTCATAATTAGCATAGGAATTATTGAGTTATGGCCAAAAACGTATTTTGTGTGGTCACAATGACCTTTGACCACCAAAATCTAATCAGTTCATCCTTGAGTCCAAGTGGACGTTTAGGCCAAATATGAAGAAATTCCCTCAAGGTGTTCCTGAGATATGGCGTTCACAAAAATGGGACGGACGGATGGACAACCCGAAAACATAAAAATTATGTAAGGTCAAAGTACCAATGCATAGGAGCCACAAAAACTTCCACGTTTTCTCCTTCCTTATTGAGATGTTTGAGTTCAGGCTGTTAAAGGGACATGGTGTTATGTTTTAGACTGAAAAACTAGGTCACGGAGCTGATCCTGTGACATGTTTCAGTAACACTGCCGGGCTCAGAGACCAGGAGGATGGATGACACTGCTGTGGCCTTCAGTCCTTCCTGTACAGACACAAACTCTTCATTCTGTTATACACTTCTGCCATAACAGTGCTGATGAGAGAGCATCCGAATGTTAACGGCAGACTGTTTCAGACTGCAGGAGCCAAGAGATGAGAATCAAATCACGCTTTGCTCTCTGCAATGCCAGTACCAAAATATTGGCATTAATAATAGTACTCGCACACTTCCTTAGTGTAAAATTGACGACAATGGTTTTACACAAAGGGTGTGTAATGGAATCAGACCATGTTTTATTTTCAAGAATATACACAAGACACTCTGTAAATGCTGTCTATCACAACATGACACTCCATTATTTGTTTGCCGTTATCATGGGAAATTGGCATTGGTTACATTTTTCCACACCGTCCACTTACACAGCTGGATACTTACTGAGGCACTTCAGGTTAAGTACCATGCCCAAGGGCACAACAGCAGTGCCCCAGTTGGAATATTACACAATAAATAGTTACATCATTGGAAAGACATATCTCACACAAAAGAATGCGAGATAAATCACCAAATGGCGAAATGCCATTCCCATTCTGGATCTTTCCCGATCCACTGCCTCACAAACAACCCAGCACAGTGACATAGACTGTTGTATGAAATGCCTAAGGTATAAAAAGGCAGTTTGGGTCGATAAATCCTTTTTCGGACAGGGGAACAATATGCCCACATAGCTCCTGTTCACATTCCAGGAGGGATGAATAGAAGGCTGGAGCAAATGACTGATAGAAAGGAAAAGAAAGCAGGGAGGGGGTGCGGGAGTGGGGAAGAGCTAATTCAGTGAGTCAGTGTGTGCTCTCCCTTCTCCACACCCTGTTACAGGGTAAATGATTGGACACATAGGCAAAGGATGATGGGAAGCATACTCTGTGGGCAACGGATGATGGGCAGCATATGCAGTGAGCAAAGGATTATGGGAAGCAGATGCAGTGAGCAAAGGATGAAAGAAAGCATACACAGTGAGCAAAGGATTATGGGACGCATATGCAGTGAGCAAAGGATTATGGGAAGCAGATGCAGTGAGCAAAGGATGAAAGAAAGCATACACAGTGAGCAAAGGATTATGGGAAACATATGCAGTGAGCAGAGTATCATGGGAAGCATATGCAGTGAGCAAAGGATTATGGGAAGCATATGCAGTGAGCAAAGGATTATGGGAAGCAGATGCAGTGAGCAAAGGATGAAAGAAAGCATACACAGTGAGCAAAGGATTATGGGAAGCAAATGCAGTGAGCAAAGAAGGGTAGTTTTCTCCTTTTAGTCCTGTAATGGATTAGTCATGCAGGAGACTGATGTTACACTGACGTACCTGTTTTTTGCATATGCACTTGCATATATCGTTATTGGCAGCAGTGTGCTATAATGGTTAGGGAACTGCACTAGAAACAGGCTCAAATACCAGGTGGTACACTGTAGTTGTACCTGGAGCAAAGTCCTTTGCCTGAAGTACTTCAGTATGTACCCAGCTGTATATGGATACTATTTAAGCTGTGTAAATTGTTTTGTATATGGATATCTGCTAAGTAAATAAATATGAATAAATAATATACACCGAGGTCTTAGAATGACAGCAGAATATTTCACTGTGTTTCAGCTTCATTAAAATATGTAACAGGTCTGTTTCATTTTTTATGCCATTCTGAGGCAAACGCTTCAATGATTAACACTTCTGTGTCTGGGTGACGGTGCCGACCCCCTGGTGAGTCATTCGTAGCTCTCGAGGAATGTGAAAGCCATAAGGATTCTTTTCTGGATAATTACACTCATTTTGTCTACAACAGAGCTGCCAAGGCCCCTTTACAAAAACTTCTTGAGTTTTTGTTTTCCTGAAGGTTTTCTTCATGGCCCTCTGAGACGATGCAATGTCATGGTGAATGCATTCTTCAGCAGTCGAGTACACTCTCACTGGCCAAACAGGCTTTTACTCAGCATAGACATGATTTATGTGGCCTTAAAACAGAAAAGTATGACAATGTTGTTCCTGTTGATTTACAAACTAACCCCTGGATTCATTTGAAACCGCAAATTTCAAAAAATACCTCTTCCCACAGTTACATAAGTTACTGAACCACAGGATATCAACTTTGTAAGAGGCAACAAAAAATGCCATCCAGTTGTGATGAGTCATTGTCTCATTTTATTAGTTTATTTTTTTTATTTTTTAGTTTTGGACTTTTTTACCTGGTGTTTTTTTGAAGTCTGTGAGTCATGTTTATTGTTTTAACTTCACAAACCCCAGAAGCAAATCCTGTGAGCCACAGGAAATGACCAATTCCATTTCCTTTCTCTTGTGGCAACTCATTGCAAAATGGGAATTGTGGAAAACACTACTCCACTCTGTTCACATATAAATGTGTAAAGTCCAGCTGCAGCTATTAATAAATTCACATAAAGTGGAGGATTACAGTAAGTTGAACAAAGGGGTCACGCCAAAAAAAAAAAAAAACATGCGCACCAGAAACAGTAAGACCTCTCAGTGATCTCTCAACATTCAAATAAAATGTCAGACAGGCAATTCTGTTTATTTTAGCAAAATAAAAATAAAAAATGCAAAAAGAAAAATGGCTAAAGCATGGATACTCAAATCTGGGCCTCAAATCAAAATCTGGCCCTGGTTTTCTTTATTCCCAGGTAGCTAACGGAACAATTACTGCTACTGATTGGCCAGACTGTCCACACACCTGACTCCCAGGTAAAGGGAGGGTAGAAAGCCAGCGGTAATAGGGGGCTAAAGGTTTGAAAGTGAAAGAAAAAATGGGATGCCACAATTACTTAAACCACCAGAAAACATATTTTTGACCTCTTCCTAATTAGGTTTTGTAGATTAATGCTACAACCCCTGGCAAATATTATGGAATCACCACACTTAGAGGATGTTCACCCAGCTTTTTAACTTCGTAGCAAATAAACAAATCACAGATATGACACAAAACAATTTTTGTTTAATAGCTGAACATTCTGGCTTCGTGAAACATACCTCAAACAAATTAATTGAAATCATTTTAATTAATGGCATATTTTTGGGATATTCCAGATCAAGTAGAGGAAAAAATTATGGAATCACTCAATGTTGAGGAAAGAATTATGGAATCATCAACAAAAAAAATCACAATCAATACTTTGTTGCTCCTCCTCTGGCTTTTATGATGGCCTGAATTCTTTGAGGTATGGACTTCACTAATGAAAAACAATATTCTCCATGAAGCTGGTTCCAACTTTCTTGAATAGCGGTTGACAGATCAGCTTTGCAGGATGGAGCCTTGTCATGGACCATTTTTTTTTAAATTTCCACCATAAATTTTTAATCGGATTGAGATCCAGACTTGCTGACCATGTCATTGAGTTGATATGCCTTTCCTGAAGAAATGCTTTAACACTCTTTACTCTGTGGCAAGATGCATAATCATCCTGAAAAATGACTTCATCATCACCAAACCTATTGATGGAATGAGAAAAGTGTCCAAAAGTTAAATGTACACCTGTGCATTGACTGTTGAGGTAATGATTGCCATCTCCCCTGGTCCTTTACCTGACATGCAACCCCATATCATAAATGACTGGGGAAATTTGATTGTTTTCTTCAGGCAGCCATCTTTATATGTTTCATTAGAACGGCACCAGACAAAAGTTCCAGCATTATCTCCTTGGCCAATGCAGATTCGTGATTCATCACTGAATATCACTTTCATCCAATCATCCACACTCCATGATTACTTCTCTTTAACCTTGTTTTCTTCTGTTTAGGTGTTAGTGCTGGTTTTTGTTTGGCTTTTTTGTTTGGAAATCCCATTTCATTTAGCCGATTTCTTACAGTTCTGTCACAAACATTGACTCCTGGTTTCGCCCATTTGTTTTTCATTTGTTTTGTTGTGCATTTTCTATTTTCAAGGCATATTGCTTTGAGTTTTGTATCTTGACGCTTTGACATCTTCCTTGGTCTACCCGTATGTTTTCCTTTTATAACCTTCATATTTTGTTTATACTTGCACCAAATTTTAGACACAGCTGACTGGGAACAACCAACATCTTTTTCCATTGTTTCAATTGACAACTCTCTTGTTGGGGCCATGTTTCCTAAGCACTCTCTTTTAACTGCAGACTAATTAGCATTTTTAGACTTGTGCCGGTATTTGTTTTAGAAATGCAAATTACAAGGTGATCTGTCAACCGCTATTCAAGAAAGTTGGAACCAGCTTGATGGAGAATATTGTTTTTCATTAGTGAAGTCCATGCCTCAAAGAATTCAGGCTGTCATAAAAGCCCGAGGAGGAGCAACAAAGTATTGATTGTGATTTTTTTTGTTGATGATTCCATAATTTTTTCCTCAACATTGAGTAATTCCATAAGTTTGTCCTCTACTTGATCTGGAAAAAAATATTCCATTAATTAAAATAATTTTATTTAATTTGTTTGAGGTATGTTTCACGATGCCAGAATGTTCAGCTATTAAACCAAAATTGTTTTGTGTCATATCTGTGATTTGTTTATTTGCTACGAAGTAAAAAAGCAGGGTGAACATCCTCTAAGTGTGGTGATTCGATAATTTTTGCCAGGGGTTGTACACTAATATATTCTCAAAATGAAGGCCTATAAAATGGGAGAGGTTCCGTTTACTTACAAACTCTTTACTTCTCAAGAGCATGTCGAGAGCATACAGGACTTCACTTCATGACATTATCATCATTAAAGTATCAAGAAATTATGTTATTTGTCTCAGAATGTGAAACTGATGATCTCCCTTTCAGAAAGAGTGAGGTACGCCAATCAAAGTCAAACAAGAAAAGTTCAAATAAAGAGGTTAATTCCTCTTCCCTAGCATTCACCTGCAAGCTCTAACTCTTGGTCCAGGTGCACAAGAGAGCTTGTCATGATGTAACCTGGGGGGCATAGAGCACAAAGATTGAATGCTCAAAAGAATCTCTTCCTTTGGATCCAGGAAGCACCACCTCCCTTTTGATGCACTCCAGCACAGCAGCTAGAGTCTCTCAAAGTCGAGAGGAACGGTAAGCAGGGCTGCACCCGATTCTGTCCTGTTAAAGCATCTCTCAGGTAATCCTCCTTTATTTAAACATTTTAACAAACATCATCATTACTCTGCTGTCTGCAGCCCCCCAAAATGCACTCACACACAGATCTGCTGTTAGCATTCCAGAAATTAAAAAACAAGTTGGAGAAGCTTTACCCATTTTGGGTACAAGTTAACATTTTGATCATTTCTTCGTTTAATAGCAACTTGGATACAGATACAGTATTTGAATCAGAGCTAATATATGATGAACTTGCAATGAAAAGAACCCACCCAAATGTTGAGTAATAGACGGCCGCACTCATGCTAAGACTTGCGGAAAGACAGCTAGCTGGCTACTGGGCCTAGTGTGCCAGCCATTGATGTTATTCCTCTTAGGTGGCCAGGAAAGGTCAGATGTCAAACAGGGCTTGGCCAGTGCTGTCCACTGCCCAGAGACCATAAATAACAAACCCTTTCTATGTATTGAATATCTGTGCACTGGGAGGCCCTGGCAGGGGTACCCCCGAATCTGGCCTTCAGCTGTCGTGCGGATGACTGGCAGCTCCAGCGACATGGCTCTTGGCCCTTGTTGCGCTCCATACAAACACAGGGCTTTGTGACCATAAACCCCATTCCTCATCCCCCACCACAAGCATCTCTCCCACTGTTTTCAGCCCAGAGTCCTCTCGTTTAACCGTTTAACTTACAGCCAGAAAGGGGGCAAATTCCATCTGATCTAAAGTCCACAAATTCAGCGGCAAGCAACAAATCAAAGTATGTCCTGAACATCTGACCCAAGAGCTAGAGCTTACAGTGATTGGCAAGCAATGTTGGCAATTACTGTAATTAATTATGAATCCTAAAATACAGCTGAGAAATATACTTTCTCAAATATGCTACAAAAGGTCAAGGAAGATGTACTGGATATCACCTGGGGTCTCATTAGGTTCTACACTAAAAAGTTGCGCACGCCCAAAAGGAGAAACCTGCCTATGCTCCAAAATATCCTGATTTGTAAAATCGTCTGTACGTTCAACTGCACACAATTTATTCACAATCAACTTGAAATTTTGCGTACGTGCATGAGCCTAGTATCCAGCCCCATTAATTCCCACAAATAACCACACATGTTCAATGGAACACCCAATGTGAATATGATATGCATTCCAATTCATCCTCAGAGCAAACTGAGAAGTCATACCGCAAAACAAAGAAGAGAAACTTCACGGAGTGTGAAATCGAGATACTTGTTACGGAGGTAGAGATCAGACGAGCTATATTGTTTAGTGGAAATAGTTCTGTAAGGGCATAACAAATAAAATAAAATAGAGTGGCAGCATGTCACAGCAGCTGTTCCATTTCGGAAATGAAAAAGAAGTGGTTGGATATTAAAGTGCAAATTTCATAAGGTTACAGTACCATAGCCAGAAATTAATTAAGGAATTAATTAATTGTTGCTATTAATTGAGTCACGACTCAGGCCGTGATGAGACAATATTCAGAATACGATAATACTATTGTCTGATTACACAGAAATGTATCTTGCCTCTTAAAGCGGCAGTTTCACAAAGTTACAAAGATGAAAGACAGATACAGCCACAGAAAACATTCAGATGCTATTACATCCACGTAAATATCTCCCAGTTTAAACCGCTAGCCATCAAACTGAAATCACATTGTTGGACCTCGCAGTCAGTTTTCAAATGTATTCTGGGATAAAAGAGTGTTTGCAATTTATGCGTCTGTACAGTTGGGACTCTATAACGCCTCCCTGTTGGCATAAGCTGAAACTTTGAATGTAACACATGCATGGGAGGTATTATTGTTTTTCGGACAGTCTGGATGCTTAATACGGATTTGAGACTAACACCAAAAAGGCAGAAAGTACTTAGGCCTGGATTTTCCTTTGACAAGGGATGTGATTATTAGGCTGTGTACTGTGATATGAAGTGAAAGGAATGGAATGAAACAAATGGAATGAAACGGCTCTGTAGGACATCAAGTTTGTTTTTATAAATCCCAAATCCACAGGGAAAGTGGCAAACACATCTTTTTTTGTGAGTATGCACCGTTTATGAACGAGGCCCCAGGCGTGGACAAATCAGACATTCATGTGGTCAGATGTATACTGCTATACTAGTACACATACACACACATAAGTGTGTTTGTGTGTATGTGTTTGTATGTATTTGTGTGTATTCATTCTTCATCTATTAATTCAACAAGACATATACAGCAATTACTCATTCATCGAATCAGAAAAATGCGATGCTGTGTCTAAGTCCACTATGACCCACAAATGGTGGACTACCTCAGCAGGTAAAGAAAGGAACTGCACAAACTGACACACAATTAGGAACTACTGCCTACAAATCTCAGGTTAACCAAGGGAATTCATTAACCTGAATCAATCAAACCTTGAAATAGAACTGAAACTCAATGGACAGGGCTGCTGGGTATCTCATCATGTTAATGCACTGTTCTAGTGCATTAATGGGCTCCACGGTATTGTATCAAATGCTCTGTGTGGCCACAGCCTCCAGGTGATGCACAATTGCCTCTAGCATCACCCAGGGATGGCAGGGTCTCATCATACACCAGTAACCCCCGCCGGTTGATCAGGCATCCGCAAGCTCATCTGTTGAGCATCTGTTTTCCTCCGACTTACTGTATGTCTGTGCGAGCCTGACTCGTGAAAGGCGGAGTGATAAGAAGTGGTGGCTGACATCACATGCCTCAGGGGAGAGCACATGCTTGTCTGAGCTCTCTTAAATTGATAGTGGAGGTTTCGATGAGAGGTGCAGCCTTAGCATAACTGAGTATCCCAAACTGGGGTGGAAAAGGCAAAAAAGCATAAAAAAGGAAACTCACACTACAGCAATGACTAGTAAAGTCAGCTAATCATATATATTTTATTTAGTTTTGTTTGGAAACCCCATTCATCGACAGAGAATAAGTAAGTAAATAAATAAATGAAAAAACTTTTGCTGATTTTACTCATACTCCCCTGAGCTATGGCCATGACATTTACTTCAAAAATAATTGCATCTATATAATTTACATCAGCAAGTCACACAAGGCCCCTGAGCACTAAAGTACACTCCCGCACACTCCCGCAACAAAGATGCTCTTGTCCCTTTAAGGGCCCCAATAAGCCAGAGAGGCTTATTATGTGGGACGTATTATTGTGGGACGTATGAAAAGCTGGCAGTGATACTGTGTGAACAAGGCCCAGTCAGCACAGTATCACTGCCAGCTTTTCATACGTCCCACAATCAGACCTGGGTCAAAAACATATGAAATATGTTTTGGATTTAAATTTGCTAAAAAAATATTTTTTTTGCATATGTTTTAGCAAACTCTAAAATTTGCTAAAACATATGCAAATCCTTAAAAAATTTCAAGGAAACGTATCGCTAACCAAAACGTAAAGAAATGAGAAGTAATTTTGTTCTGAATACTGGTGAATATTGATGTTTATTTTACAACTGTCAGTAATCTGCAGGCACTTTTCTGGTGTCTAAAACGGTAAAATATTTCAAATAAGTACTTGAGCCAGGTCAGCTCCCGAGTCATGTGTCAGGCAGGAAGTCCGTCCGTCCTCCTAGAGGGCCAGAGCTGATACAGAAGAGACAGGAGCTCCTAATTCTTCCTCTAGGTGTGGTGGTGTCTGCAGCAGATCACTGTGCCCAGGCATTATTTACCGACAGTTCTGCCATGTCAGGCCTCAGATGATACAACCGTCAGCGAAGGCCAAAGCAGGAAGACTCCTTCATTCTACAACATCTGCCTAGTGAAATAGGTCCACTGCAGTTTGAGCATTGCATATTGTCATGTACAGAACATTATTATGCACTCAGAAAAGTACTAAATCAGTGCTGTACAAATCGTGATAGTTCAGCTTCAGAGAACAACAATATTAAATTGTATAATTTTTTTTACTTCCATGAGTGACATATGTTAAAAAATATTTACAAAGTTGAATTTGATACTCATAGCTATTTTCTTTAATTTCTTTTTCATTATTGTATTCCATATGCTTTTTCCTAACTCCTTTTTCATCCATGTACAGCCATGTATAACATAAACACTGTTATTATAATAAAAAATAAAAAAACATGTTTTCAAATAAACACATTGGCAATACAAGTGGCAATATACAGATCATTTCCAAAAAAATTAGAATATCATGGAAAAGTTTTTTTTTCCATAATTCCATTCAAAAAGTTAAACTTTCATAGATTATAGATTCATTACACACAAAGTGAAATATTTCTAGCCTTTATTTGTTTCATTTTTCATAATTTTGGCTTACAGCTCCAGAAAACCCCCAAAACAGTATTTCAAGAAATTAGAATAGTGTGTCGAAAATCAGCATTTACTTCAGTTATTTCAGAGAATGAGTGGAGTGGCTTGACTCGAGGAATCCGACAGTTGTAGCCCATGTCCCGGATACGTCTGTACGTGGTGGTTTTTGAAGCACTGATTCCAGCCTCAGTCCACTCCCTCTGCATCTCCGCCAAATTTTGGAATCGTCTTTGCTTGACAATCCACTGAAGCCTACGGTCATCTCTTTTGCTTGTGCACCTTCTCCTGCCACATTTTTCCCTTCCACTAAACTTTCTATTGATATGCTTGGACACTGCACTCTGTGAACAGCCAGCCTCCTTAGCGATGACCTTTTGTGGCTTACCCATCTTCTGGAGGGTGTCAATGATGGTCTTCTGGCCAATTGTCAAGTCTGCAGTCTTCCCCATACTGAACCAAACTGAGATAAACTTTGCAGGTGTTTTGAGTAAATTAGATGATAGTGTGACACTCAGTCTAAAACATTCATTCTCTGAAATAACTGAAGTAAATGCCACACTATTCTAATTTCTTGAAATACTGTTTTGGGGGTTTTCTGGAGCTGTAAGCCACAATTATGAAAAATGAAAACAAATAAAGGCTAGAAATATTTCACTTTGTGTGTAATGAATCTATAATCTATGAAAGTTTCACTTTTTGAATGGAATTATGGAAAAAAAACAACTTTTCCATGATATTCAAATTTTTTGGAAAGGATCTGTATTTAGTATACATTCTTTACTAAAAATATCTAAATGGAAGAGACCTCAAAAAACCTATTCGGTACAGTTTGGTCCCCGATGACTGCATCAACCTCCAACAGTGGGAACCTCACAGGTTTCTTTCTCTCATAAGGTAGCTTATTCCCAAGTTCAGTCTGAATGACTTGAAAGAGTAACAGTTAATGTTGGCTTTGGACAACTAATCCAATCCTTTTGTAAATCAGCCAAAATAAAATAACAGCTTTGACCAAGAAGACCGCAAACTGTAAACATCCGCATTCTGCATTGTGCTCTCATAAGTCACATTCAGAGCCTGGCTTTATGCAGCTGTTGTATGTGAATCACCCTGATTCAAATACCCTGTGATGCTGTTTGCTTTAGTCAACAGCATCAAAAGCTTGCAAACAAATCCAATTGAAGATGTCTTTTCTAAGTTGCAAACAAACTTCATACCCTTGACACAATAAAATATATAAATCAACCAGGTAGAAAACTGGCATAATGATATCCATGACAAACAAGCAGGGAATTGGTTTTGCAGCAGTGCTCAAATACTAGTGGTTTTCTGATGACTTTTCTAAGACCAGACCAAAGGATGATCATTTAGCTGACTTGCTTTTTTGCATTCGTTTATGTGCTAAAAGTGTGCTTTTGAGACCTGTTTCACCATGCAATGGGAGTAAATGTAGAGAGAAAATATGTCATTCTCCATTGGCCAGTTGCTCACCACTGGAGCAAGTCATGAAGATGAGTGTTAATATTATGACTCATATCGGCGCCAGGTACCTACACAATATTATGCTAGCAAAGTTCAGTATGCCTTTAATGTTACAGGGGATAAGAGGCGGAAAGCCTTTTGAAAGTGTTTCACACGGTTGTACATGGAATTACACTGCACTTAATTACATACTACCTTGAGTTGCACCATCAAGAAAAACAGAATTTCACACTTGCTCAGTCAGCTCCCTTTGCTGCTGTTTCATTAACAGACACTTAGGGGTGAATCTATAAAAAAAATCCAATGCAGAGAGGGTGTTGGCTTTTACGGGCAAGTGACTTGGTGTGTACATGGTACACACTGCTGATCTCTACATGACGGAGTCATCAGAGTAGAATACCTCCCTATGAAATAATCAACCCATAGGCCAGTGGAGGATGGGCATCCCCCCAATAGCCGGGTTCCTCTCGAGATTTCTTCCCATCGGGGAGTTTTGTCTCGCCACAGTATGAGGGTTTTCTCTCCCTACTAGAGAGTTTTTACCTCTGCTATCCGGGGGCTTAGAGCTGGCTAAGAGCTGGCATTTCCCATTTCCCCTTTCTGTTCTGTAAAGCGTCTTTGTGACAGTCGTCTGTGAAAAGCGCTATATAAATAAAATTTAATTGAATTGAATGGTATGTGCAACTAAAACTTATCTTAACACTTAAATGCTACTTAACACTACTTAATACTTACAGACAACCAAGGGTTAATTCCCACCAAAGTATTCTTAAAAATAATCTTATTTCAAGTTCTACAAACTAAGATGCATGTGTTAAATGAAAAGTATAGGACTGAACTATGAATAATTTTTTCAGATAACTGCACTGGACACCTCTACGAAGCTAATGTGACCCTTAACCAGCTGAGATCTAGCTCCAGCAGCCTGGAAGATGTTGAGGCAGATTCACGCAGAACTTGCTCTCTCCAATTTGCTGTGTACTGGAAGCTGACCTTCTTTTTCATAAACCATAGTTGCATCAATCACTTGACCTTCTGTGAATCTGAGGAACTTAATAACACAGACTCTTATCTACAGCTGAGCAAAAATATTAAACCAAAAAAATGACGGTGGGTGTGATGGGGGTTAGTTTAACGGTCTGTCTCTTTCAGCAGTAAACCTCAGTCAATGGTTCAGGTCACACAAAGCATCACGGAGCGGAGCAGAGAGGTATCAGAATATGTCAGAGGAAGCAAAGCTGGGAAAAGCAGTGCCCTGAAATCTATAGAGACACAGAAGATCTAAGAGACAGAGTCACTCTCACTGAGATCCAAACTGACCCCTGCTCAACTTCAAATGCACATACAGTTAGTTACTGAACAAGAACATTTCACCACTGGAAGACATGTGTGGGTAAACCAGACATTCATAAATCTGCCTCTTTTTAAGGGGGACCTGAGCTGGTTTTGTGCTTGGTACTGCATCTACAACTAAACAATTGGGTTCATCATTTAAAATGAATGCACTGCTCCACCACAAAGTACACTCAAGTGTAATGTGGTATGTTTACCATAAATTAAACCACTAAAGTTAAAGTTCTATTCACAAATTTCTATTAACCACTTTGCGCAGAGGCTTAATTTTACCCATTTCCGTCTGTTTTGTACCATTCTGTTTCAAGCTTTATAACTCCAGATATCAATGTAACACAAACACCAGGGGCCCTATCTTGGCGATCTTGGCGCTTGGTCTAAGCGCATGGCGTAAAGTCCATTTAGGGCGTGTCCAAGTCTCTTTGCTATTTTAACAGCGTGTTTTTTGGGCGCTAAGCACGGCGCAGCGTGCAAGTGGGCTGAACCTATAGTCTCTTCATTAAATATAGGTGTGTCTTGGGCGTGACATGCAATAAACCAATCAAAATGTCATATCCCATTCCCTCTAAAAGCCTGCTTTTCCACCTTGGTGGATTGCTTATATGATGGCGAAACAGACATGCTCGTGCGTGTTTAGTGCGATCAAGGAATAGGCTATATGGATCAATAGTGGCCTATGATAAATATTATTCAGACAAACCATTATGAGTTCCCGGTAATTCCCGACAGTGCTGTTATTCTACAAAATATATGCGGTTAAATTTAGTTAAAGGCACCTGCAACAGCTGAGAATAAGCTACCAATGGCTTCCGTCTCACCTTAGAAAACGCCAAATTAGCCTGCTTGTTTAACGAATTTCGTTTGATTATGCAATGAAGCAATGAACTCATGTTCAAGCTTCATCCGAAGTTCATTAACCTGCATTCTAATTTTGATTAATAAAATAAATAACGTTATTTTGCCTTAATGATGACAACAAATACAATAAAGCTGTCAGGTTGGCAACCCACAGGTTCACGCATATTTTCCCTTCTTTTATAATGTCCTGCTTATGGAAATGTGACCAACCAGTTTTACTGGTAGCATAATTCTTTAAAACAATCCACTTTCCCAGGAAGACCGTTAAAAGTGCGATTTACAGCAGGGGAAACAGACCTGCTCCTCTAAAGCGCACATGCAGATAATGGTATTTAAATTAATTGTGAATTAATTGTAACGTGCTGCAAATTTGTTTTCGTTTCTAATTAGACGCTTAGTTCTCTTTAAAATATTTTGTTCAGTTATGGAATAACAGGTGAAATCAACGGGGTTTTAATAAGCTGAGGGTATGGAAACCTTGTCACTGTAATTTAAAAAATATGAAGGACGAAGAATAACTAAGGTTACAATTCAGTTAACATGGTGACATTTACGTATCTCCGTTTTTTAACCATAGGCTATCGAAAAAAACCTTATGCATAGCGAATCCGCTGTAGCCTAGGCTATTTGAAAAACAATAAAAGCAATATTCACTGGACAAGGTTTTAAACTTTTTTCAGTCACAAACCATTCTATTTACTTACAGGCTGTATTCCTAGATAAACAGACCTGTATTGTAATGACATCTGAAGCACATTTTCAAACTCAAATGTCCGTCTATTGCAGTGCGCGAGTTTTCCATTAAATGACAATTCACGCATTAGGTGTAAATGACAATTCGCGCATTAGGCTTGATATAGGTGTTATCAGCTCCTTTTTAACGGGATAGCCATTGTCCCGTACCATCGCACATTGCCTGGATGTTGATGGAGTGGGCTGAGAGCAATGTAATGTGGCATCGTTTCCCTTCACTGAGGGAAAGGTATGTGGACCTATGGAACCTTTTATTATTATGCATTTTTGACATAGCCTACACAATAATAATATTTCGCATTGTGATCTAGATATTTTAGTCATGCTTTGTGCGCGCCCTGTGTGTAACAGACAGGATGGTACGCGCGTTGTGCACACGCCTATGTAGACGCACTTATATGCGCCGTTAAAATAACGCGCCGTTAAAATAACATGTAAACAACTGCGACATGATTTTAGACCAGGTTTGTGGTGGTTCTAGCGCAAGCGCTTTCTGCTGGCTCAAGATAGCAATACACCAGAAAGAATCCTGGCCACTCCTCATCTTAAGACCAACACGCCCAGTTCACTTGTAATGGGCGCAAGAATACATGGTAGTTAAAGGACGTGAACACAAGGCGTTATTATGAACCATGCGCCGGGTGTAAGATAGCAAAGACACTTGCGTTTGGGTTAGCGCCACTTTGCGCCGGGTGTAAGATAGGGCCCCATAACTCAGATGTAAATTATGGGCAGTGAATGCACAACCCCTGGTGAAAAACAAAGTTCCACCACTCTAGATTACAATGAACGCCTGAGAGTCAAATATGTGAATAAGGTTAAACTTTACATTTTCTGGTTTGCAAACTTCCTGTCTGTGTACAAAATATGAAAGTTATATGTATTACTGCTCAAATCCCATGAGGCAATTTGAAATGGTGTATCTTGGTGTCCAAAAATCTACCCAAAATTGATAATTTATTCAGGGGATAATCAAAATTGTTCAACAGATAAACTCTTTTGACTTGTTGGAAATATATTTGCATCTATATCATTAGATAATTTCCAACTTTTACAAAAGATTAGGGGAATGGTTATAGGTGTCCAAAAACCTACCCAAACCTTTCCAAACCCATGAAAACCCATGGAAACATATACAACGTATCCAAAGCTATCCACGCTATACAAAGCTATCATGAACACAGCTTTAGTGTCCATCTGAAGCACATTATTATGTCCTATGAGGAGGAAATTAATTAGGGGAGTGACCTATAGATAATCAATTTCTTTGTCTGTTTAGTTTCCAGTGCCAAAAATGTCCAACACAGCCCCTTTCTTGTCATAAAAGGTAATTTATTACCAACCAGTTAGACTAACAATGTATGAGAACATGCACACAATGTACAGTGTGATATGAATTACTACAACTATTACTATTACTATTATAATTATACTACTACAATTATCTCCTATATAAACATATGCCAGCCCATGGATTACTGTATGGGACAACTAGCTGCCGTGTCATCCATTTATGTCCCTATATGCTGTTTCACCCAACGTAATCAATGGCTAGGCCACACATGAAAGTGTAGTATAAATAGTGTAGTATAAATTCCCAGTTATAGTCTAGCTATAATAGATTGACAGCTCACCACCATTGTCATTACTTATGGTATACAAATCCAAGTCACCTCAGGCAGGGACTTTTTTATAGCAATACTATAATGTCTCTGCATTTGAATGCATCTCTATGGGAATTGGGGGGTGGGACTAGATTACACGGGAACAGTATGGAAACACATGGTTGGCTAAATGGCTGTAAGTCATCAAGGGTCTGAGGTATCAAACGAGCCTCAAACCATCACTCTGCTGCCAGATATGCAGTAGATATGGATGAATCACTTTAAGGGTTGTTTCTCCTGACAAATTTTCCTATTGAACTCTATGGAAAAATAAGTCAGGAGAAGAAACCCTTCAAGTTATCCATCCATATCTACTGTATTTATGGCAGCAGAGTGATAATTTAAGGCTTGTTTGATACGTCAGACCCATTATGACTTACAGCCATTTAGCCAACCATGTGTTTCCATACTGTTCCAGTGTAATTTACAGCTAAATCTAGTCCCACCCCCCAATTCCCATAGAGATCCATTCAAATGCAGAGACGTTATAGTATCGCTTGTCAGAGTACCAGAAAATAAGATATCAAGAGTCTTTTTATGTTGTTGGGTCACAGACATCAGGAAGTCATGGCATGCAAAGCGAAAGGATATGCAACCAAATATTAAAAATTTAAAGGCACAGTCAATTTAGTGTATGTAAACTTCTGACCCACTGGAATTGTGATATAGTGAATTAAAAGTGAAATAATCTGTCTGTAAACAATTGTTGGAAAAATTACTTGTGTCATGCACAAAGTAGATGTCCTAACTGACTTGCCAACACTATAGTATGCTAACATGAAATCTGTGGAGTGGTTAAAAATGAGTTTTAATGACTTCAACCTAAGTGTATGTAAACTTCTGACTTCAACTGCATCTGGCTTTAATAATGCAGGTCAGGTTATGACTTTATTCCATACTTTATGAGAAATTTTTATAGCAGAAGGAAATTGTGTTAAGATGACAGAAACTCACTCTAATAATTGAGCAGGCAAAATAAGTTTAATTTACCTACAGTGAACACCATAATTCATTGGACAGTGACACATGTTTTGTTATTTTGGTTCTGTACTCTAGCGCTTTGAGTTTGAAAGGATACGATGACAATGAGGTTGAAGTGCAGACTGTCAGCTTTAATTTGAGGGCATTTTAATCCATATCGAATGAACTGTTTAGAAATTATAGAACCTTTTGCACATAGTCCCCCCATTTTCAGGCATCCAAAAATATTGGACAGTTTAACATAATGTAGAATAAAGTAATTTTTAATATTTGGTCACATATCCTTTGCATGCCATGACTTCCTGATGTCTGTGACCCAACAATATCAAAAGACTCTTGATATCTTAATTTTCTGGTACTCCTACAAGTGATAATATAACCTCTCTGCATTTGAATGGATCTATATGGGAATTGGGGGGGTGTGACTCGATTTAGCTGTAAATTATGCTGGAACAGTAAGGAATACATGGTTGGCAAAATGGCTGTAAGTTATCAAGGATATAAAACAAGCCTGAAACCATCACTCTGCTGCCAGATATGCAGTAGATATGGATGGATCACTTTAAGGGTTGTTTCTCCTGACAAATTTTCCTATTGAACGAGTGATGGTTTAAGGTTTGTTTGATACATCAGACCCTTGATGACTTAGAGCCATTTAGCCAGGCATGTGTTCCATACTGTTCCAGTGTAATTTACAGCTAAATCTAGTCCCACCCCCCAATTCCCATAGAGATCCATTCAAATGCAGAGAGGTTATAGTATCGCTTGTAAGAGTACCAGAAAATAAGATATCAAGAATCTTTTGATATTGTTTGGTCACAGACATGAGGAAGTCATGGCATGCAAAGGATATGCGACCAAATATTAAAAATGTTTACTTTATTCTACATTATGTTAAACTGTAATCTATCATTTCTAAACTGTTCATCCGATATGGATGAAAATACCCTCACATTAAAGCTAACAGTCTGCACTTCAACTTCATTGTTATTGTATCCTTTCAAACTCAAAGTGCTAGAGTACAGAGCCAAAATAACAAGAAAATGTGTCACTGTCCAATGAATTATGGTGCTCACTGTATATCCAGGACCTTATGTGTTTTTTATTGTTGCTGTGATAGTATAAGGTTTTTTGGTGGTTAAAGAAGAACTGTGACCAACTCCTAAATATATTTAAATGTCCAGTATCTTCAACCCGATTCGCTCTCATGTAGATCACACTGTGGTCGATATAATTTAATGAAATACGGAAGAACGGTGGCACGTAGGAACTTCATATTTTGCCCGATAATAGCCCAACTTGCACTGATGAAGACGTTATGCAGTTCATGGTGCCTGGCTTTCTGTCATGGTACAGTAGGATGTTTGTGATGTAGACCGCAGGGTCTGTCGTGGTACAGTAGGATGTTTGTGATGTAGACCGCAGGGTCTGTCGTGGTACAGTAGGATGTTTGTGATGTAGACCGCAGGGTCTACGCCACTACGGTCACTGCTCAAAGGTGTTAAATTCTATTCTACTGTTCATTCTACAGCCATGGCAACCCTTTAAACTCACATGGATTAGACTTGTAATCATCATTGTTGTTGATTCTTTTGGAAATGTGCCTGCTGGGCTTACATAAAGCAGATGAGAAGTGTAAGAGTGGTAGTTAACAGCCTTCTGTGACAGAGGCAGAGATTATGTGTGGGCCATTGGTGATGTTATGTAATTGAAAACGGGGCAGTGACATTATTTCTGCACCAAACTGATTTACTGTCCACACCTTCCAAAAAAATTAACCCAGTACCAATATCTCTGCAACGGACTTCCAGGAAAAGAAGACCTTATTGAAAAACTGACTTAGGCAAAAAAAAGGAAATAAATTTTTGCTTTCCTGACTGTTTAATTGCTGGATGGGTGGGCCTGGGCATTCAGCTTTGCCTTGTTGCCAACCCTGAGAACTCAACAGGAGCCAACATGGCTGCGGTTCCTGCAGTAAAGAGCAAAGCGCAAAAAAACGGGACTGAAAGGCTATGGTCATTCCAAACTCAAACCCAGACAGGCCTACTCGAAGTTCAAGACATAATCCACACTCCCCCCAGCTTTCTTTGTGCCATTAATAAATGACAAAACTCCTGACAAGTAACATTTAAAAAAATGTATTTGGCGCCCAACATCCAATTTTGAATGGCCAATCGTCTGCATCCACGTACATGTGCAATGGGCATCCACGGTTCTCCTCCGAAGCACACCACAGACTATAACTACGCTTCATTTCACACCACACCACACCACAGACTACAAGATAGCATTGAGCTGAGTCGGAGGAAAACCTTTCATATGCGGCTTTAGCATGCAGTCGACGGGCGCCCGAACCGACCAGTTGGATAGGAAGTACCCTTTCCGACTGAATCCCCCCATACCTGGCGACGCAATCGGCATTGGCACAGTGGCACATTCGATCCGAGGCCGTGAGGCTCATCCATGCACCACAGCATGGTGTCTTAACCGAATGAGCCCACGAATGACATTTTAACCAATAACACAAAGCTTCCTAAGAACCAGGACAACTGTGTTCTTTAATGATGCAGCATTTTCTATAATACAGATGTAAGCCTATCAGTGGCAGTCTTCGCCAACTACCATGGACGCAAATTTTAACTTTTAATTTTCCCTTCGTTTAATTTCAAATGACATTTCTAAACATTTTGACTTGGTTTTAGAAATACACTGTATGCTACTGTATCTTCTATTGTATTGTATGTATCAGGCAATTGAAGCATATGACTTACTTGAGAAAGTATTGTTGGCCGGTGGACGTGAACGCCATCTCCCATCCTGGTGGCAGGGGCAATTCATCGGCGACATCGAAAGACTGCTGGCGCAGATGAGCGTGGTGAGCCGGGTTTGGAGTCGCGTTGGCTCCTGTTCCAAGCTGTAACGAGGCAGGAGAGGAATGTGACCGTGCATGTTGCACTGTAAGCCTGGGAGTATGACTACCAGAGTCGGTGCTTGATTGGCGGGAATGCGTCCCCAAGTCTGGTTCCTTGAAAAACGACTCAGGAAGCATTTTTTTCCTCCAAGAACTCGGTTTTGGGTTCATAACCGAATTAAACAGCGCCTCGAGATCTGTATCAAGGTCCTGCGCGACATGAACCACTTGCTGCCCCGGTAAAGGTTGCATCTGATTACTCATTTTCCACGAAGATCTTAAGATTGAATGAAAAAATAATGGTCCAAGAGCTGAGCGAGAAGTCGATACCTTTAACTTTCCAAGTGCTTTGTTTTTGTTTTTTCTCCAGAGCTAACTAACTAGCTTTATGTTGTCTTTCCTTTCTGTACTTGAGTTTCTGCGAAGGAATAAACACAGATATTAAAATGCTAGAAAACATATCAATTTGTCCCAGTGTGGGGAACATGAGTACATTTCCTTTTCCCTTTAAGTTGATGCGTCCCCCTGAATTGTTGACAGCGAGATGTGCGCACTTCAAACTGAAGTTTGTAAACTCAACTTTCCTACGGTGGTGTCAGCCCCTCATGAATTATTCATGCTAGGGAACGCGTTCCACTTTCGTTTCGTAATATTACAAAGGATAAATAACTTTACAGATATCTGAAACTCAAGTAACGGTCGTGTTAAAACGCATTACATACCAACCTGTAAATCTAAATGATAAAATCAGCAGAAGACTTTTAGTGAAAATAAATCACATCGGTCAACAGAAGTCGCTTAACAACAACTTCTGTACATTGGTTAAAATAAATAGCATACTACACTCCTGTAACACACCATAATATTTTAAACAAAGATTATCTGAGCTTACATCTGTCGTGTTTAAAAACTTTTAGAGGTGTTCATTATTTTGACAATATAGCAGGATGAATCACGCGTAGCCTCTCCCACTTTCGTATCTGAGCTACTTTCTTTATATCAGATGCGTCCTTTCAAGCATGATAGTATCATTTGGGTTCGTATAGCTTTATCAAAGTGTGCTAGAATGTCTTGTCTTTATGTTAAAATATTTGTGGTTGGGGGATAATTTGTTGCTGAATGTGCATTAAAAAAAATCCTCAATCAGTACAGTTGGCGTACTGCTGATTACTGAAGCGTTGTTTTCAATTCAGATGACCATTAACCATTCAGGGAAAATTAAGGATGGTGACTATACTACTTTGTCACAAAGGAGGATTAACCTTAGTGAAACTGACCAATCCTAGGTCTATCAAAGGTCACGCCTAGTTATAAATCTAGCGGATCTTGAGAGGAATGATGTCTACTAAAAAAAAAAAACTACAGAGAACAGTGTTCATTTTAATGTGGACCCATTCTAGGAATTTGATGCTTGTTCAACAACTTGCTTCCCCCCAATTCCAGTTTGGGCTGATATTACATAGCTCTTGATGCAACTTTCCAGATTGATGATAAAAATTACCTCACATCTTAAAATTAAAATAAATCATTGTGATATACAAACACAGGAATAATTAGGTACATTTTATGTGGCTAAAATATATATATACAGATAGTGGCCCAAAAGTTGGTAACACCGATCACTTAATAGGGTCTTTGGCCACCACATGCCACCATAACCACTCTACTATGGCATAAAATCTACCCGTGTCTTCTGCAGAAGGAATGCAAGACAATTTTCCCACAAGAAAGTCAATCAATCCATGCCTTCTTGATGGAAAATTTTGTCTGAGATGTTCCAAAATCTGCCATAAATACTCAGTTGGATTCAGATCTGGTGACTGATCATAACATGTCATGCTCATAAATTAAAATAAGTTGGTGACTGCACCAATGCTCATGGATAGGGGCATTGTCATACTGAAAGACACCCCTCCTGGCAGGAAATAATTGTTTCAACATGGGACATGATCATTCAAAACCAGCAAGGAGTCACTAGCATTGATCTGAAGAAGCATAATAGTGAATAGCATTCTAGGGCAGCTTTTATAGATTATATTGATCATATTATCTATGTACAACTGGAGAGTGAACATTGAAAGATATGGAGATTGCTTGGAGTAGATAACAAGTTCATTTCTGTACACTGGTGCATGAACAGTGCAGTGCAAACCTAGAGGATTCCCCATCCTTCCAAGACACTTGGGCTCTCCTGTGGTTTATCCAGGTAAATGGCCACTGGAAGCCAATAGTCCAATGGCTTATAGCGTTGTCCAGCTGTGGGAGGGTATCAGTTGACAGGGAGGTTCCATGCTTTCTGTGTTATAGTGACTCCTCTGGTCAGTCAGATGTCTGTGGTCTGCCATTGGCCTGCCAGTGGCAGCTGCATAAGATGTGCAGTCCTCTGGTGCAGTGGCTTTCTAACTCAGCAGGTGGACTGCAGTGTGAAAAGAAGCAGTGGCTGGCCAGTACACAAGTGTGCCAGTCTTCACCAATTGATAGAGGATGTTAGAGTGATGCGACAGACTCACATTTCAATGGGAGATTACAGATTGCAGATAAAAAATAAAATTGTGATAAAAATATAATAAAAAAATAAACCCCAAGAGTAACAAAATTACTGATGGGAAAGGGACAAATCCCTAATGTTCAGCCAAAAATGAAAAAAAAAAAACATAGAAAATGTAACAGGACTGCCCTCTAGTGCTCGCTTCATGCAAAAAACTGGGTTCAAATATTTATGTAGTCTCTGTCCAGATCTGAATACAACTGTAACCAAGAATCTTGAAACAATTATTTTATCTTTGAAAAAGGACTTGATTAGATGGTCCTCTAATATGCTATCCTTAAGGGCTTGAATTTAATTGGTTTGAATGGGTTAAAATGATAGTTGTGCCTATAAATTAAGTATGTTGCCCATTATTGTACCTTTATTTATCTTCAAACAAGTCAATGATATGATTATGATGTATATATGGAACTCAAAACAGCCTCAAATTAGCAAAAGGGGGTCTTGTTATTCCTGATCTGAGAAATTACTATTATCCATTTATATTAGACCAAACCTGCTTTTAGTTCTATTTCCCAAATAAATGGTTAGCTATGGCAAAAACATTCTCTAGCCCCCTATCTCTACATGTGATAGCACAAGGTATTCTACCTGACAATTTGAAAGATCACCCCACAATCTCAGCCTCTTGGTATACCCTTAGAATAATGAAAAATAAAGACAACATTGTTCATGGTTCTTCTCTTCAAGCACCTATTTGGAATAATCCAAACATATTAATAAATAACAAGTCAGTTGTCGGGGGGATTGAGCCTACATACAATATCTGATCTTATTGAGGATGGGGTACTTCTATGCCTGATAGAACCCCAAAATAAAAGCCACACAAATAACACATTTAAATGTGTCTAACTCCTTCAAGCTGTAAAGATGAAGGGTAAAATTTCCCATGAACCCGTTTGAGAAATTTATGAGTAAAGTTTATTCTTGCAACCAGCTTGCATCCAGGTTTTATTCTTTTTTGAACAGCAAAACATTAATACAGGATAAACTAAGAAGATTGGGCAAACTAGAATCTGATATTGCTATAGATGAGTGGCATAAGATCTGGAGATACTGTTATAAAACCATGAGACTCCAAAATGCAAATGGTACAATATAAGTTGTTAAATATGGCATATTGGACACCTTAAAAATTATATAAAACTGGTTTTGTAACATGCTCACTCCCGTCCTCTCGTTTCCCGTATTTTCCTTCTCCCCCTGTCTCGTGTTCGTCTCTCCATAGTCCGTTTCCCCTAGCTGCAGGTTGGGCGTGGTTTTTCCCTTTGTGTCACTCTGTCTCACTACACTTCGCTCAGCCTATCCCATTTCCCCGTTTTGCATGCATTCCACACTCTCCGCTCTGTTAATCACCCTCGCATACATTCGCACGCGGCACCTAATTGATACCAATTAATGTTTGCATTTAGTCACCCGGTGTTCTCTGCCCTGTGCCAGTTCGTTAATGCTCTTTGTCTGAAACCTCTGGTCCTGTCTTGATTCCTAGTATCCAGTCTAGTCTTGCTAACTAAAGTCTTGTCTTGTACCGGCGTTAACTCGCCTCTGCTATTCTGTCACAGTCTAAGTCTGCTCCTGTCCGGAACGGCATTTCCCGCTGTTCATTGATTCCTGCCTCGCTATACTAACTTTGTCTGCTTCAGTCTGCCAACCTGCAGTTGTTTGCTACCCCTGCCTGTGTTGCGGTTTCCCTGCCATCCATCTGACGTGTGTGCATGCAACCCGGGCTTTTGCTCTTCCATTCTGCGGCGGTGCCCGCCTACTGCCAGTGCTGCGGTTGCTGTTGATGTGCTGTCGCTGTTGCTGCCGCCGTCGCTGCTGCCGCCGCTCTGCTGTTGCTGTGCTGCTACTGCTGCTGCCCTGCCGCTGTGCCAGCGTCCTGCCCGGACTCCGCTCCACTGTCCTGCACATCTTCTGCAACTCCACTCAGCCCTGTTCCCGCTCCTGCTCTACCCCTGCTCCACCAACATGGTTATCCGTCTCCATCTACTACCCCTGGCCTCTCCTGCTCCCGCTGCTCCCCTGCTGACTCCTAACCGGACTGTCTGTCCTCTATGTTCTCCCTATGCTTCAGGAGTACTGGTCGAAGCATAATTTATTAGAGCTACGCGCTCTGTCTGTCTGTCTATTTTGAAGTCCAGTTCCGGCTTGGAACTTTAACTGCCTTTGCCTTTCTCCCCATGCTTCAGGACTACCCTGATCAAGCAATAAAATATTCAGTATTGGCATTCCTGTGTTCGAGTCATGAATTTGGGTCCAGTCCACTTCCGGGGTCGTAACAGGTTTAGCTGAAGGTGATTGGCACTGGAGATGTTTAAAAGAACAATGCAGGTTGATGATTATCAGCTGTCAAATATTACAACCATTTTGGAAAAACCTCTGGTTTCTTTGGTGTAGTGACGTATAATTCAATTCTTAACCCTGCACTCATCAGCAATATACCTTGTGATGCAGGGCCACTGATCACGTGGTGAACAGACAGGACAAAATCAAAGTAAACAGTTGGCTTGCTGCCTTTTATTTGGGCAAAACCTCAAAACAACCAAAATCGTTTAGAAAAAAATTAAAAGGCCAAACTGGCAACCAAAAGCTCTATACAAAAGAAACCAGGCAACCAAACATAACACCCATGCAGCAGACCAGTCCTCAAATTAGTCCTGCCCAAGGTTCCTTAGGCCTGAGCATTAGGGCCCAGTTGCATAAAACATCTTAAGGGAAATTTCCCCTTAACTTGTCCCTTAAAACACCCTTAAAGGTATACTATGTAGTTTCATTGTAAACAGCTCGTTCTTTGTTTATATTCAAATTTTCTCCCCAAAAAAACATTGTATGTGTCCTTGTGGTCTAATAAACATGTTGAATGTATTTCCTACCTCATAAGTCGTTCGCGAAGTGTTTTTTTGTTAATGTTTTGAATGCTACACTGTTGACATCCCGCCGCCATTTTTAAAGCCAGAGACAGCTAAAATTGTGTAAACGTCATGAATGGGCAGTTCCTGCCCATTTGACTGACATGATCAGGCCATGTGGGCAGGCTTCCAGGTAAACTCTTATTTTAGCTTAGGCTACTTACCTTTACGTACGCATCGTCAGTACAATTTAGACATTTAGGGCCGAAACATACCTCACGCAAATGCGCGAACGTGGACGCTTCGAGCTACGCGAACAGTTTTTCTTTTGTCATGACATTTGTGAAAGACAAGCCAGAGCGTTGCAGCGAGGGACGCTATAGCAGGCAACAACAGTAAACAACTTTCTTGTTCAATCTGTGCCTTCCTCCGATTTGTCTTTCACAAATGTCACGGCAAAAGAAAAACTGTTCGCGTAGCTCGAAGCGTCTACGTTCACGTATTTGCGTGATGCTTCGGCCCTTACTCATTAGCAAGATGTTTTCAGCCGAGGAGGTAACAATATCATTATAAAAATAGCGACCATACACCTAGCTAAGGCTATCTATTGTTGTGATGTTTGTTTATTGTTGACAATAGTCTATTTATCATGTTGTTTGACCAAACCTTGATCATGTAAATGGAGACTACGTTACATGCTCAAAGCATATAAGTTAGTAATTTTAGCTATTGCTCTGTAAATTTGACCACTGTTCATTTTCATAAAATAATTCAAAATCTTTTTTTTTGTAATTCTGCTCGGTTCATTCTGTAGCCATCAACATCCAGCCCCAGAGTAAGGGTGAGGGGCAGTCGTGTTCGTGATGGGTGAGGCAGGGCCAGGGGAAGAGGACAGCTTGATCAGAGTGACCGTGATAGAGCCAACAGACTCCGGGAGGAGAGAGTCCACGTTTAGGGAAAATATGTGTGAATTGTCACCACAATGCTCGTGCGTCGTCGTGCGTGTCTGAGAATAACACGTGATAAGCAATTTTCGGGGAGCCTTTTTCTCCTACGTGCTCTATATCGCCATCTAGTGTTCTGAATAAATTTAATTTTAAAGAGATACTGCAGAGCCTTTTCTAAGGCCTTTTTTACCGCTTCAATTTGAACTGGAACTCGTTAGTAGGTGTGGTCATATGACGATGATGCCACATAGTCATATTATGAATATTCATACGGTCAAGGAGTGAAAGGGTGTGTCGATATAAGTCGAAATATTAACGTTAGCAGTAATACAAAGCAATTCGCATTTGAACTTGAACTAGCTAGTTAGCAGTACAAGGGTCTCAGTCACAAAGAGGAAAAAAAAAAACATTGGTCTCTGCTTTTATACCGCGTGCCCAGCCACGAGACCACCCTAGGATCAACTGAACTCCACCGATTTTTATGTTAAGGATCTCGTGATGTCACAAATCCCCGGAAACCAGCGTATTGGTAAGCCTACACAAAAACTCAGAAAAAAACATTTTGACTAAACATGAGATTTTCAGACATAAACAGTTGTGTATGATCATAATCTAACCCAAAACATCGGTTTTCAACGGGAAAAGTCGGTTTTTGACTGCAGTACGTTGCATTTAAGTCAGTTGCATAGTAAGGACCAGATTCAGAGTTGAGATAAGCACGGGCAAATGGGACTTACTCCCGAAATTCTGCGTAGCTTCAGCTATTTGTGATTCAGACATTTGACTTATCTACTGTTTTAAGCTTCTCTCCAGAATATACGCGGCATTATGCGCGAGGGGTGGAGATTTGATGAAAATGAGGCGTCTGCAAGTCGTGCAAGATACGCGTTTTCACTTAATCTTTTTTGCAGTATGGCCGTGAGCAACGGTGCCTTGAGCTGACCCGGGTTAAATATCTTTTTTTCCCACGCAACTTTGTTTGGAAAAAAAGGTAGTTTATGTCTAGCGCCGCCAATAGATGATTATGAAAAATACAGCATGTTTTGCAAAAATGGATATTAGAATGAGTGCATGTTCTTTGAAAATAATATTGGTCTTATTTTCCTTTGCCTAGCCAACTTACAATTATCAAAGAGCTTTCATAAAAAGTATGTAAAAGTAGGCTATGATAGACCGCCTGGTATATCATACCAGACCAATATTAGATGAATTAATTGATAGTGTCTGGATCATATTCGCTTTGAGACGATTTGTGTCAACACAGCTTCTCCAAAATTATTAAGTTGAAGACGTCGCATATAGGCTATTGTGTTCAACCACCGTAGGCTACATGCCTTTATTAGGTAAATCGTAAAAAAAAAAAAAAGGATTTGATTAAAGAAAATATATATTTCAGTATATCCAACGATTTATTTGTTTATTTAATAAAATATTTCATGCAACCACTGTCCAGTGATTATTTAATTTTAATTGTGTGTTGGGTATATCCAAGTCAATAGGAGCTATGATCATTTTATCAATGCAACGGATTTATACGTTCACTGCCTTCCCCATCACGCAAGAGCAACTACGATGCACAAAGGTAGGTTATTAAAGGCAATGTCACTGACATGTTGAAAATGTATACCCCCACATACATTTTTTTAGTAGAAAGCTGGCAACCCAAGGGGCAGGTACAAGAAGGTACATTAGAATATCATGCCCTGTGCCACCCACATTTTGAGAAAGGCACCCGCGTAGCGCAGGTTAGAATACGGCGTATCTCATCCCGCGTTAAATCCGCGCAGGAGAGGCAGTTAAGCGCATGACTTTAGTTGGCCATCACTGAATCCGGCCCTATCTCCCGAAATTCCGCGTAGCTTAAGCTATTTGTGATTCAACATTTGACTTCTCCGCTGTTTTAAGCGTCTCTCCAGTAGCCTATATACGCGGCATTACGCACACGGGGTGGAGATTTGATGAAAAGGAGGCGTGTCTGCAAGATACACTTATATGATTTTAAACTTAATAATTTTTTTCGGAAAAAAAGGTAGTTTATGTCTAGCACCGCCAATAGATGATTATGAGAAATACAGCATCTTTTGCAAAAATGGATATTAGTCATATTTTCCTTTGCCTAGCCTACTTACAATTATCAAAGAACAGTCATAAAAAGAAAAATATGTAAAAGCAGGCTATGATTGACCGGTTGGTATATCATACCAGACCAATATTAGATGGATTAATTGATAGACAGTGTCTGGATCATATTCCCTTTGACAGAGGGGCGATTTGTGTCAACACAGCTTCTCCAAAATGATTAAGTTGAAGACGTTGCATATAGGTGTCATGGGTTTCTATCCTTTTTCCCCATGCGGTCGTTTTCTTTGGTGGCCACTCGGGGGCGCTGCCCTTTTTGTGGATGCTTGCTCCGCCCTTCTTTGATTGCGGAGCTTCTGTCAGCATCCACACCTGTGCGTGGTCACCTTTAGAACTATATAAGCCTCCCGTTTCTTTCGGTCGGGGCTTCGATATTGTTTGTTTGTTTTGTATTTCTGTTATTTGCATTGTCTGGTGTGAGTTGTTTGTACCATTTGTGCTACTCGCCTATTTTAACGTCTCATTACTGAGGCAGGGCGTTAGTTCTTGCTGGCTCTTTGGTTACTTATCTCGTAGAAGCATGGGAGTTCTCTGCTCTATTTCGCCTTTCTATGGTTTCTCCTTATTGAGAGACCGGGCGTTCACGCTTTTACTTAGTTACTTATCTCGTAGAAGTATAGGGCAGCAATTCTTTGTGCCATTCGTCTTGTTTGGTTTTCTTAGTGAGAATCCAGGCGTTTGTGCTTCTACTCATTTGCGAGTGAGTAGGTTAGTAGCTTCGGTACGTTTGTTCCCTGTTTTGTCTCCTTCTCGTGGACTACGTTCCCCTTTGTTGTGATTCAGGGTTTTCTTTATTATATTGAGAGGCAGTGCATGCTATTTTCTATCAAGTTTGCGTTGGTCTTTTGGTACAGCTGTCCTGTTCGTCCTTTTTACCTGTGGGACGATTTTGTTCGGAACTGTTGTTCTGTTCGTTCTCCAGGTGTGTTTCCCCTTATGTGGAGCTTTGGCGATGTTGTGGATATGTTTGTGTGTGACTGCGCGTTTCTGAAAGTAGCCTTGGAACGTTAGCTCTCTGTTCCTTCGCCTCGTTACATATTCCTTTACTGAGAGGCTAGGGCGTGTGTTTTCAAATAAGCTTGCGTTAGTCATGTTTGATAGTAAAGTTATGGGACGACGGTGCTCTCGGTATGGGATGACGGTTTCTCTCTCCTGGGAGATCGGGCCTTTATGTTTTCTGCATGTGACTGCGAGCCTATGAAACAAGCCATGGAATGTTATATCTGTTCCTTCCCCATTACATTCCTCTTTACCAAGAGGCACGGCGTTTATTTTCTATCAAACTCGTTTTAGTCTTTTAGCCGGTAATGTCCGGAACAGCTGTTCTGTTCGTCCTTTAGTACCTGTCTTCCTATTGGAGGACTGGGCGATTTTGTTCGGAACTGTAGTTCTGTTCGTCCTTCAGTACCTGTCTCCGTACATGGAGACTGGGCGATGTTGTTCGGAACTGTAGTTCTGTTCGTCCTTCGGGTACGTCTCTCCTCACAGGGAGACTGGGCGATTTTGTTGACATGTTTGCGTTTGACTACGAGTCTCTGAAAGTAGCCTTGGAACGTTAAATCTCTGTTCCTGTTCGCCTCGTTACATTCCTCTTTAGGTAGAGGTAGGGCGTTTATTTTCTACTAATCTCGCTTTGGTCTTTTAGACGGTAAATGTCCGGTGCAGCCTGTCCTGTTCGTTCCTTTCGGTACCTTTCTCCGTACATGGAGTTTTTTGACGATTTTGTTCGGAACTGTTGTTCTGTTTCGTCTTTCGGTATATGTCTTCCTATAGGGAAGATTGGGCGATGTTGTGGACATGTTTGTGTGTGACTGCGAGTCTGAGAGTAACGTTGGATCTGTTCCTTTCGCCTCCTCATATTCTATCGGATTATTTTGCAGTGTTTGTTGACTGTTTTATTTTTGCCATCACGCTACTCGCCCGTTCTTATGCGTCTCGTGACTGAGACAGGGCGTGTATTATTTTGGGCTATTGAGAAAGCTGTCCTTGCGCTTCTACTTATTGGCATGTGGCAGTGAGCTAGTTAGTAGCGTCGGTAGGCTTGTTTGTTGTTTTGTCTCCTTTCCTTAACTGCGGGGTTTCCTGCCTTAATGGCCTTAGGGCTTAATGAATCCCCTTGCTGCATTTGGCTCCTCCTACCTCACACGTCACGCCCACATTACAATAGGCTATTGTGTTCAACTGCCATAGGCTACATGACTTTATTAGGTAAATCATTAAAAAAAGATTTGATTTTGAAATCTTTTTTTTTCAGTAAATCCAACTATTTATTTGTTTACTTAATAATATTGCGTGCAACCACTGTCCAGCGATTATTTCTTTTGATTGTGATCACCCAGTAACATCACAAATATCATGATGATGTTATGACCCCGGAAGTGGACTGGACCCAAATGCACGACATGTAGACAGGAATGCCAAAACTCAATATTTATTTATGATCAGGGTAGTCCTGAGCATAGGGAGAAAGGCAAAAGGTGGTTAGAGTTCCAAGCCGGAACTGGGTGAGCAGACAGACAATAGAGCGCGTTAGCTCAATAAATTATTGCTTCGACCAATACTCCTGAAGCATAGGGAGAACATATAATACAGACAGTCCAGGTATGAAGATGCGGGAGCAGGGAAAACCAGGGATGGTTATGGAGACAGACAACCGGGTTTGTTGGAGCAGGGGATGAGCGGGAGCGGTAGAGCACGACCGTGGAGCGGAGTCCAGGCAGGACGCAGGCGTGGCAGCAGGGCAGCGGCAGTAGCAGCACGGCAACAGCAGGACGGCAGCAGCGACAGCAGAGGCAGGAGCGACAGCACATCAGCAGCACCGCAACACTGGCTGTAAGCGGGCACCGCTGCAGGGTGGAATAGCAGAAGCCCAAGCTGCATGCACACACGTCAGGTGGGAGGCAGGAAAACCGCAACACAGGCAGGGATTACTGACGACTGCAGGTTGGCAGACTGAAGCAGACAAAGTTAGTTAGTGAGACGAAACAATGAACAGCGGGTAGAGCTGTTCCAGACTTGAACAGACTTAGACTAGACTGAAGAGCAAGGCGAATAAACGCCGGCATAGAACAAGACTTTAGAGTAGCAACTAGACAGGGAACCAGACAGGACCAGAGGTTTCGTACAAAGAGCATTAACGAACTGGCACAGGACAGAAAACACCGGGTGACTAAATGCAAACATTAATTGGAATCAATTAGGAACTGCGTGCGAATGTATGCAAGAATGATTGAACAGAGCGGAGAGTGTGGAATGCATGCAAAACGGGGGAATGGGATAGGCTGAGAAAGGAGCAGTGAAACAGAGTGATACAAACGGGAAAACACGCCCAACCTGCAGCAAGGGGGAAAACGGACAATGGAGAGACAAATACGACACAGGGGGAAAGGGAAAACACGGAGAAACAATAGGACGGGAGTGGAATGTTACAGATGATATGGCATTTCAATGCTAGCCGGTTAACAAGGGCTTGATGCAGTGTCAACTGTGAATATTGTTACAGTACCCCATTCCACAACTGTTATTTTGTCAAATTAACACATGATGGTGCCAGAGGTTAGGTTTCAATAAAATATATTAATACATTTTGTATCAAATATCATTGGGAACATAATAAAAACAATCTAGGGTTAGTAAGCTAAAAAAAAAACCCTGGATTTAATTTAACAACCTAATTAGACAAGTCAGTGATTCTCTCATGTCTTGTTATATACAATTAACATTGCATATATGATATATCTGTCATTCCTCAGAGTGTTCATAAGCTTCTGTTGGTTGCATTGTGTTTATGAAATGTCTTTTTTAAAATGTTGTATTCCTCTTTGTTATTCTTAAATTCCATAATAGAATGTAAATGTAAATGAATATCCCATTATTCAGTTATTTGTTAAATGTGTAAAATTCAGATAATGCAAATGAATAAGGGCCGGATTCAGAGATGGCCAACTTATGTCATTCTCTTAAGTGCCTCTCCTGCACGGATTTAACGCGGAGTGAGATAGGCCGTATTCTAACCTGTGTTTCTCAAAATGTGGGTGGCACAGGGCATGATATTCTAATGACCTGTTTCTTGTACCTGCCCCCTCGGTTGCCAGCTTTCTACAAAAAAAAAAAAGTGTGAGCGGGTATACATTTTCAACCTGACATTGCCTTTAATAACCGCATTTTCCTTTGTAAAATGATACCTTTGTGCATCATAGTTGCTCTTGCGTGATGGGGAAGGCAGTAAACGTAGCCTATTAATCCGTCACATTGATAAAATTATCATAGCTCCTATTGACGACTTGGATAGGCTATACCCATCACACAATCGAAAGAAATAATCGCTGGACAGTGGTTGCAGGCAATATTATTACGTAAGGAAATAAATCGTTGGATTTACTGAAAAAAAAAAAAAGATTTAAAAATCAAACCTTTTTTAACGATTTACCTAATATAGAGTATTCTGGGGGCAATTGTAACAGGGGGCAATTGCAACACCATAAAATTGCACCAATCTGAAACAAGCTAGAGCTGAGATTCTATCCAGCAAGCTAGCTAGTTTCATGTGTTCAGGGTTGGGGGCAATTGTAACAAAAAATTGTGTTACAATTGACCCCTGTTACAATTGCCCCCAGAATACTCTAGTCATGTAGCATAGGCCTACGGTGGTTGAACACAATAGCCTATATGCAACGTCTTCAACTTAATAATATTGGAGAATTGATACAATTCGTCTTTCTGTCAAAGTGAATATGATCCAGACACTGTCTATCAATTAATCCATCTAATATTAGTCTGATATACCAGATGGCCAATAATAGCCTACTTTTACATATTTTTCTTTTCATGACAACTCTTTGATAATTACAAGTTAGCTATGCAAAGGAAAATATGACCAATATTATGTTAAAATAACATGCACTCATTCTAATACCAATTTATGCGAAATATGCTGTATTTTTCATAATAATGTATTGGCGGCGGTAGACATGAACCACCTTTTTTTCCAAACAAAGTTGAGCTAAAAACATTTATTAACTACATTTATTAATTACATTTATTGTACGCGATATCTTGCACGACTTGCATGCAGACACGCCTCATTTTCGTCAAATTTTAATTTTAACAGCTGGGGCTTCACCTTACACCCCAACCACCAGCCACCCACCCAGAATCACCATTGAGTATCTGAGTAGGCTAGTCGAGAGGAATAAGACGAGAGAAAACATAGCCTACCATTATTCACCGTCGTAAAGCAACCAATGATAACACTAGAGGGAATCTGAATATGCCTCTGGAATACACTAAACGGTGAGTGGACACTCCAGTTTTGGTCCATGGTGCATTTATTTATGAATTCTTTTGATACTCTGGTCAACTAAATCAAAAGTCAGGCTTTCTAGGATAATTGGTTGCCCAGTGTGTGCATGTAGCTACCTGCAAAGTCTCTTATTGGTGTATTCTTGCCTTATATGCTGTATTTGAAACAGAAACAGAAACTAATAGGAAAGTAATTGAAAATAGATGGATAGATTGATGTCTATCCTTGTTCTCTTTGCTTATGGAAATGATGTCAAGGGACTAACCTAGCCAAAGCTCGATGTAGGACCTTATTTTAATAATAATTTTATCGTGGTGAATTTCCATTATCGGGATAATCATGAATATCCTCAGGAGTGACTTGAAAAAGCTGAAAACAAAACAAGTTATTAATTTGCTGTGCATTTACAACACATAACTAATTGAACCATGTGAATGCTTGGATATCAGGTTGATAGGTAGATCATTTTTATGAATGGATTTTTTCTCTCTCATTGTGATTACCTGCTGGGTGTTGGCGAGAGTCTGAATCTGTCCTTGTTTGTTTTTCACTAAAAAGGATGTTCACAAAAAAAAAATGTGTCCTATAATGCAATAAAAATAACATAATAACAAAATGTAAGGTAAAGTGATTCCAGTAGGCTATGATTATCGGGATAATATCGTGAATAGCAATGATTTTGGCCAGGATAATTGTGACATGAAATTTCCATATCGTCCCATGCCTAAATGAATGTATAGCAGCTACAAATGGTGTATTTTGGAAGACAGAATGGCAAATTTTTTGCAAACAGTGGCATTTATTTTCATCATTTTGGGTTGTTTAAAACAACCTAGCTGGAAATTCCTCATACATGGACTTCTATGTATTTTTAAATAAGCCCTCAAGGAGTCTATTTGATGGACCAGCCTAATCAAATGTGCAAAAAATTGTCATTTGCATATCAAAAATTTATTAATAAATCACTTTTTAGAGTGAACTATTCATTTAAGATGTTTGCGCAAGTCTATTAGGTATGACAGCTACAACATCACTAATATTTTATGATCACCAAAAATCTGATATGCAGTATCATATGCTGAACATCCTGCTAAGACCCAGCAATTCATCTTTGTCCCCTGTAGGGGACACACATCTGGGCTTAATGTCAAGAGCCATATATTCTACTATGCTGAAACCTGCAGTACAAGGGACATTCAATAAAAATAAAATAAATACCATTTTTGAAAATATTTTCACTGCAACATGTTTTTGTTTTCCCAGGTTTGTTAACCCATAATATGAATTAGCTGACAGACCCGGGGGGTATTTCACAAAGCAGGATTACTGTGTTAGCTGTGGATAACTTCACTAATTAAAACCTGGAATAGCTCTTTTTACTTCAGTCCATGTTCCAGATTTGGGAGGGTTCCGGGTTTTACTCAGTGCAGTTATCCAGCTAACTCCATAATCCTGCTTTGTGAAATACCCCCCAGGCTTTCATCCAATTCAAAATATTTACAAAAGTTATCCAACTAACTCCTTAATCCCGCTTCGTTAATTACCCCCAGGGGGGTATTCCACAAAGCAGGATTACTGAGTTAGCTGGATAACTACACTGAATAAGAAAAATTTGGATTCGAACGCAGCCCAGGGAATTATATTCCCACACTCCCTCTGTAAAGGGGACGTGACGTGTGAGGTGGGAGGAGCCAAAAGCAGCAAGGGGATTCTTTAAGCCCTAAGGCCACTAAGGCGGGAAACCCCGCAGTTAAGGGAGGAGACAAGACCACATGTACCAAAGCTACAAACCGGCTCACTGTCACACACTAATAAGTAGAAGCGCAAACGCCAAGTTTTCAGCAAGAAAACCAAATAAGGCAAATGGAACAGAGCACAAGGTTCCCATACTTCTACGAGCAAAGTGACAGAAGAAAGAGCCAGAAACAACAAACGCCCTGTCTCGGCAAAGAGACGCATAAGAACAGGCGAGTAGCATAAAAGGCAGGCCTACACATAAAACACAGCCAACAAACACTGAAAACTAATAAGCATTAGTAAACGAGGAGGCGAAAAGGAACGGAGATCTAACGTTCCAAGGCTACTCTCAAGGACTCGCAGTCAAACGCAAACCTGTCAACAAAAACACCCAAGCTCCATATAAGGAGAAACATACCTGGAGAACGAACAGAACAATAGTTCCGAACAAAATCGTCCCGCAAGTAAAAAGGACGAAACAGAACAGCTGCACCGGAATTACCGGCTAAAAGACCAACACGAGTTTGATAAAGAATAAAAGCCCTGCCTCTTGGTAAAGAGGAAATGTAACGAGGCGAAGGAACAGATAACATTCCATGGCTAGTTTGATAGGTTCGCAGTGAAATGCAACGACCAGGAAGCAGGAACAGAAAAGCCAGGGGAGATGAGTCCTAATAACTCCATCTACATAGGCAAATACGCCAGGGGGGACGAGTCCTAATAGCTACTTCAACATAGGCAAGTACGCCAGGGGGGAAGAGTCCGAATAACTACATCCACATAGGCAAGACCGCATTGATCGAGAAAACGTAAAGGAGTAAACGCCCGATCTCCCAGGAGAGATAAACATTTTACAGGCGAGCCAACGGAGCACCGTCGTCCCATAACTTTACTAGCAAACATGACTAACGCAAGCTTAATTGAAAACACACGCCCTAGCCTCTCAATAATGGGAAATGTAACGAGGCGGAGGAACAGAGATAATGTTCCATGGTTACTTTCATAAATGCGCAATCAAACACAAACATGTCCATAGCATCGTCCAAGCTCCATATAAGGAGGGACACACCCGAAGAACGAATAGAACTACAGTTCCGAACAAAATCGTCCCGTAGGTGAAAAGGACCAACAGGAACAGCTGTAACAAAAGACCAACGCAAACTTAATCGAAAATAACCGACCTGCCTCTAAGAATAAATAAAACCCTAAAGTCAGTATGATACAAACGCCCTGTCTCTTAGTAAAAGGCAATAGATCTAGGTAAAAACGACAAACAAAGGACAGACCAGAAAGCGGAGACTGAAATGAACACACCAAACAGGAATTCAACCTGAAGCTCAAAGCACAAAGGCCAGTACTGCAAAACTCCAATAAAAGCACAACGGAGCAAAATGGTCTCCTTAAAAACCTAGATCTAATCATACGTTTAAAACTTTAAAAGGGCAAAATAACCCACACACAAAACAGCACAACTAATACCAGAAAATACACCACAGAACAAACAATCACAATGAACAATGAACAATTAATATCGAAGCCCTGAACAAAAGGAACATGGGCTTAAATAGCTCACCAGCATTACATCCAGCTGTGAACGCTGATTACTTACTCCGTGGAAAGAAGGGACGGAGCCAAAACTCCACCAACGGAGCAGCGCCCACGTGTGGCGACCGAGGAACACGACCGCAAGGGAAAAAGGGTCATAAACCATGACACCCTCATTTATTCTCCCTTCCACTGAGGGTATAAAATGCAAGCTTCCAACAAGAAGGGAATCCCACAATGCAATGCTCCACACCGAAAAAGTGGGCGGTCACGTTCAAACTCTATGGTGGGTGTTGCACTTCCTATATGTTGCAAGGGCGGTTCAGTTCCATTTTTGTTCAACTGGGGGGCAGATAAGCAGTCATTGGTCAACATTTACAGGGCTTTGATGAGATCCTCCATAGATTATGGTTGTGTAGTATATGGAGCAGCAGCTGAGACCTTGCTACAGAAAGTGGATCGCTTGCAAAGCAGAGCGTTAAGACTTTGTCTTGGAGCAATGAAGTCAACTCCTATAAATGCTGTACTGATTGAATCAGGAGAAATGCCGTTAGGGCTAAGAAGGGAGAAGTTATCTTTGGCATATTGGATCCGGCTGAGGAGTTGTGGAGAGGAAAATCCGACGAAGAGGACATTAGATGACTGCTGGGAATATTCCAAGTTTAAAAGCAATGGATTTGGATGGAGAATTGGTGATAGAGCAAGGGAATATGAGATGAATGGTGCGGAGTTTGCGCCGTCCACTCCTGTTAGTAATGTCCCCCTCCTGGCTTTTTCCGGAGGCTAGGGTTCACATGGCTGTGATGGAGAAGTTAAGGGACTGGGAAGAGGGTAATATAGGTACTTTAACGAGTAGGTATGTCAGTAATAATTTTTACAACTACCTGAGTATTTATACGGACGGGTCCAAAGATGGAAATGATCGTGTTGGAATTGGAATATTTATACCTGACTTCCAGATCTCTATCTCCAAAAGACTGTCTGATAAATTATCAGTATATACAGCAGAGTTGGTGGCAATCATTGTTGGCTTACAGTGGGTGGAGGAGGTTAGGCCGGAGAGGGTGGTGATGTGTTCAGATGCAGCAGCAGTTCTATCAAGCTTACATACGGCAAAATCAGTGAGGGAGGACTTGGTGTTGGAAACGTTATCATTATTAAGACTCAGTAGATTAGGGATAGATGTTCAATTTTGCTGGGTCCCGGCGCACAAGGGTGTGGAAGGCAATGAATGTGCTGACAAATTAGCCAAGAGGGCCTTACATCTGGGAGTGACACTGCCACTACCATTTGGGAGAGGTGAGGGAAAAGCCTTGATTAAGAGGAAGGGTTTGGAGATATGGCAGAAGAGATGGGAGGAAGACAGGAAGGGGAGGAGGTACTATAACATACAAAGGTCAGTTTTAATAAGGGATTTTAAAGAAAAGAGTAGGAAAGCAGATATAATAATCTCAAGACTCTGCTTTGATCATACAGGTTTGAATGGTACACTATTTATGCTGGGGAAGAGGGATAGTGACTTGTGTATAACTTGTAATGTGAAAGAAAATGTGGAACATGTTTTGCTGCACTGCACTAAGTATGATAGAGACGTATTATGTAACAGGGTAAGAGAGGCCGGATGGGGAGGGGACTTGAAGGGGATACTGAGGACAAGGGGGGAAGGGGTAAGAGATGTTCGGGGAGCACTTTTTCACTTTTTATGTAATCCAGAACTAGTCTATAGGATTTGAGTGAAGGTTTTATGACATGATGTTACACACTCCGGTACGGTAGGTGGCAGTATGCACCTTTGACGCTGGTTGCGATCCGCCAAGAAACCTAGAGAAGAAGAAGAAGAAGTTCCATTTTTGTTTGTTTCTCATCAATCCTCCCTTGCAGAGCACCTGTTAAGTTTGTTTGCTGCACGTAGCAAATTACGTCACAAGATAGCTCACTCGAAGGAAGTGAGCAAGAGAAGGGAATGTGTAAAATTGGATCCGAATGCAGCCCCAGGCTGTTTCCGAATCAGAGCCTTATCTACTGCGTCCTGTCTCCTGCATACTGTGCAATGGCAGAAGTGTTGTTACGATCCCAATACGGGCTGGACCCAAGTGCAACGACCAGGAGACAGATTAACAGAATGGATCTTTATTTTAAGCTTAGGGGTAGTCCCTAAGCTGTACAGAAAGGAAAACACAGAATTACAGGGGTTAGAAAGTCCTAAACGAACTGCTCCAAGCCGGAGCTGGACTCTTATGAAGGAAGCGGTTCCAAGCCGGAACTGGACTGTACTGGACCGGGGGGTCCACTCAGGAACTGGATCACGGAATCGGCGGGTTTGTTCCAAACCGGAACTGGACTTAAACTGGGGGTGAACTTCACACCGGAACTGGACTAGAACTGGACCGGGAGGTCCAACTGGAACTGGATCACAGGAACAACGGGGTTGTTCCAAGCCGGAACTGGACTTTGACAGGAGGTGAGTTCCGAACCGGAACTGGACTGGAACTGGACCGGGAGGTCCAACTGGAACTGGATCACAGGAACAACGGGGTTGTTCCAAGCCGGAACTGGACTTTGACAGGAGGTGAGTTCCGAACCGGAACTGGACTGGAACTGGACCGGGAGGTCCAACTGGTACTGGGCTGGATACAGAGGTAGGTAACTGGTAGAGCTCGGTTGGGTAGAGCTGTGTGGCGGAGCTCAGGCGGGACCGGTTGGGGTGGCTGAACTACTGCGGAACCTGGGACCGTAACCGCAGCAATGGGGGTAGCCACGGCCGGACAGGAACCACTGCAGGATAGCGAGGCAGATCACCCAACTGCGGACTCAATGCGAGCTGGAGTTGGAGGTACCGTAACACACACAAACGGAGACTAACAGCTACAGACTGGTAGAAGCAGGAACAGCTGGTAATTAGAGGGAGACAGGTTAGAAGCACACAATCAGCAATTTGTTAGGGCTAAATAGCTACCAAACTGGAGGGTAGGAAAACTGGAAGCTGAACAGGTATTAACCCGTAACCAAGCATTCAGTAAAACATGACTAGAAACCAGAAGACCAGGAAACACACAAAGTAGTTTAACGAACTGGCGCCGACTAGCAGCCAGACGGGGGTTTAAGTAGGGGGAGTGAAATAGAAACCAATGACGAAAACGTGAGGAATGTAACTGAGAGTGATTGATAATTAACCAGGTGCGGGATGAAAGCCACGAGAGGGGAAAGAGATAGGTGGAAACCAAAGTGGGAAACCGAGAGAAACAAACAGAGGGGAAACGCCCAGCCTGTAGCAAAGGGGAAAACATGGACAGGGGAATCCAACATGACACGGAAGGAAAAGGGGAAAACATGGAAAAGGACAGGAAGGGAACGGAACGTTACAAGTGTGCTGTTTAATGTGCACTGTGTAGCACGCGACGTGCAGTCCGCAAAAAATATCCACCATACTATTTTCCAATCCTACTGTGGAAGTGTTATAAGCAGGTCGTAAGGCGTCCCACCAGTGTTGCCATGTCCATGGTTTTACAGCTAAATTGGGCTACTTTCAAAGTGCAGTCACAGATAAAATTGAAAAGTCGCAAAGTACACACTTATTTTAAAAAGTAAAAATATGATGATTTCTATTTAAAATACGTTGGTTTCGGTTAAAAATATATTTTTGGCTAGTTTTGAGTCACCATTTAGCTGAAACTCTTGCAAGATCTGGCAACCCTGCGTCCCACCCTTGCGCGGCCATGTCACATGTTGTTTTTGTTGTATTTGAAAGAAAACGTCAGGGAAGCTGCGCCTCGTTTTTTTTATTTTTTAAAACGAAGTTAACGTCATATTTATGCAACCAAAATGTTTGTGTACTTCTTGAAAAGTGTGCTCCTGAATGTACTCAGCGAAACCCTATGACCAGAAAAAGGTCATAGCAGAGACCCTCCCCCAGGGGGAGACAACAATCATTGGTCTAAAACGCGTAACGCCTCAGTGAGACCATAGACTGTATAAAAATGTGTGAGACCAAAGGCTGTTTCTGGCTGTATTTTTTTGGAAGAGCAGTGGACCCAGAACCGAACCCTGTGGAACTCCACTTCCCACTTTACCCTGCTTAGATAAAATCCCTCCTCAACTTTTCTCAAGGGAACGAGTCTACAAAAGAGCAAGCTCATATTACCCACAATTCACATCGAACGTAGCCTACTGTTCAGTGGTAATCACGTTAATGTTTATCGCGGTATTATACATTAAAAGCGCATACAGAATGGAAAAGACGGTGAATAAAATACAGTAGGCTAGGCTATATGGTTAGGCTACTGAATCAGTTCACTAACCTTAGCTAAATAGTTCGCAAGTTTGATCTTTGATCAGCTTGGGTAGCCTACTACTATAGTCTATAGCCTATAGCTATCTGATCAGCTAAATTAGGCTAAATATAGGCCTATTATTTTTTATTAAAAGACGAAGACTTTGTTTTCCTGTCAGTTTGAACGTATTATGGATTTCCTTGTAGTGCCAACAAAGTCACATTCGAAGAATTTGACGTGGTTTATGAAAAGCTTGCATGAGTTCACCATTTAGCTACTGAAATTATAATGCTGGTTAATGCTTTTATGGCTCCCGTGCCGAAATTTGACTGCCTGTCATAATTTGACAGACCTTCGCGTGCACGCGCGCCCACTCTGCATTATTACTTTCTTTGCGACTGTGTTCCTTCTCCTTTCGCGATTTCCGACTAATATCTTCCTTCTTTCGGTGCATGATCAAGCCATTCTGTGTCGCTGTCCGTACAGATAGCCTACTCTTTTTCTCATTTGAAATGCTCGATTTTCGTGGAGTTCGACCTAATTTAAGCAGCATACTTTGCAAGAATCAGCCTAGCCTACGTTAAAAGCGGATAAAATCCATGTAAATTAGGCTATCGTTTTAATAAATAAAAAAACGGCGTTAACGTAGGCTAGTGGAACATAAAAGAATAGCAGTTTGACAGCTAGTCTACAAGCCCTGGGAATAGCCTACGATTCTTCGTTAAGTTCAATGTAGACATAATGTCCAGGACAGCATTATGCTGTGGTGACACATCCAGTGGCGACTGGTCATTAGGGGCAAGTGGGGCACAGCCCCACCTGCTGTCAGCTGAAAAAATTGTGCAAACAAATGATATTATTATTCATTCTCAAATATTATCATCTCTGCTTTAATTTATTAAATATGTATACAACATCTTCCTAAATCGCATATAATTGTTAATATTTTATCAGGTTTTTTTTATCATGTTCATTGGTCCCTGCCTTGCTGCTTTAGACTGCGTTCTCCAGATTCGTGTCCACTGTAACGTTAGACCGTGAGTGGGGCTAGCCCCTCGCTCACAGCGCAATGTGTGTGTACCGTTGGAAAATGCAAATACGCATGCTCAGAGAGTTACTGTATTCAATGTAGATCACACGATTTTGATGACAAGTGGGGCCAACAGCCCGTAGCCCCACTAAAACGTCATATCATATTTCAGAGTTGATTGGCTATTTCTGTCTGGCGCTAGTGTAACGTAGCAACGTAACGTAACGTTAGTCAGTCAATAAGAGAGGGGATACTAGTACTGTATTATAGCTAGCTAACTTGAGAAAAAAAATAAAATGAAAATGAACGAAGTGGATTATTTACTGAAGCACACTTTTGACACCCTTACTCTGGGTGAGAAATTGGAGGTTAAGCGCCTTGGTGCCTACCAGCCACGCGATATAATCATCACCCAAACTGGAAAACACAACCGCGGGTTTAATGTGGAGTGGTTTTTGAAGAAAAAAAGGCTAGCTAACAGCTAGCGTAGACAAGAAGGCACTCTTCTGTTTTCCGTGTATGTTATTTGGGGGAGACGGTCCTTGGTCGAGTACGGGTTTCAAGGATTTGATTTATTTTTTTGCCGCAGCATGAAACTGTTCTGAAAACTCTTCCAGATAAAGTGGGGATTAAGGTTAGTGGGTTCACACGCTAGCTAAAAGCACAGTAGCTACACTGTCATTGGGTACGTTTACATGCACAGCAATATCCGATTACTGGAAACGATCAGCTTACGCCATTATTTAACTTATTGCGTTCACATGGACATAAGAAATGTGATTACTCCAAAATCCGCGTTTACATGATTCTCTCCATAATCAGCTCTGTGGAAAACGTAGCTACTAACTGCTCCCCGTTGTAAGGACAAAAATGATCCGCCCGTCAAAAATTTACGTTAGTAGGCTATTATTATTATTATTATAGCTAGCTAGTAATTATTATAGCTACTTATTTATAGCTAATTGCTAGTAGTGGTTGATTTATATTATTGTACTAGCTAGCTTTACCGATCTCTAAATCTGGCGAATTTCCCGAAAATTTTAGTTATTTAATGTGCTAGCCACAAACTAGCTAGTACAAACACAAGCACGTAACACTGAACAATATATTTTCACCGGTGAAATGCAAATTTAATAATAGAATTCTGGAAGTGAGATGCTGAAGGAACCCCAGGCATAGCAAATGTTGACGGGAGGAATCATTTTGACGTTACACCACCTCTTCTGCCTGACATGCGTAGTTTTAAAAAGCCGAAAGAAACCGGAGAAAGGTGTTTACATGCTCCAAAAAATCGAAAGTTTGGCCAAAAAACCAGGGGTGTTAATCGGGTTTCTAAAACACGGATTATGACCTTACATTATCGGATAAAGGTGTTTACATGACCATTTCAGTAACCAGAGTATTGCCATAAGCGGGTTCAGATCGGAGTATTAGTGTGCATGTAAACGTACCCATTGTAGCTGGCATCTGCATCCTGTAACCTAATCACAAACATTGCAAACATTTACAAACGCAGACTCCGTATTCTTTCTAAATAATTCTAAATTATTGGTTTTATTTTAAACATCCCCGTATTTAGTCAGTACAAACATACCGCTAACACTTTTGCTCTATTCCCCGCACATTTTCGTAATTCTGGGACCTAAAAGATTTATCCAGGTGTAGAAATGTCTGGTTAGATTTCTAGCTAGAGCAGCTGGTTAACGTTAGTAACGTTAGCTAGGAAATCACGGTAGCTAGCGAACTTATATGGCCAGCCAGCAAGGATGACTTTAAGGAAGTCGAATAACTTAAATTAAAATGGCTTGCCATAAGCTATCGTTAGCTTGCTAGCTAAATGTTAAAACGACTTGCCGTGAGATATCGTTAGCTTGCTAGCTAACCCAGCATTGCTAAGCAATGGTAACGTTCATGACGGGAGTAACGTTACAGGGGGAGTACATGACAGGGGGCGATTGCGCACTGGAGGGGTTGGAATAGCTAAATTAATATCTAAATTGAAATTACTTTGTTTTTTAACATCTTCCCGCGGCACTGTCAGGATAATCCTGATCTCCCCCTCCTGGAGCACAGCTTCACCTGTTGTGGACCTCACCAGTCGCCACTGGACACATCTAGTCCTCTACTGTAGCCTACACCCTCAAAATGTTTTGTTCATACAGTGAGCACCATAATTCATTGGACAGTGACACATTTTTTGTTATTTTGGTTCTATACTCTCGCACTTTGAGTTTGAAAGGATACAATGACAATGAGGTTGAAGTGCAGACTGTCGGCTGAGGGTTTTTTCATCCATATCGGATGAACCGTTTATAAATTATAGAACCTTTTGTAGGCCTATAGTCCCCCCATTTTCGGGCATCGAAAAATATTGGACAGTTTAACATAATGTAGAATAAAGTAATAATTTGTAATATTTGGTCACATATCCTTCGCATGCCATGACTTCCTGATGCCTGTGACCCAACAATATCAAAAGACTTTTGATATCTTATTTTCTGGTACTCCTACAAGCGATACTAGGCTATCACCTCTCTGCATTTGAACGGATCTCTATGGGAATTGGGGGGTTGGACTAGATTTAGCTGTAAATTACACTGGAACAGTATGGTTGGCTAAATGGCTCTAAGTCATCAAGGGTCTGACGTATCAAACAAGCCTCAAACCATCTGCTGCCAGATATGCAGTAGCCTAGTTATGGATGGATAACTTGAAGGGTTGTTTCTCCGGGCAAATATTCCTAAAACAAACTCACTAGCCTACGTTAATGCAGTTTTAAAAATAAACTATAGCCTACTTTACATGCATTGTATCTGCTTTAAACGTAAGGCCTAGGCTACTGATTCTTGCAAATTATGCTGCTTAAATTATGCCGGAACGCCACGAAAATCGAGCATTTCAAATGAGAAAATAGTAGGCTATCTGTACGGACAGTGACACAAAATGGTTCAATCATCCACCGAAAGAAGGCAGATATTAGTCGGAAATCGCGAAAGGAGAAGGAGCAGAGTCACAAAGAAAGTAGCTAATAATGCAGAGTGGGCGCGCGTGCACGCGGGGGGTTGTCAAATTCTGATAGGTTGTAATCCAATGTAAAACGACTGAAAAGGTGAAAGTTTGAATAGGATTTTCTTGCCAATTTTAGAACGTCTCAAACTTTTGACACTTGAGTATGAGAGAAGAGGTCCTTTTTTGAGCTGCCAGCGCCTTTCTGCCAGCCATTTCTATGGTAAAGACGCGCTAGTAGCGCTCCTCTTCCCAGCGCCTCGCCTCGCGTTTTAGCGCTCTTGGTGGCTAGCGTTTTTTGGCGGAGCGCTCTGGGCTCCTCCAGTAGAAAATAGTTCAACATTTCGAGAGAAGCGCAGCTCATCAATGTCACTTTTTTTTGACCGACCAATCAAAATCGAGGAAGAGGCTGGACTAAAAAGATCAACAAACATGGCAGAGGAGAGGCTGATTCTTGCGGTGTCCGACAACCCAGTAATCTACGACATTTACATTGGATTACATAGAAAGTTTGAAGTGGGATTATTTCAAAATGCTACAGTAATATTTCACCCAACTCGGGTCAGATATAGTGGAGAACCTCTTCTCTCATACCCAAGTGTCAAAAGTTTGAGACGTTCTAAAATTGGCAAGAAAATCCTATTCAAAATTTCACCTTTTTCAGCAATTTACATTGGTGGACATAGGAAGTTTGGAGTGCGATTATTTCAAAACGGTGCAGTATCCTAAATAAATAAATAAATAAATAAATGTATGTATACACACACACAACTAGGCTATCAGAATGTTGAGCCAATTAGATTTAGCGGAGAAAAAAGCGGAAGGATGACCGTGAAAGCATACAATCGGCTTTTCGCGACCGATTTAAGGTGGACCGGCAATTCCGAATCGGGAGCTGCGAATCGGGAGCCAACTTCAGCGTCGTCGTTTATTGTAGGATATAACATTGTAGCTTTAGGCCAACGTGGAAAGTTATTGTGGCGTTTACCATTTTAAGTTGCTCTGTAGCTGTCGATGTGTGCAGCGCTCAAAAGAAATCAAACGCATTAAGGAACTGAAGTTGAGCATCAAAGCCAGATAATGTTATAGCTACTGCAGTTTAAGACCGTATAAACGGAGCACAAGTGTCCGTCTGTCTGAACCGTCCGAACGAATATTTTCGGGTAAAGCCAGGACGTCTCAGCCGATATGATAGCCTACTGGATATTGGAAGGTTAGCATAAATAACGTTATGTCCAATGCTTAACCATAAACTGTAACGTCAGAAAAAATGGCTTAACACGGCTTTCTTTCGATTGTCCGACTTTTATCGTGCTACACAGAACGAAATTTAAACCCATGCATAGGTCCATTTCTCAGCTCCCATAGTGCTAGCATTTCTCAGAACGGACTACAGACGGCGCCATCTTTTCACAGGCCATACATTACGTAGAGCTCTCGGGTTTTTGGGGGAATTGTAGTTCTAAACTATCAGTACCAATAACTAAAAAAATACTAATCCTATTGACCTGGGGCTTAAAATTTATGTTCAATATAGCATCAGTTAAAATCCCAATTGATCATCTAATTCAATCATCAAAGTATCAAATGATTAAGCCTCAAACGTTTTATTCAGGCCCTTCTGTTAGAGCTTGAAGGCTGGCTCTGACATTATTTATGAAAGACTAGTTAGTTAATCACCCTGTTAAATATCTACCCGATATGTCTATTGGTTCCAGAATTAGAAGCATTTGAAATTTGGCCAGTTTTGCCCTTCTAGGGGGCGCTACTGAGTCCCCTGGGGTGTCGGCAAAATAATTGACATATGTTACTCTCCAGGTCAAGGCCTTTCCAAAAATGTCTTTAGTTTTGTCCTAGGACAAAGTTAAATTTTCACCTCTGTCTGGCTTATTAATGCGTGCGTGCGTGTGTGTGGGCACATTGTGTGCCATCTGCTGGCTGCTGTGCACCAGACATACAAGTTTTCTCTTTTATGTGTTAGGTATAATTTTTTACGTCAAAAATTATAATATATAATTCGTACACCTAGTAGTCCGTGAGCCAGTAGGGTTGGTGGGTACCATCTGAGGGGAATAATGCTCTAGTGATTTTTGGCAAGGTATACATCTCTAGAGTTATAAAATATGTGATAGCATTGTTGTTACTGCATACCAGTTTTGCCAAACCTGAATCATAGCGCGGAGCTTTCAAAACCATAACAGCGCAGAAACCCTGGGGGAAAAAATTTAATATTTTCACGGTAAGAATAATTTTTTTGACAAAGTTAGGTTAGTCTTCTTCGTTGTCCTGCTTGAGCTAAATTAGCATTAACCACAAATATGCTTTGCTGTTAGGTCTGTTTATTTTCCTGCATCACCCTTGTCATAGTAACTTGTTGAACTGAACCAACCAGGAAAAAATGTATTCACTCACCACATAACGTAGGCTACACATACAGCGTAGCTATATATAGGATGTCTATGAACATAGACATAGGCTATATAACATACATTATATATATATATATAGTTATCTTAACGCATAGCGGACACTTGTGCCCGTTTATGCGGTCTTAAAGTGCAGTAGTCTATAACGTTGATATTGGAAGGTTATCGTAATAACGTTATGTCCATTGCAGTTTCGAGGGGGTTATGTTAAGATTAGCCAAATGTGTTCTAAAGTATAACTAACGTTATGCTATACCTGGCTTATTTTCTTTTAAATGTGCATCGAGCTACTATTGGTGTATTATCAACAGGCTTTTGTGATAGCATGTCCTTTCTAGGCCTCTGGCTGCTACAGCGAGCTAACTTAGCTAACGGTAGCTAACAAAGTTACCTTTCATTTTGCTTTTTTATTCGGTAGCATAACTTTGCAGTCGTCGCTATACATGTCTATGGTCACTAACTAGAGTTACAACGGCAGCCATTACTCTGTGAAAAGGGAGAAAATGACCACCTTCACGTGACAGGTCACGTTGGCCAATCAGAGAAAAAACTTTGGGCCGTGGAAACGGTGCCGTTTTGAGAAGGCTTCTGCCTTTCTAGTTCTTATATAGTTCTGTGATTGGGACGCAGCCGCGGATTCTGCCATCTCCCCCTTTATAAGAAAATCTCTGGTCATAGGCGAAACCCCGGAAGTAAGTGTATCATACGTATTTTCAGAATTGTCGCGTACTAAATTGCTTTTTTTAAAAGTCTACTCAACTGGCATACTCAATAGTAGGCAAGTGTGCTGATTCGGACACGGCCCTGCTTTCTGGAACAGGCCCCTGCTCTGATACCATAGGCCTAGGCAGAACAAAGAGAACATTTCCATTCGTAAGAACATTCTTTAAAATCTTAATCACTTGAACACATCCGTTTCCTATCGTAAACAGCCTTCAGTCGGAGCCACTATCGTCGGGACCGAGAGCTGCTGCCGTGCTGCGTTCCATTTTAGTTAGGCTACACGACGACGTCGAATTAACACTCAGCAGGGAAATATAGCTCCTTAGACGAGTAACTCGTACAGATTAGGCTTAATTTTTCTAACAGCGCATGAAATAAATGTGGGGAGTTGTTCAAGGATAGCTGTAGCCTACTTTATTGTGTGTGATTTTGTAATTAATGCTGTAGTTTTATTTTGGACCTTGTTTGCAATTAAAAATGATAACTTTTCGACTAACCATGGCGGTGGTCTTACGTCATATTTCGCCATTTCCATTCGCAGAGTGATCTGTAGATTGTCCAATCGGCGGTTCGGATTGCGACAGGCAGCATGCACACAGGAAGTTCCACAAACTCAAGCTGCTGTGTGATTATTGTTGACATTTTGCCATACAGAATTTCCATAGGCAAAACACTGGAATGTCTGTACTATTAGTGGGCTCTTTAATTAACCAAGGATCAAATCCATCAATTACACAGGTAAGGAAAGGAATCAAAATCGATTTGCTTTAACGGTACGTATTTTGTTTTTGTGGTTAGATGGCTAGCTAATTTTAATATTTTCAGTTCGCAAATTCTCTAACATTATCGTCGAGCTTATTTGGCCTTGAAATATAATGCAATTAACTAGTAAATTGACCGCGCAGTCTGCATTACATAGCTAGCCTTATTTTCTAACATGTATAACTAGCGGTACGGCATATTCGTTACGGAATGCAGCCTATGACTTTATATAACAATATAGCGCGACACTTTCAGGATTTATACTCGGTAAAATATTAGATCTGGCTGGAACAGCAACATCACAATTTACTGTGAATACGAGACACTATTTAGCAAAATTCCTCGAAGTAGAGACGTTTTAATTCACATATTGCATGTTGGTAGATGACAATCGACTGTATAGATAGCATAATGTAGGCCGACCCTTTCCGAGGAATGAATAAGCGGTTAGTTAACTGGGCATCGTGCAATTCGTTACAGTACGACAATCATGCGTTGGTCATTGTGTGTTTTGAATTATGCTTGGGAAATCTTTTTCTAAAGAAATTAAACGTTCTGTACAATCACAACACAGGAAACTAAGTCCAGTCAGTCGTGTTGTTTTGAGGCCAGATCACATGTCCGCACGCAGTGGTTGACCCTGATTTCCTGAATAAGAGTGGGTTGTTTTACAACAGCTTGTCTCCTGGGGGGTAACTTTACCCAGTTGTCATAGTTTATTTGTAGTGACTATGACTGAGAGTTAACAACGAGTAGTGAAAGTTCAGAATAATGGTAGGGGAATTGATATTTCACTGCAGCTGCTACACTGCAAGGTTCTTCCTCTGGAGAAAATTTAGGAGTACTAGTTTCTTCATAGCTGATATGGTGTGCACAGAATATTTAGGAAAACAATGCATGTTTTATACATGCACCCTGTAGCAGTCACTTTCTTTCTACTGTTCTGTGCACTATTTTACTATCTCACAAAAGCATACAATGGATTTGTATCATTCATCCCCAAGCACCATTTCAATTTAGCAAAGTGGCGAAATGGGTGGTTAAAACAAATTATACTTTTAAATAGTGTGCCAGAAATTATCCTTGCCAAACAAGGTTGTCTGGATGAAGGAAGTGAAAATATATGCCCCCTCTCATCTTGTCTTGGGTTCACTGCAGTGGTGTGGAGTTGAAATTGGCATCTAAATGATGAGATTTAAGTGCTGCAGAGAAATGTTGTTCACTCAGGGCCTGTGCTTTGCGTCTTCCCTGACCAGGTTCGGTTGGAAAGGGGTCAAAGGCCCATAATCATAATGCGTCTCAGAGCATGATGGAGTGCTGACCTAGGGTTGGTTTAGCCTTTTTTGCTAGATCAGTAATCCTTCTCAGAGATGCTTTATAAATGCAAGCTCCATTCATGTGATCCAGACAGTACAGAACTTGGGTCTATGCTGATAAGCTCTTATGAGCACAGATTTAAACTGTTCAGAATTTTATTGACATAAAAGCTTGAAGTTCCTCTAAGATAAAGCAGAATACTGTTCAAGGACCACTTGATTGTTTACCACAGTTCATGTGTGATGTCTAATGTGTCCTTTTTCACCAGAGCCCCGTTAGCCAGCACAGTATTTTCAAGGAACAAAAAAATAATGCTGTTATAACTTTTCGCTTTAAAAAGATGACTTGCCATTACCACCTCCTACAGCTAGGACGAGGGGTTGGATTTTAGTAGGCATAAAAAATTAATGTTGAAGAAAAAACTCTAAAACGTAAACAACTATTTGCATAAAACACCGGGCTGCATGCCCTTCACGGTGCCTGGCTCCTTTGGATGTCATGCCACTCTGTAAAGCAGATGCGGTCTGCCACAATGCATGCTCTACAATGACATTACTCTGTAGTGTTTCACAAATGTTGCTATTTTTATTTTATGTTCATCTAGCACATATCGGCATACAGTAAATTTTAATGAGTACTTTCCATTCCCTAAGTGACAAATATCGCCCATGAAGATATAGGGCCAGATTCAGAGTTGAGATAAGCACGTGCAAGTGGGACTTACTCCCGAAATTCCGCGTAGCTTAAGCTATTTGTGATTCAGACATTTGACTTATCCGCTGTTTTAAGCTTCTCTCCAGAATATACATGGCATTACACGCGCGGGGTGGAGATTTGATGATGAGGCAAGTTGTGCAAGATACGCGTATTCAGAGTTTTCACTTAATAATTCTTTTCCGCGCAACTTTGTTTGGAAAAAAAGGTAGTTTATGTCTAGCGCCGCCAATAGATGATTATGAAAAATACAGCATCTTTTGCAAAAATGGATATTAGAATGAGTGCATGTTCTTTGAAAATAATATTGGTCTTATTTTCCTTTGCCTAGCCTACTTACAATTATCAAAGAGCTGTCATAAAAAGAAAAATATGTAAAAGTAGGCTATGATTGACCATCTGGTATACACTGCCTGGCCAAAAAAAAAGTCGCACACGCTAATATTTCGTTGGACCGCCTATAGCCTTGATTATGGCGTGCATTCGTCGTGGCATTGTTTTGACAACCTTATGCAACATCACAACATTTATTTCCTTCCAGAGTTGCATTAATTTTTGGCCGAGATCTTGTATTGACGACGGGAGAGTCGAACCACATCCCAAAGACTTTTCTCCAGCACATCCCAAAGACTTTCAATGGGGTTAAGGTCAGGACTTTGGTGGCCAATTCATGTGTGAAAATGATTCCTCATGCTCCCTGAACCACTCTTTCACAATTTGAGCCCGATGAATCTTGGCATTGTCGTCCTGGAATATGCCCATGGATGGGATAACCTGGTCATTCAGTACATTCAGGTACTCAGCTGACTTCATTTTATTGCTGCATAACGTTGCTGAGCCAAGACCTGACCAATTGAAGCAACCCCAGATCATAAAACTGCCTCCAGTGACTTGTACAGTGGGCACTATGCATGACGGGTGCAACGGCGACTTTTTTTTTGGCCAGGCAGTGTATCATACCAGAATAATATTAGATGGATTTATTGATAGACAGTGTCTGGATCATATTCGCTTTGACAGAGAGACGATTTGTGTCAGCACAGCTTCTACAAAATGATTGAAGACGTCGCATATAGGCTATTTTTTAAATCTTTAGGCCTATTTATTAAGTATTTAGGCCTATTTCTGTATTTTTGGTGGGAAATGAACCATAGACATTCTATATTAAAAACATCTTGAATCCATGCATTTTCAAATTAACTTTAAAACAGTAATTTTGGTATAGAGTGACCAGTGATCCCTGTTACACTTTGGTAGTGTTAGTGGAGGCATTTGTCTGGAATAGTGGCGACGGGTATATTGTAAATGTTAAACGGTACAGAGTCGGCTCATTTCTCAGGCAGACTGTGCTGTGGGCAGGAAGTCCCCATATTGCCTCTTGGTGTTGTTGCCTAACACAGCCTGCTTTGTTCTTAAACTACTTCAATGCCACAGACATTTTTGTCATCCTTTGTAGAACAAAAAAGATTCAGGTCCAGAATTATTGGCATCCTTGTTGAAAATGAGGGGGAAAAGCTGTATAAAATAAACAACACAGATAAAACAATATTTTATGCTTAAAGACAGGGAAAGAAATTAACTTTTTTACCAGCTGGCCAGAGTGGCTAGTGGATTCTAAATGTCACCAGACATTTTCAACATTTTACCAGACATGTTACCTTTTCCAATATAACACAACCTGGTTGGTTACCTGTCAAAGTGGCTGCTAGAATAGAAAATCTACCAGCACCAATCAAAATTTTACAAGCGTTTGGCTGGTGGCTAGTATTAATTTCATACCCTGCTTAAACATATGGGAAAACCATATAAATGCATTGTCATACAATTCTTTTAGAATACTTATTTCTCTTTAAAAAAAACTTGTTTTATAGAGTAATTCTGTTTTTTTAAGGCTGAGGTGTCAACATTTTTAGAACCCCTAAATGTGATTTAAAATAAAATAGAAACAAAGTAAAATCTACAATAAAATGTACTTGTTAAAATTAATCTCAATCTAAAATAACTGTATTGTGGCCTTCCATCACTTCCTGTTTCATTAGAATATAAAAATGAAGTAAAATCCCTTTGTCATCCTTCACCATGGGGAAATCCAAAGAACTTTCAAATCAGAAGAGACAGATGGTTGTTGATCTGTACAAATCAGGTAATGGGTACAAAAATACACAAACTCTCAAACATACCACTAAGCTTTGTAAGGGCTTAGTAATACTAATACAAAAGTTTCAAACATCTGGATCGGTTGCAGATTTGCCAGGAAGAGGATGCAAATGTATGTTGTCCCCATGCACAGTGAGGTAGATGGTGAGGGAGGCAAAGAAGAACTCAAGGATCACATTTCAAAAACTTCAGAGTTTAGTTGGGGCCATCACATCTCAAAATCAACCATAAAACACCACCTCCATACCAACAGGTTCGCTGGAAGGGTTGCATGAAGAAAGCCCTTACTGTTAGTAATAAATGAATTAATTCTAGATTTATTTTAAACATAGGCTAAATATAACTTCAAATATTGCGATCTAGAACCATGTCAAAAAATAGCATATCCGGGTAAAAGGCGGTAACAATTGGTAATTGTTTAATTTTTTCAGACTCAAATTCTTTACCGGTATAGCAGTGTAAAGATGGCTGTGGTCGACGATAGTCGCCATCAGCAATTTAGACCGTTCGTATTTTTGTTGACTTATGTCGCCCGTGGCACTGAGTTAATAAAGTACAATATATCTGAGTAATGGTGATCTTTGTTTTCTACTATCTTTTTTTGTGCATCTTCATAAAGAATGCTAATAACTGTACCTGACTGTTAGATTGTGATGACCCAAAGCAGGACAAGCAACTGGAAAACATTCCCTCTCTGAACAAAGAAAGAGAACTCAAACTGGCTGATCTAGAGCCATGATGCTAGAATGACCATTAACCAGGTTATTAGCATGTCCACAGCTATCACAAGTGAACCTTAAACGGGTTCACTGTGCACCGTCCATCTGAAAAGGAGGATGATCCACCAGTCGTTAGTCTTGTGCCATCGTGTGCAAGGCAGCATCGTCCCATCGAGCCCTCTAGCCATCGCCGATGGTCGATTCTATCGAGGGGTGCGCGGGGGTGGGGGCGGGGATATTGAACAGCGGGTCTTTTGCTTATTATGGCATACCATTGCAAATTGTATTCACTATTTTGTCCAAATATAATAAAGAATAATATACAACAGATTTCACGTCTATTCTAGATTAGCTAGTGGAGGCTATTTATCTCTCCTGGTCAGCGCTCAGGAGCTATAGTTTCCCTAAGCCTTTATGCGCCCTCGTCTGTCTTATAGCAGTTCGTTTCATTTTACTAATTTCATTTCATTTTGTGAAGAAGCTAGACGAGCAGTCATCACGTTCATTATCATTTTTGTCTTGTAGTGAGCGATTCACAAGATCCCCTTTATGGCGCCTGCCATCCCGCACAGTCCATCTCCATCTGCACATAACTTCTCTCACTTAGCACTATCGGGTTAGACCTTACTAACCTAATGTAATCAAAAATACATAATTTACCCTGAAACTAATTATTTTTATTGATAATCAGAAACTATTTATAGCCTAAACCTATAAAATAAAGAGACAACAAGACCTATAGGCTTATGTTTGACTGAGATTTTTTTTCGTTATCGGGGACTTTTTTCACTGATGAAATGGTTAAGCTAGGCTATATTACATTGTGAATTACATTATTTACTATTCTACATAAACCTGTTGAATCCTAAATCTTTTCAATGTTTTGCTTGAGTGACGAAGACGTTCCGTTTATCAATATAGCGGCCACATTTTCATCCAATCTAGTTTATTTCTCTGATCACATCTTTCATTAGTCTACAGTCAGATTGTACAATATTAGGCTATATTTGTTTCCATGCCCCGAGTCCGACACCGGTAAGCTTGTTGTGCTGTTAGAATAAAAAGGCTGTTGAGGGATAGGCTATATGGCTACAGCTCACCACTCCGTAGCCTAAGCCTACACTCCGTTCTAGACTGAACAATAGTTTATCAGTAGGACTATTGAATACGAAATATAATTTCTTTAATTAGGCCTGAATTAAATTATATAGTTAGTTGCACTGTGGTCTAACAGAAGGTAGGCTATCGGTGTGATTTTGCTCAATCCAGGTAAATTATAGCGCCGTTCCGCTGCATAGGCGATCACATTTCAAAGACACAGACAACACGTTACATTGTAAATGCATGGTAGAGTAGAACATTTATTAAAAACACAGAATGAGAGGCGAAATTTTAATTTTAATTTTAAGAATTAAAAAAATAAAAATCGTCCAGGCATCGACAAAGATAGATAGCCATCGCCGATGGGTTCAACCATTGTCAGTAGTCGATTCCATCGACCATCGTCCCAAGCCTACCAGTCATCCCACTGGCTGTAGAATAAGTCCATGTGAAATCAATGGGCAGAGTACCTCAGCCCCCAATTTAAAAAAATAATTGTGTCTGTGTCTGTACATTGGGTTTTAGTCCTCCTCCGATCCAGCCCTGTCTGTGTGTTGGGTTCCAGTCTCAATCAGCTTCACGTCTATCTGTGCCTTCTGCAGGTGGCCTGCTGCTCGGTATGAAAAATGCTGCTCTCCCTGGGAATGCTGATGCTGTCTGCCACCCAGATATACACCATCTTCACTGTACAGCTCTTCGCATTCCTCAACCTACTGCCTGTGGAGGCTGACATCTCCGCGGTGAGAACACCGTCTCTTTCATAGTGCCAAACAGGCTGGGGGCCAGGAATTGGCTCTGTTACAGAATTGAGCAATTCAGGCATGCCCAGCAGAGGAAAATCTTGCTAATGGACATTGCAACAACAAAGTTACAGACAGTGAAGTTGGTTTTTGATTTTTTTTTTTTTAAACCTGTCCGCGCTGAATAGGCTAGCTTGTTAGTTATCTGACTGGGCTATTCAGCAACACAACTTTACCTGAAGGTATCTTGCTTACAGTTATAGAGGATTCCATTCATCAATGAAAGCCATTCTACAAATTATTTTACAAATTTTCAGTCCATCATGTTAGCTTTGATAGTTTTGATTGTGGTGTCTGTTTTAGAGAAACAGCAAAACAATTGAAAAAATTTTCTGAATTGAAAAGCAGCCTATCCTCCCATGATTTGTTAATCCAATTGTGAATTATTTATTGGATTAGCAATAGATTGAAGAACAAGAAACCTGCAAAGGGAGGCTATGCCATTATGTAAGAAAAAATTATTATCAACAGATAACAAATCAGTCCTGTACAGTGTGATGCATTGCACATCAGTACAATTTGATGAGCAGGCAAATGAGCAAAGAAGTCTAGGTAACCAACATATTGAACCAAACTCAAACATGTGCTTTGCTTCTGTATTTAGTACTTGAATTAGTAATAGCAGGATTTCATTTCTTCTTTCCTGACTTACATAAAACATCCAGAATCCATGGTGAATTAATGAACATTTAATTTAACAATTTTCTTGTTAAAATATAAATTTAAATGTGAAATGGAACATTTAAGTTACTTATTGTGGGAATATATTTGAACATTTGGTGTTTTTATTTATTTTTGTATTTTTTAGTACTCCTTTGACAACAAAACAGAGACCTTTGATGACCTGCCAGCAAGGTTTGGATACAGGCTACCCAGCGAGGGACTAAAGGTGAGGACGGGTTAATGAAAGGGCTTGGTACATTTTGAGCCTTGTGGTCCTGTGGTGACACGATACAGAGCGGCCTTACACCCAGCTGATCATGTGAAGGAGCAGGATTGCTTGTAAATGTTTATGAGTACATGAGTAAATGTTTATTTTGTGCATGCAAGTGAAATAAATTCTGGGGCACTTGGGTGGGGTGTAATGGGTAGCCCAATAAACCTTGCCCCTAGTGGTTGAGACGTATCCGTCTCAATTACAGTATTCATGTTTGTCTGAAGTTATAAACTACAGCTTTAAGAAAACCCTGTAAATTTTGACGCAGTATATTTTAAAAGGGTAGCCGCTTGCAAAAACCTCAGCTTCTCCAGTTACTCTGCAGTGCCATAAAATAGGAGGGTGTTATCAATAGCCCAAAGCACTTACGACCCTCCTCTCGCCACAGCCACAGACTGTAAAATGCGTAAAATGCACCGTTTATATACGCTAAGAAAATCATGTTCACGTATAGAAACAATTATTTTTTTTTTTTAGATTACATTACATTACAATCATTTGGCAGACGCTTTTATCCAAAGCGACGTACAATAAGTGCATATTGAAGGTCATTGACGCGACTACAAAGCAAATCCGACAAAGCACAACTTTCTCACAGCGTAGGAGCTATCCCTAGTAATGAACATGAGTAGTACACACAGTCAGCGATACATTCTGAATTAAAAATAACCAAAAACACAAGTAAATAGAAGAAGAAAAAAAAAAAAAGGAAGCGAGTACTATAGAATGGCCCTATATAGGTATTTTAGTCAAGGTGGAGTCTGAAAAAGTGCGTTTTCAGACCACGACGAAAAATAGACAGTGTTTCAGCTGAGCGCAGCAGAGTGGGGAGTTCGTTCCACCACTGGGGAGCTAGGGTGGAAAAGCTCCGCAGTCGGGACGAGCGGGAGCCGTTAACACGGAGGGGGGGAAGTGCAAGTCGCCCTGCAGCAGCAGAGCGAAGTGGTCGAGCAGGAGCGTAGTGCTGGATTAAGTCCTGGAGGTAGGAGGGGCCTGACCTTTTGGCTGCAGTGTAGGCCAGGGTCAGAACTTTGAACCTGATCCTGACCATGACCGGCAGCCAGTGGAGTGACCTCAGCAGGGGGGTGACGTGCGAAAACTTCGGGAGGTTGAACACAAGCCGAGCAGCCGCGTTCTGGACCAGTTGTAGGGGCAGAATGGCGCAGGCTGGTAGGCTTGCGAGAAGGGAGTTGCAGTAGTCCAGACGTGAGGTGACCATGGTCTGGACAAGAAGCTGGTCGGAGTAGGTGGTCAGGTACGGCCGAATCGTCCTGATGTTGTACAGGAAGAACCTGCAGGACCGTGCCGTTGCCCTGATGTGTTCTTTGAAGTCCAGCTGGTCGTCCAGGACCACCCCCAGGTTCCTTGCAGAGCGGGAAGCGGTGACTATGGTTCCGTCGACGGTGATGGACAGGTCTAGGAGCGGGGAGGTCTTGTATGGCATGAAGAGCAGCTCAGTCTTGTCGAGGGTGAGCTTCAGGTGATGGCTAGACATCCACTCAGAGATGTCAGCCAGGCAAGCAGATATTCTTTCCTTTACCTGTGGGGTAGAGCGAGGGAAAGAGAGGAAGAGTTGAGTGTCATCAGCATAACTATGGTAAGAGAAGCCATGTGAATTAATTACCAAACCAAGAGACTTAGTGTAAATGGAGAACAGCAGAGGACCCAGTACAGATCCCTGCGGGACTCCTGTAAAAAGTGGATGAGGTGCAGAGACAGAGCCCTTCCAGGAGACTTGGTAGGATCTATCTGTGAGATAGGATGTAAACCAAGAGAGGGCAGTTCCAGAGATGCCCATCTCAGCCAGTGTGGAGATCAGGAGTTTGTGGTTGACCGGGTCGAACGCTGCTGACAGGTCAAGGAGAATCAGGACAGAGGAGAGGGAGGAGGCTCTGGCAGTGGCGAGTGCCTCGGTCACAGTCAGGAGCGCAGTTTCAGTGGAATGCCCGGTTCTGAAGCCAGACTGATGAGGGTCGAGCAGGTTGTTCTGTTGGAGAAAAACTGACAGTTGGTTAAGGGCAGCTCGTTCAAGAGCTTTGGACAGGAAGGGCAGGAGAGACACAGGACGATAGTTTCTAACATCAAAGGGGTCTAAGCTAGGTTTTTTAAGGAGTGGGGTAACACGGGCAGTTTTGAAAACAGCAGGAACATAGCCACAGGTTAAGGAGGTGTTGATAATGGAGGAAAGATATGGAAGGACCTCACCGGATATAGACTGGAGGACTGCTGACGGGATGGGGTCCAGTAGGCAGGTGGTTGCACGCTGGCACGTTACAATCTGTGTCCTCCAGAGTCTTAAAGGACGAAAATGTAGCGGTGGGTTCATTATGGGGCATATGGGGTGTCACCGGATGTGTGAAGGAGTTTCGGATCATGGCTACCTTCTCCTCAAAGTGGATCAGGAAGTCATCTGCAGAGAGGGAAGAGGGTGAGGGGGGTGGAGGAGGGATCAGCAGGGAAGAGAAGGTGGAAAAGAGTTTATGGGGGTTAGACATGCATGCATTCATTTTTGACTGGAAAAATGTCGTCTTAGCAGACGTAGTTGCCGATGTGAAGGCTGCCAGCAGAGTGTGATACGAGGCCAGATCATCTGGGGATCTGGATTTCCTCCACTTTCTCTCAGCAGCTCGCAGCGTGGTTCTGCTGGATCGGAGAGAATCCGTCAGCCACGGGCAGGGGAGTGATGATCGGGCCGGTTTGGAGACAAGAGGACATAGTGAGTCGAGAGACTGAGAGAGGCAGGAGTTAAAGGTGGAGGTGGCAACATCAATAGGCAAATTAACAAAAGATGCAGGAGGAGGAAGTGCAGAGAGAGCAGAGGTAGAGAGAGAGGAGTGCAAGAGAGTACTGAGATTTCTCCTGAAAGTTACAGAGGGTAGGTTGTTAGAGGAGTTGCGGGAGAGTGGGTAGGAGAGAGAGAATGAAATAAAGAAATGGTCCGATACATGGAGCGGAGTCACCGTGAGTTCAGACGTGGCGCAGCTCCTGGTGAATACATTACATTACATTACATTACATTCATTTAGCAGACGCTTTTATCCAAAGCGACGTACAGTAAGTGCATACAGAGACATCATCAAGATCACTACAGAACAGACAAGACAAAGCACATCCTTCCCATAATGTAGCAGCTATCCCTAGTAATGAACGTTGACTGTAGTTCACAGTAAGCTGTGGGTAAATCAGCAATACTACACTTATATTCTAAATACTATTATAAACTATAATAAACAGACAGGAAAACACAGGGAACTAGTAAACACAGGGAACTGATATTCCTAGATTAGGATATCAGTCAAGGTGGAGTCTGAAGAGGTGTGTCTTCAGGCCTCGACGGAATGCAGGCAGGGTTGGAGTAGAACGTAGGGGAATGGGTCTAGGTCTAGTTGGTTACCGGCCTTGTGGGTGGCAGGCGATGGGGACTGGGTGAGGGCGAGGGACTGGAGGACGGAGGTGACACTGGATAGTTGGGAGCTCTCTGGCTGGAGGTTGAAGTCACCCAGTAGAATTGTAGGGGTGCCATCCTCAGGGAAGGAGCTCAGGAGAGTGTCCAGTTCATCCAGGAAAGTGCTGAGTGGACCTGGAGGGCGGTAGAGAACAACAATGTTAAGTTTAGACGGGTGAGTTACAGTTACTGCATGAAACTCAAAGGAGGCGATATTTAGGTTGTGTGCAGGGGGCATGGAGAATTTCCAGAAGATCAGAACAAACAAACAAGTCAGGTAAATTGATGCCGAGGCTGCCGTGTTACTGTTTTAGCTTTAAGCAGTTACTTAATTGCACTCAGCTGCTTGCAGGGTTAATACGCACACGTGAAACTGGTTCCAACTCGTTCTAATTAGCAACACAAAAGACAGGTAGCTGGCCCAATCACAGCGAGCAAGCTACAGACTAACTGCAAACAATTCAAAATAAACTAAGCTACCAAGTGACTCCAATCTGTTCAATTAACTAACAACAGCTGAAAGCAATGAAAAAAGATACGCTTATCTGAATCCGAGCATAGCCTAGACGATCCTCGAGACAACAAAATGCACTCTGAGGTGTTAAATGTTGCACAAATGAGCATTCGCCGTTTTCCCTTGCTTACTATACTATATACAGTACTATATACAGTACCTAATGCACTTTCGGTTTAGAAGACACCTAATTTTTTTCTCCAAAATCTCTCGTATAAATATATTTACGAAACCAAGTATTTACCAGTATATTCAGCTACAGCTGTTTTCTGATTAACCCTAAAGTTTATCTTGTTACATTTCGCCAAAGTCCTGTACAGTAAACATTTCCACAGCGACCACCCGTCTTAGGGCTGAAATATGTTGCTGTTCTTGTGCAAATACACACACGCTTTTGTTCGTTTATTTTAAATGTATTTAAATACATTCGGCGACATATGTTATAGTTATTATATACTGTATGTGACTATTCTGAAATAAATGTATTATGTTGCAAATTTCTGAATGATACAGCTTCTTCTTCAATTCGAACTTTAAACCATGGATGTGCAAGGAATAATTTTTGAGATATTGACATTCAAATTTAAATAAACTAGTAGAAACCAGGTGGAAATTGCCTATGGAAGGCCAAAGTAAATAGGGTTAATGAACTGAGCTTATCTCTCAGAGTGTTCTGATTCTGCTGCTGTTTTACTAATACTAATACATTTTATTTGATTGGTGCCTTTCTGGACACTCAAGGTCACCATACATTAAAAGTACATATATGTATAATTAAATTAGATCAGAAAAGTAAAACAATTGGATGAGACACAATATTGACATACACATCAAAAGGAGCATAGACATACAATAATAATCACAATCATAATAAAGTTGAGACACTATAGAGACAACATGGGGGAACCAGACTGTTATATATTATAAGCCAGAGTGAAGAGGTGTGTTTTGAGCTGTTTTTTGAAGGAGGGTAGTGTATCTGCATGTTTGATGTGAGTGGGGAGGGAGTTCCAGAGAACGGGAGCAGCAGTGCTGAAGGCTCGAGCACCAACAGTAGTGAGTCGGGTGGGAGGTATGGTGAGTAGACCAGCAGAGGAGGAGCGTAAAGTGCAGGTTGGGGTGTAGTCCTGGAGGAGGTCAGAAAGGTAGGGGGGTGTGAGGCTGTGTAAGGCTTTGTAAATCAACAGGAGGATTTTGAATTTGTGCGGGTTGGGGTGTAATCCTGAAGGAGGTCAGAAAGGTAGGGGGGTGTGAGGCTGTGTAAGGCTTTGTAAGTCAACAGGAGGATTTTGAATTTAATCCGGTAGTGGACTGGTAGCCAGTGTAGCTGAATGAGGGTGGGTGTAATGTGGTCAGAGGGTTTAGTATATGTGAGGATTCGTGCAGCAGAGTTTTGGATAATTTACAATTTATAAGTTTGAAGGAGAGTCCTGAGAGTATACCATTTCAATAGTCTAATCGGGAAGTGACGAATGCGTGGATCAAAGTTTCAGCACTGGAGTGAGAAAGTGAGGGACGGAGTCGGGAGATGTTGCGGAGATGAAAGAATGCAGTGCGTGAAGTATTCTTGATGTGGGGTGCGAAGGAGAGGATATTATCCAGAATAACCCCAAGACTTTTGCCCCATTCTCTTCAACACAAGCGATACTACAGCCCACAACCAAGCCGTCCAAACAACTCAATCAACAAGTCAACAAAGCAAGAATGTGGAAACTTTCTCGCTAACAGACCGTTGACGGCAAACGGCTCAACGAGCGTGCGGACATGCACTCACCAGGCAGGGCAGAGAGGGCTGGAGGATAGCCAGATGAGGGTCAGCAGCAGGCAGGTGAACAGAAAGACAGGCATGCAGTCAGCAACACAAGGTGGGGGGTCAGGGGTAGCAGTAGCCAGCAGGAGATAGCAGCAGCCCCAGAAGGCAATCCAGGAGCAGTTAAATGCAGTCAAGCTGATCGAGAAGAACGTATATCCGGGAGCAGTTCAAAGCAGGCAGGCTGTACAGAGTCAGGACAGGCCAGAAAAGGATCAGTGATCAGCAGCAACCAGATATGGAGCAGACAGCGGGGCAGGCCACCGGTCCGGGGAGCACAGCCAGGGCGAAGCGGTAGCGGGAGGTGCAGGATCCACAGCAAGGCGAGCAGGAAAATAGGGTCCAATCAAAGCAACACAACTTGTTCGAACTGATCAAGGTAATTGGCAGAGTTCCAAATAATAAAATTAAAAAAACGACGTTGGTATAAAACGGAACACTTTGCAGGCGGATCAAGCTAAAAACAGATACAACTAAAAACAGATCAGAGACCAGCGAGCAACGGCAGCCAGATGCGCCAGCGTTCACTCAACAGGTGACTAACAGGAAGTATTTAGGCCCCCGTTTGGTACTTGTACAATTGAGCAAGGTGTCTAAGCTGAACTGCTTCAGTAAATATCCAACTGCATAAATGGGTAATGCAGTACAACCGCAGAGATCCAAACTTGACTGGTCAACCTAACAGGTATTAACAAGTAGCATACTCAATTACACCTTATCAAACTCCTTATCACAGATGCACAAATGTGAACATTAATAAATAGACAGGAGTTACTTTCCACTTTTTCCACTAAAAAAACTTGAACTTCAAAAGTGATGTCATTTTGAAAGATTACTTGCATTACTCTTGCCTTATTCTTTTAAACTGGCTCTCAATTTTAATTTATTTCTGATTTATTCCCATTTTTCTCCCAATTTAGTAGCCAATTGAACCCCTATTCTAATTCAATTCCCCCCCGTTTAGCAACCGCTAGAGAATCACCGCTACACAACCCTGTCAGCCAGCAGTAGGACGGAAGGGCGCGACTCCTCCTAAGGCTCCTGACCATGATTCCAACTCGCCCAGGGCCGCTATGTGCGGCCACAGGGCGCCGGCAATGGTCGGATCTGGCAGGACCGGGGCGCGAACCCCGATCCTCGGAGTACAACTGTACCGACTGAAAGTCGGCGCTCTTACCCATAGGCGGCGGGTGATTTTTTCGTTAGGGAAGGCTAGGACGTTATGGGGGGGGGGCGGCTGTGCTCCTCCTTCCGTTTCAGCGATTTTTTTACAGAACAGCTTTGAAATAAGTGAATTCTAATTACTTTTTAAAGGGAAACTGCGTGAGAGGGGGGCCAGTGAGACGGGATTAAATTTTTTTTTATTTATCGCGGGTTCATGTGTCATAAAATTACAGCACTTCATGCTGACGCTGTAGGTATGTGCTGGAAAAAGTGCTCAGAAAACTATGATTTAGCATGACAGTGAGTCGCTTGCAAGGAGAGTTTCAGTGGTAATTTTGCGCTTGAATTGGGAGAGCGATACAATGTTGCAGTTTTGGAATGCGAGCGTGGACGTGGCGCTGCTACATTTGTATCCGAAATGGATCACTTTCCCTCTATTGAGAGGCGTAGGAGCGTAGCGGAAGTGTAGTGGGTTTTCTGCCTTGAAACTGGTATAAATTAGGGCATATAGAAACGATCAAATATGCACAAATATAATAGCAACCTATAAGGCGATCTAAAGTACTTTAGTTAATAAACAGATTATGTTAAACATTGGAATTTACAATGATTCAGTTATTCCATTGATTTACACACTGAGAGTAGTCCATTACATCAACACACACACATCACAGATTACGGACAGACTGCGACTGAACAACTGCCATCAAAAGCTGAGTGGGAACGGTCTACTTATGATATGCAACATTCCATTTTAGACCAACCACACCAGTGAGTGATCAATCAAAAGTAGCCTAGTTACACCAACTCAAAACTGACAATCAGCCATAAAACACACAGATCACAAGATCATTGTCGCTAGTAGTAGCTAGGCCTGCTCGTAGTCTAAGCAAAAAAAACAGGAACGATCGTTTGACTGCACTGCCAAACACACCCACAACCCCCTCCCCCTTCCCAACGCACACACGCGCGCACACACACACACACACACACACACACACACACACACACAACGCGCATCCAACTGCTGGCTGTATAATGCACCCATTAGTTTCCGAGGTACAGGGCAAAGTGGCATGGCAGCCAACCTGAGCATTAATTAATAATACCAACAACCTTCCCAGGTCGGAGGGGACTTTAGCAGCGGTGCAGTCCGTTGAGGGTGTGCATGCAGGCGGCGGCGGTCTCCCCTCGTCCTCGGACACAGTCTCCGTGTAGCATGTGGGTAACGGCGGCGGCAGGTTTAAAACTCTCCCCTCGTCCTTCTCGGACACAATCTCTGGCGATTGCAAAACTGCCCCGGCCACTTCCCCGGTCTTCTCCGGTGAAACATAATTTTCCGTTTTGTTCGCGACCGAGAAAAACTTCCTAATATTAATGAAATAACTCCAGACACTGTGAGCTATGTGTAACCTATACTCAGTGCAGGTTGTGCTAAATAAAAAAAATTATCTAACAAAAGCTGAGCTTTAAGATCGTTTAATTTCCATTAATATTTTCGGAATTAAGAGTGCGGAGAACGAAGAGCACATGTATCCACAATTATAATGTTGATTAAAATGTGCACAATTTTGCGACGCAAGTTAAAATAATTTTATTACTTGCCTAATAGCCTAATTTAGGAGAACCGGCTACATTTGATGGCATTGAGTAATTGGTGAATTAAACGCTGATGTAGCCTATTGTTAATCAAGGAAACTTAAATAAAAAATTATTAAGACCAATAATCAGTTTAAAGGGAAGTTTTCCGCTACCCCCAATTTTCAGCTCAGGAGCCGCCACTGCCTATACTGTAGCCTAGTAGGCTAAACAACGCGGTCGTGCAAGACACTCATTCTGCAGAAATCATGCATCTTGCATTAAACGTTTGTTTATTATAGCCTATGCATGCATTGATTTGTGCAGACCGATTGGTAGATACGCCTTAGCCTATTTCAGTTTCGTTATTGCTAGATGTGCAATTTGTAGGCTAGCCTATGCATTGGCGAAAAGTAGCAAATCACATACACACTCATGTATAGACAAGATTACATTTTATTGTATTTCAGAGATCTAGACGGCACGTCACCGCAGGGGGCTGGTGGCACGTGCTACGGTTGGATCAAAATGATACATTTGTTACATTGTAACAGCTGTTTGCTGTGCTTGTTGGCTCTATCGGCCAGACCCAAAAGTCCGTTCGTCAATGAATACTCGGCCAATTTTAATGTATTTAATTAATTTATTAGGCATTTGGGGAGGCTAAGCCTCTCCAAGCCTTATACATTCGCCGCCTATGCTCTTACCGTTGTACCACCACAGCGGCCTGACTCTCAATTTCTTAGCTGTTTTTAAAATTGTTTCATTAGTTAATACCCAATAATCAAACAAGCTGTAAGTGGTATCTTAATAGAACTTTTTTCTGTTTCAGTTTTCCAAAAGATACAGCATAATAAGACGCAGCATAATAATAACATTATAGGTATTTAGCAGACGCTCTTATCCAGAGCGACTTACACAACTTTTTTTTATCATGTTTTACATATTATCCATTTATACAGCTGGATATATACTGAAGCAATTCAGGTTAAGTACCTTGCTCAAGGGTACAACGGCAGTGTACTACCTGGGAATGGAACCTGCAACCTTTCGGTTACAAGGCCAGTTCCTTACCCATTATACTACACTGCCGCCCTTAATAACCTGCCTCTAGTGGATAGCTGCTAGCACAAAAAATGCTACCCATCTTGCGTTCTCAAAAAAACAAAACATGACTAACTGTAAGTTGAATCCATAAATAATGTAGCCTATGTGTATGGATTACAGAGAAAACGAAAGCTATTAAGCAAATAAGTGCCTGAAGGAGGTCCGCTGTCATGTTGGGCAAACTGAGTTTAAAGGAAGCTAGGGATGGCTCTCATCAAGAAACACATTGAAAGTGTGTGTTTTTTTAAGTTACTCCTCCTTCAGATACTTGTTCTCAACTACATGTGTCTTTAGCACCATCACTAAAGAATACAGTGGAGGGAAGTTTTATAGTAGTGTTTTATATAAAGAAAAGTCAGAACACAATCAAAGTCTGTCAAAGAGGCCAAAGAAAGCAGGGCCTTGAAAATGATATGCATGTATTATTCAGAAAGCTGCCAGAAAAAAATAAATGTTCTCATGAGAAACCTATTACAGCTGGTTTTATTATTGGTTATTAACGAAGTAAATAAAAAAATAAGACTCCAGTAATGCGAGTAGCATTTCCAGTAAGAATTTCTTTTTAATGGTATATTTAATGGTATATTTTATATATATACACTTTCAAACTTACAAAACGTGGTGTTGGACTCACTGAGGTTCTACTGTGTGTCAAGACTATGCTATGCACATTATTTGATAAATGTTCAGATAAATAAATAATGCAGAACTGAGCATGAATGTAGACGAGAATAGAATTCCAGATAGTTCCCTCAGTTTGAGATAAAATGGGCCTGCTTTTCAAGCTGCCTGTGAGCTGTCACAAGCAAGTGAAGCAGAGCATACAGCTGCATTAAGAACAATGGACTGAGCCATAGGTTCTAGAACCTGTTCATCCATGCAAGACCACATCCGCCACTTTAAAACACAGCCACTCGCAGTCACTGCTTTCAGGGGAAGATCACTTTCATTTTCAGAAGCTTTGGAAATTAGCCACATATTGCAGCATGTTTTAACAGTCAGGATAGTGACCCAGTCTGGAAGTGTTGGCTTTTATGAAAAATGGCATTTAGTTAAATAAGTTAAATTAGTTTCACTTTTTCCTCATTGCACATCATTTGCAGGTGTTATGTATGATCTAGCTTCCAGTGTGATCAGAAGGACACAGGAAATTTCAAAGGGTGCTGTTTATTAACTCAACTAGTAGCCTAGTGAGTCCTTTAATTTGACTGTGTCCCAAGGAAGGAGGCTTTTTTAGCACACACCCTTATGCAGAAAATGTACGTAGATTACATTTTGCATATCATAGCGAGTACAGTTGTTAGGCAGGGTGACGGCCCTGGGTACAGCATTACAATAAACGTTATTTCATAAAATGAAAATGTCTTTTTTGTGCCAACTTTCAATTTAATTTAACTCTGTTAATAACAGGGCCAGCCCACCTCATGTAATAAAGGATTTGTTTAGTTGCGAATTGTTATCCGAATGACATCTTATTGCTATGAAAAACATTTTTTCCCCGTTGCGCTATACAAGCCATAGTTTTTACGCACGGTTTATGGCTACAAATAAACAACTTGGTTATTGCATTAGATAAGTGTACATTGTCAATACATTCTATAAGTGTAAGGCAATAGGATTTTAAGGGGATGCGAACTTGCATATGGGATTTTAAGGTGATGCGGCGGGTTTCGGACAAGGTCTTGCGGGAGCGGGTGGATTTCGGCAAGAATGCATGCGGCGCGGGCGGTTGCGGCATGAAAAGCAGCGGGAGTGGGCGGGTTCAGAATGACTAAATCAGACCCGCGCAGACCTCTACTGCTGGGGAATAAAGCCGCTTTACCACGGCTCCACGTATCCAGCATGCCCCTCACTGGGGATGGTCTGCGCACAGTCGAATGGGAGCTGCCAGCTTCCCAGGCAGATTTTAGGCTTTATTGGAGACTGACGTGCTGTTTTACTGTTAAGTTCCCACCGATGCTTATCATTGGCTGATAACTCATATAAGGTTTCCACCCCCCTCGTATAAGTGAAAGGCATACGTGGCCATTGCCTTGATTTGGTTAAGAAGGAACCCTGGAAATAGGTGTTGTTAATGCACATAAATTGAAGCCAGATTTTGGTGTTGGACAGGATCTCTCTCTTATGTGAGTTACTTTGCAGAAAAGCAGCAGTGCACTGGGAATCCCAGTTGACCGTTACTCTAAATTCTGTGCATCACAGTATGACCGGTTCCCTTTTTCAGAGGTTCTCTGCACTTCTTCATGAGTCATTTGACTTGTTCCAGTGCACGTCTGGAACTTCCATGCCACAAGTGCTCACTTTCAGTTCTCTAAAAATGTTTTGAGGGCAGGAAATCAATATGCCTCTGGAGATTTTAACCATTGAACTTACAGTATTAAGTACACATAGGCACACACACATGACCACACACACACATGTGTTTTGATGGAACTTTCATTAGGTAGAGTGTATTTAACAGCTGTCAAGGTGTGTAGTCTTTGGTCTAGTTGGTAGTCTCTGGTAAACGTTTACTTGTTTTATTCCATTATTATCCACCTTCAGCATAGTGTGAGGTCTAGGGAGGTTACATCTTGTGAAATTGGTTTTAGCCAGCGTTATGTTATAGGTCAGTGGTTGAGGTTTAGCCAGTGTTGTGTGTTTAGATCAGTAGTTGAGTTGGCTTGAATTTCTGTTAATGGTTAAATGTTAGTTTGACAAGATTTCATTTCAGTCAGGCCACTGTTGTTCAAATAACTTTATTGACATTATGAAACAATACATTTTAGGATTGGCGGTATGGTTCTGTTCACCAAGCCCTCCTGCCCATCCACGCGAGCAAGCATGGGTATGGCGGCGAGGGCAGCTGCGCAACCCCCAATAGGGTTACGCTAGAACAGAACCGCAGCACTGAGAATGGTTTTGACAGATTCCATTCAGTCAGTTATATATATATATATACACTACTCACAAAAAGTTAGGGATATTTGGCTTTCGGGTGAAATTTATGGAAAATGTAAGTTCACGCTACAGTGATATTATACGTATCATGAAAGTAGGGCATTTAAGTAGAAGCATGCAATGGTGATTTCCTCATCTCAAACAATTTATTGAAACAAAAGCCAACAACAGTGGTGGGTATACCACAACAAAAATGTCAATGTCTCAATAACTTGTCATGTGCCCTTGAGCATCAATTACAGCTTGACAATGACGTCTCATGCTGTTCACAAGTCGACTTATTGTCTGCTGAGGCATGGCATCCCACTCTTCTTGAAGGGCGGCCCTCAGGTCATTGAGGTTCTGGGGTACAGAGTTACGAGCCTCTACACGGTGAGTCAGCTGATCCCATAGGTTTTCTATGGGATACAGGTCTGGAGAAAGTGCAGGCCACTCCATTTGAGGTACCCCAGTCTCCAGCAGCCTTTCCCTAATGATGCGACCTCGATGAGCTGGAGCATTGTCGTCCATGAAGATGAAATTAGGCCTGTGTTGTTCATGCAGGGGCACAATGACTGGATTAATGATGTTATTCAGGTAGTATGGGCTTGTCACTGTACCATTCACAAAGTGTAGGGCAGTTCTGTATTGACTAGACACACCTGCCCACACTGTAACACCGCCACCACCAAAGGGTCGTCTGGTGACAACAGTGGCTGATGCATAGCGCTCTCCTTGACGTCTCCAACATCGTTGGCGGCCATCATTTCTGCTCAACGTGAATCGACTTTCATCAGAGAACAGCACTGAGGCCCACTGGTCCCTCGTCCAGCGTAAATGCTCCCTGGCCCATGCAAGACGATGACGCCTGTGCCTGGTGATGTGGTCAGGTACCCTTGCAGGTCGTCTAGCACGCAGACCACGCTGATGTAAACGGTTTTGAATGGTCTGATGTGACACTTGGGTGCCTCTCACCTCCCTTAAATGTGCCTGGAGTTGAGTGGCATTCATCATCCAGTTCCGCAGGGCACTGTTCACAATGAAGCGGTCATCAGTGTGGGATGTGGCCAAAGGACGTCCACTTCTATGCCTTTCTGTGACTCTTCCAGTCTCTCTGTATCTCTGTTGCAACCTGCTGATGACACTCTGTGACACTCTAAGCTCGGTGGCCACTTCCCTCTGAGAACATCCTGTTTGAAGCCTCGCAATGGCGAGGTACTGTTGATCAATTGTTAGGTGTCGTTTTGGTCTCATGATGTCAAAATGTGAACAGCATGATGAAGAGGACTGTTTAAATACCAATTCTAATTGAACCAGGAAATTTATTGGTCGATTCATGGATCAAACACCTGTTGTGAATTTTGCCGTTCAGCTCCTTGTTAGAGAACAGCAAGTTGTGCAAAAAGTACTGAAACATTGAATAGTTGGACATGTGCATTCAAAAGTTTAGAGAAGGTCAAATTAATTTCACCTGTAAAGGTTATAGTGCATTTTAGGTTCATCCTGAAATTTCACCCGAAAGCCGAATATCCCTAACTTTTTGTGAGTAGTGTATATATATATATATACACTACTCACAAAAAGTTAGGGATATTTGGCTTTCGGGTGAAATTTATGGAAAATGTAAGTTCACGCTACAGTGATATTATACGTATCATGAAAGTAGGGCATTTAAGTAGAAGCATGCAATGGTGATTTCCTCATCTCAAACAATTTATTGAAACAAAAGCCAACAACAGTGGTGGGTATACCACAACAAAAATGTCAATGTCTCAATAACTTGTCATGTGCCCTTGAGCATCAATTACAGCTTGACAACGACGTCTCATGCTGTTCACAAGTCGACTTATTGTCTGCTGAGGCATGGCATCCCACTCTTCTTGAAGGGCGGCCCTCAGGTCATTGAGGTTCTGGGGTACAGAGTTACGAGCCTCTACACGGTGAGTCAGCTGATCCCATAGGTTTTCTATGGGATTCAGGTCTGGAGAAAGTGCAGGCCACTCCATTTGAGGTACCCCAGTCTCCAGCAGCCTTTCCCTAATGATGCGACCTCGATGAGCTGGAGCATTGTCGTCCATGAAGATGAAATTAGGCCTGTGTTGTTCATGCAGGGGCACAATGACTGGATTAATGATGTTATTCAGGTAGTATGGGCTTGTCACTGTACCATTCACAAAGTGTAGGGCAGTTCTGTATTGACTAGACACACCTGCCCACACTGTAACACCGCCACCACCAAAGGGTCGTCTGGTGACAACAGTGGCGGATGCATAGCGCTCTCCTTGACGTCTCCAACATCGTTGGCGGCCATCATTTCTGCTCAACGTGAATCGACTTTCATCAGAGAACAGCACTGAGGCCCACTGGTCCCTCGTCCAGCGTAAATGCTCCCTGGCCCATGCAAGACGATGACGCCTGTGCCTGGTGGTGTGGTCAGGTACCCTTGCAGGTCGTCTAGCACGCAGACCACGCTGATGTAAACGGTTTCGAATGGTCTGACGTGACACTTGGGTGCCTCTCACCTCCCTTAAATGTGCCTGGAGTTGAGTGGCATTCATCATCCGGTTCCGCAGGGCACTGCACAATGAAGCGGTCATCAGTGTGGGATGTGGCCAAAGGACCTCCACTTCTATGCCTTTCTGTGACTCTTCCAGTCTCTCTGTATCTCTGTTGCAACCTGCTGATGACACTCTGTGACACTCTAACCTCAGTGGCCACTTCCCTCTGAGAACATCCTGTTTGAAGCCTCGCAATGGCGAGGTACTGTTGATCAATTGTTAGGTGTCGTCTTGGTCTCATGATGTCAAAATGTGAACAGCATGATGAAGAGGACTGTTTAAATACCAATTCTAATTGAACCAGGAAATTTATTGGTCTATTCATGGATCAAACACCTGTTGTGAATTTTGCCGTTCAGCTCCTTGTTAGAGAACAGCAAGTTGTGCAAAAAGTACTGAAACATTGAATAGTTGGACATGTGCATTCAAAAGTTTAGAGAAGGTCAAATTAATTTCACCTGTAAAGGTTATAGTGCATTTTAGGTTCATCCTGAAATTTCACCCGAAAGCCGAATATCCCTAACTTTTTGTGAGTAGTGTATATATATATATATATATATATATATATATATGGCATTTTTAAGTGTCATTATCACAACAATTTACAAGGAACCGGGCCTGAACCCCCGTAGAGCATGCCTAGGGTGACAGTGGCAAGGAAAAACTCCCTGCTGTTAGCAGGAAGAAACCTTGGGCAGAACCTACCTCTGAGGGGGAAGTCCATCCGCCGCTGACTGGCACCGGTTACTAAAATGCTGATTACGGAATAGAAATTTGCAGACCGAACATATGAAAATGTCAATGTATAAGGAGCCGATGAGGAAGACTGATTGAAGCCCGGCAGGTGCATCATAGCTGGGTACATGCCTGGAGCTGGAGCTGACCGTCTGCTTCTGGAGAACGATGTTTGTTGATCTATAGCTACCGGCGGTTGCCGAAGCGGGAAGGAGAGAGGAAAAGAAATCAGTAGGCACTCGAAAAATGTTAGTGATTCATGCAGGAGCGATATAGGCTAGGTGTATGTGCGCAATGGGGAACTGAAGAGGATGGAGCTGGGGTGGAGGGGGGGTTTTTGTGTGCAGCGGGTGTGCTGACAGGGGATCCACCATGGTAGGGCGAGGCGGTTAAATAGACCGCCTTGTTATGTGAATGGACTGATGGGTGAATGGTCACTACTCAGCAGATTATCTATGGCCAGGTTTCACTCTCGTGACCTGTCTGAACTGACGCTATGCTCGATTTCAGTCAGGCCACTGTAAAATAACTTTATTGACATTATGAAACAATACATTTTAGATTTGGCGGTATGGTTCTGTTCACCAAGCCCTCCCGCCCATCCACGCGAGCAAGCATGGGTATGGCGGCGAGGGCAGCTGCGCAACCCCAAAAACAACCATACGCCAAGTGCTGCCAGCATTGTGCACACGTGATGACCGTGCAACGACCCCTCGCCTTGGAGGAAGCCAATCTGTCCATCAGCTCAAGGCCCCCCCAATACCACACGATCAATGTCATGTGCACCAACGCCTGTTGGACTCCTCCGTGCGCCAGACGGAGTGCAGACCAACCCCAGGAAATCCATGTGTAGTGATGAAGAACAATGTGTGACCTTCCGGCTACCAATGAAGCCATCCTGTCCTTCAGCACAAGGCCCTTTAACGTTACATGGATCAGTGGCTATGTGTACCAACTCATGTTGGACTTCCCCTGGGAGCCAGAACGTTAAATTAACCAGGGAAATTCTATGTGTAGTGTGAAGAACAATGTGTGACCTTTCAGCCGCCGATGTAGCCGTCCTGTCCTTCGACTCAAGGCCCCTTTAACATTTACATGGATCAGTGGCTATGTGTACCAACGCATGTTGGACTTCCATGGGAGCAAAACCAATCAGGGGAGTTCTATGTGTAGTGATAAAGAACTATGTGTGACCTTTTGGCCTAAAGAGGGTCAGTAGGAGATGTTTAACGAAAAAAGGAAGGAAACATGATCTGTCCCAGTTCACCTCCTTTGGCAAAGGATACATCATTGCGGCTTTTGCAGAGGTGATTTGAGCTAATAAAGTCCCATAGTGCTTTGCTTTGAACATTCACATTCACACATACATACATGCATAGAGCTACACATTAACGCAAACACAGGAACACATACACACTCGTACAGCTATACTAACGCACACAGCTACACACATGCGTATACAAACAGTCTATCAGGAGCAGTGTGGCTCCATATCTCAGGGGTGTTGTCACAGCTAGAGGCTGCAGCCATACACAAACTGCATTCCAAACTTGCTAGATCATTATTCTGACATTAGGAATTAGTCAAGAGATTGATCTTCTGGCGGAGTAATTCCTGGTCTCCAGCTGCCCCACTCTATATGAAGGCTGCCTCTTCACTTTACTCTGTTGTACTTTAGTAGCATTTAGCATATGCTCTTATTGAGAGCCACTTACAATATAAATATAATTGCAAAGACCAGGGATCGAAGTGCAGTAGTTTCCCAGAACGGGAAAGTATAGTCCCAATAGAGACCACACGTGCCAGAGCTCCAGACTCAATTGACAACCTGCAACTGCCCTATTGAACATTAAACAACAATTTAGTGCCTCTTGCACCCCACCTACTGGCAGAACCTCCCTGGATGTCAAAAGTTCCCCGGCCGATCATGCACTGGCCACATTCTGGATTCAACAGCAGACACATGGGGCCCATCCACATACTCGAACAGTGCCACAACAGGATGAGCCACCCAGCAGGCACAAGAAACATTTTTTATCACATAGATTTTGAGTTTAGCCTCTCCAACCACATTTCAGTACAGCCTCATACTGTAGTACTGCTTTGGGTTCTGGGACAGTCCACTAGTATTGTATTTTACACAGATTATCTGTCTTTCTGGTAAATCATTAGGCCTATTTAATTACAAAATCCACTGCCTTGTGATTTGGATTTTGGAGATATGAGAAGGCGAAATCCCTTGAAATTATTCAGGGATTGTACTGTAATGCAAATAATTTTCGTCCAGTCCCCTCCAAACTGTTGACTAATAATTTTGGACTATTAAGTTTTATTGCCAGATTTATCAAGCGCTAGGTGAAAATATTGACCTGGCTATCAGTTATCAGGTAATTGCCAGAAATTGCAAAACCATTCAAAAAGAACCATTGTTAAGCTGTAAGCCGACACGATAAATCTAAACAACTGAATATTTAGTCAAGGCTATGTGTTTTCGGTGCTGTTTGAGTCCTACTGTTATTATTAATGGAATATTGGGGAAATGTTTAAGGTTAACTTAATACTTTAATCACAGTATTTCTATTGATTTGTGGAAATATAATTTTGGTTACCCTGTCTAAGCTAAAACCCAGAGAATGTATGTTACAGAGAGAGTGAGTTATTGAGAAGGTAACTTCGAAGCGAGCTTATAGCAGTAGAATTTTCCAAAAAAGCAACATGTTATAGAGAGATGAATAAACAGCCCCTATGGACACCAGCTGCTGGGTAGCAAACTTTAATAACATTAAATGTTAGCTACGCCTGCAAGTTCAATAGGTTAACAATTAAACTTTTTTATGTCCAATTTGTTATACTTTTCCTTTGTTTATATATTAAAAAAAAGCTTCAAAGCAAATGAAAAACATAGTAATGAGTAATGTACAATAATGGAAATATAATGGTGATAATGTATGCAGTTGCTTACTCTGTGTATTGTCATGTTGAAGGCCCAAATTGTCTCTGTGAGAAAGGTCCCCAAGTATCCATAATCCGCCTGTGGATTCATCTGTTTTAATCTACTCAGGAAACTGGAGTGTTTAGCAGGTCAATAACGTTCTGTTCTGTATGGTCACTCACATATCACAATACGACCCCTGAGAACATGACCGTTAAAGATGGGTAAGGGTTTAACCTGTCTAATGAGGCCAAATGGAAAATCCCACACGGCCCGTATGCATTGTCTGAAAAAGATTTGCGTAAATTATGAGAGAGGCAACTCACTGGGTATACTAACCGAGACGGGTCTGATTGTATCCTTTTTCAATGAAAACCATTTATTTGTCTGTATAGCAATTGTTTGTAACAATAATACCAAAAGTAATATAAATACTTGTAGTATATGTAATTACTTTTACGACTTTTTGGAAAACGTTTTTGTTTTATAGCAATGTTCCCCATCCCCTTTCGACTAGAAAAATATGGACAAAGTGACTGACATCACACGTTGTCTTTTCATGGGAGTGTGAAAAGCGTTTTGAAGCTGCGATGTTGTACAAAAATTGGAGCCAGAGACTGCGTAGTATGGGGCAGGGGGACCATTATATGGTCATTACGTCCGGCCCGGGTCCGGTTCGTCCCCAAAGCTCGTGAGATACTAGTGTCGCGCAGTAACTAGGAAGTGCCGCAAACTGTCCCGGATTGGTCCCCAAAATATTAAATGTAGTGCCTAAACAATAGAATAACTTAACAAATTGGCACATGGGCAGACAGACGAAGAAAAAGCACCTATTGCGACTACATGTTCTCGTGGGAAAAATGTATTGACTGCATATTTTGACCGCATTTGATACCATTGAATTGTATTGAATAATGGCCTGGAAGACTTATACTGGAGCCAACCGCACTGGTGCGAGGGAGCAACACTTTCAACAAGACCAGGAAGTAAGCTACAGCAAAGCCCAGTTTTGGCCCCTTGTTTTTATTCTGTCGTTATGTCAACTACAATGAGAACGTTTGAGCAGTAGAGGGTGCTGTTGTATTTGCTGTGCAGTACTGTCATAAATTAAGAATTTTAAAAGTATTTTATTGGAAATATGAGTCATAAAAAGAAGAACAATAAAATGAAGCAAATTCATTTTATACTGGCCTGCATGGCTATCTCAGCAAAAATGGCTAAGTGAGGCATGTGCCTGCCAGTGTGTTGCTTGTATGCATTTCCAGTTTGTACATAATACATATTACCTCCATATAATAACATATAATAAATGTTTGCACATGCTAAATGGGTTGTCTGTGCTGGTGTGCACATAATAACCTTAATTTTTTTAATTTAAAATCACGCTTATGGTTATTGCTGAACTAATGAACACTGACATGTTTTATTATGACATCTCATCAAAGAACCATGTTGAAATAACATGCGTTTTTCTGAAGTTGGTTCATCAAATTAGAAACAAGCACCTGAACACAGTTTTTAAAGGATTTCTTGAAATGCTACACATTACACCAAAGGTAAAGGTTCCAGTGTGTACATATTAACTTTAAAACATTATGATGTATTGTATTATGCATATGTTTTTAATGTATTATACAGCGCATCCGGAAAGTATTCACAGCGCTTCACTTTTTCCACATTTTGTTCTGTTACAGCCTTATTCCAAAATTGATTAAATTCATTTTTTCCCTCAAAATTCTACACACAACACCCCATAATGACAATGTGAAAAAAGTTTTTTTGAGATTTTTGAAAATTTATTAAAAATAAAAAAATAAAATTTCTCATTTACATAAGTATTCGTACCCTTTGCTTTAACGTATTTTTAAAGTATCATATTTCATATTTGGTCGCATATCCTTTACATGCTGTTACTTCCTGAAGTCTGTGACCATCAACATCAAAAAACTGTCGATATCTTATTTTCAGGTACTGTTACAAGCGATACTATAACCTCTCTGCATTTGAATGGATCTCTATGGAAATTGGGGGGTGAGACTAGATTCAGCTGTAAATTACACTGGTACAGTATGGAACACATGGCTGGCTAAATGGCTGTAAGTTATCAAGGGTCTGAGCTATCAAACGAGCCCCAAACCATCACTCTGTTGCCAGATATGGAGTAGATGTGGATGGATCACTGCAAGGGTTATTTCTCCGGACTCATTTTCCTATAGAACTCTATGGGGAAAAAAGTCAGGAGAAACAACCCTTAAAGTGATCCATCCACATCTACTCCATATCTGGCAACAGAACAAAATGTGGAAAAAGTGAAGCGCTGTGAATACTTTCCGGATGCACTGTATATAGTAATGTGTCTTGTGGCCAGGGCATGAAATTAACTTTTTCACCCATTGGCAAGAGTGGCTTGTGGTTTCTAAAAATAACCAGCCATTTTCAACATTTCACCAGCCATTACCTTTTACAATTTTACACAACCTGGTTGGATACCTGCCAAAGTGGCTGCTGGAGTAGAAAGTCTTACCAGCCACAATTGAAATTTCACCAACATTTGGCTAGTAGCTGATATTAATTTCACACCCTGCTTATGACCCACCTCAACCCCTCCAAGATAGAATATGCCATTGTGTGACATACTTAGATATAATAAAATAATAAACTTTTAATATACTATGATACAATATAAATACCATATTTTTATATCATGAAACCATCCTTGTGTATTTTCCTTGCATTTTATGTTCTCTGAATATGAGCTTTCTGTAAATGCTCATATATACCTAATAAATGCCTTTTCTGTATATTTTATTTAGGCGTTTAGCAGATGCTGTTATTCAGACCAACATACAGGGCTTACATTTTTACATAGTGTCAATTTATATAGCTGGATAAATGCTGAAACAATTCAGGTTAAGTGCCTTGTTCAAGGCAACAGCAGTGCCCTACCTGGGAATCAAACCTGGATCCTCTAGGTTACACACCCATGTTTCATATGGGTAATATATTCTTAATACGTTTGTGTTAGTATACAGTACCCGTGTTGGCTTCGGTTGCTGTGGAGGTGCGGGTTTTGCTGGGGCGCTGTTTGTACTGTACCCTTGTCAGCTGTTATGTTCTATGGAGCTGGAGGAGTTGTAACGGTCACCTGTCTGCCCCCCTGTCCCCAGGGCTTCCTGATCGGTGCCAGACCGGAGAACGCCTGCGAGCCCATCGATCCGCCACCCGTGCGGGACAACGTGACTGGCGCCTTCATCGTGCTCATAAAGCGCTACGACTGCAACTTCGACATCAAGGTAGGCCTCTCCCGTTGTCTGGCGCAGAACACAGGGGGGAGAGTCGCGCCCCGCCCTGCGAGGAGATGCAGAGTCCCCCACACTGCTGCTCTGTATCTCTAAATCTTCAGTCATCTAAGTGAGTTAAAAATGGCCGCTTCGCTGCTATCATGGCCACAGACTTTACCTTAGAGCCAGCCAGGCTTGACTAGTGCTTTGTAGTGTTCTTAAACCTAGTGTTTTTCCATGTGTTGCAAATACATGGCTTGAAGGTGGAAAAATACATTTTATCTCTGTTTTCATTTTTATGTCAATAGAACGTCAACACTGTATGAGAGAGGCAAAGAGTATCTTTGGAGCCTACAATTTAGATTGTAAGGTGCACATCACAGATGGGCTTAGAGGTGGGACACAGAGCTGTGCAGCTGAATGACAGGGACACAGAGCTGTGCAGCTGAATGAAAGGGACACAGAGCTGTGCAGCTGAATGACAGGGACACAGAGCTGTGCAGCTGAATGACAGGGACACAGCTGCACAGCTGAATGACAGGGACACAGCTGTGCAACTGAATGAAAGGGACACAGAGCTGTGCAGCTGAATGACAGGGACACAGAGCTGCACAGCTGAATGACAGGGACACAGCTGCACAGCTGAATGACAGGGACACAGAGCTGTGCCGCTGAATGAAAGGGACACAGAGCTGTGCAGCTGAATGACAGGGACACAGAGCTGTGCAGCTGAATGACAGGGACACAGAGCTGTGCCGCTGAATGACAGGGACACAGCTGTGCAGCTGAATGAAAGGGACACAGAGCTGTGCAGCTGAATGACAGGGACACAGAGCTGTGCAGCTGAATGACAGGGACACAGAGCTGTGCCGTTGAATGACAGGGACACAGCTGTGCAGCTGAATGACAGGGACACAGAGCTGTGCCGCTGAATGACAGGGACACAGCTGCGCAGCTGAATGACAGGGACACAGAGCTGCACAGCTGAATGACAGGGACACAGAGTTGCACAGCTGAATGACAGGGACACAGAGTTGCACAGCTGAATGACAGGGACACAGAGCTGTGCAGCTGAATGACAGGGACACAGAGCTGTGCCGCTGAATGACAGGGACACAGCTGTGTAGCTGAATGAAAGGGACACAGAGCTGTGCAGCTGAATGACAGGGACACAGAGCTGTGCAGCTGAATGACAGGGACACAGAGCTGTGCCGTTGAATGACAGGGACACAGCTGTGCAGCTGAATGACAGGGACACAGAGCTGTGCCGCTGAATGACAGGGACACAGCTGCGCAGCTGAATGACAGGGACACAGAGCTGCACAGCTGAATGACAGGGACACAGAGCTGTGCAGCTGAATGACAGGGACACAGCTGCGCAGCTGAATGACAGGGACACAGAGCTGCACAGCTGAATGACAGGGACACAGCTGTGCAGCTGAATGACAGGGACAGAGAGCACGTCATGCTTTTCAGCTCGGCCATATGTAGGAGAGCTTGTAATTTTCACCCGAGCCGGATAAAACCCGACCAGGGTTTGGGTCGGTTCGGGCCCTAATTCTGTCATTTTATATCGGGCTCGGTGTGGGTCGGGCCCAGAGAGCAAAAATGTCAGGCCCAGTTTGTAGCTGGCCCTTTAAATTTTGAGCGCAAAGCACTGCGTAAGCTGGATGGCAGTTGTAAGCAAGCTAGTAAGCTAAGCTATGCGAGTGACATAATGGATGTCTCAGAGCCAGTAAGAAAAAAAGTTATTGTCAGGGGAATGTGAATTGAGTCATCAAAAGGAAGATTTCTTTGGGCTTTCATTGCCAGAGCCTAGCGGTTTTGTGTATGGGCTTGGTGAAGATTTTGTAACCCAGCCAAATAGGCTAGGCATGTTTATTTAAAAAAATAAATAAATAAAATATGCTTGTAGTTCTCTCTAATTCTTTTCATTCGTAAGCTAATGAAGGCTATTTGGTAGCGGGCCGATGATTTTAATTTGTGCATGCATCAGCAGTATTATGGCAGATAACCACACGCACCAGGGTGTGTCTACTGTACTGGTGCACCTTTTAAAGTCGGGTTCAAACCGTATCAGGCTTTCATAATGCTGCAACACCGGGCTCTGGTCGTGCTCGGTCTGAGAAGAACGCGGGCTCATGTAGGGTCAGACTTACATTTTTTGGCCCGTTTCAAGCTCTAGTCTGTGGGAAGGTCCTGCAACCACACCATTACACTGCCTCTCCCCTGATCTTCTCGCAAACCATAAATACACTTTCCAACACGAGAGTACTCTTCTATTACATATGATGTTCATGCAGTTAAAGCACCACTCAACAAGAGACCCCAGGAGCCAGTTAGCCCTGTGAGTAGCATTCCATTATCATTTAATGGCTTCATTGTGAATCCTTTGATGGGGTTATGTGGATGGGGCAGGGTTGAGTATGTTACTGAGTGGATGGAGAGTGGAATGCACGTGGGGGGGGGGGGGAATTGCACTGACTGCATTTGTCTGTGAAGGCCTCCTCCACATGGGGCAGGAATATGAGGATGACTAGCAAGTACCAGAACTGTTTGCACACACACACACACACACGCACACTATTATTTTAGTAGAAGCTCGCAGGTGAACAATGTCGTTATATATCATTGGTTGGTGTCTTTTCCTGCTGTTTCAAATGTCCCCATCTAATCTAAAGCCTGGCCTTGAAACCCTGCCACATGGTGCATCAAAGACAGTAATGAAAAAACAGAGTGAATTTAATGGTGAGTTGTGAGCTCTGTGAAATGGGGGGAAAGAAAGTAATTTGAACTGTTCTTACACAAGCAGTAAATGGTTCATACTGTACTGGCCATTCCAGGGAGCAAGTTGTCGAGTTGCCTCAAACTGCATGTTAATTCATTGAGATGGCTCTCTTTAGAGTAAACACATTCAGGGTTGGAGTCAGTCCCATTACAATTTAGGCATTTCAAAAAATTTATTAAAATGAATTGATTTAAATTCCCGTAATAATTTATGGACATTCTCCAATTAATTTCCTAAGTGACTGAATTGAAATGGAATTGGCCCCCAACCCTAGACACATTTCATACAGTAACAGTAACTGTAACAGTAACTACTAGTGCTTTCTCCAGCACCAAACATACAGACCATGTTCTTCCTCTTCTTTTCTGCAGAAAGGTAAAGAGAGGTAAGGCTAGGTCAGCTGAAGGCTCGGCCCAAGATGACTCAATCTCTGTTACACATGCCTTTGACTTTGATGTTCTCCACATGGTATAGTCCTGTCCCTGTGATTTAAGAAGCATATTATACGGAAAAGCGGGGAATCAAACCGGCCTATGACGTTTTGCCAGGTGGTTTGAGTGAATGTAAGCTTTCTGTGTCCCAGTCAAAGATGTCTGGAGTATCTCACTCTTTACTAATATATTGTGGCTGTAGCATTTCTGCTGAATGTATCCACAGTGTAACCGAGTTAAAGCCATTTTTACATTAATGCATTTAACGTGCCATTTAATGTAACATGCTCGTTGAAAATATACATTTACAGTAAATTCTTTAGAACAATATGCGTAGGGTTGTTGTCTGAGGGAGAGGTTTAATGGGTGTTGTAGTTTTGTCACTATGTTGTGGTCAGGCAGGGATGAAGACTGTGTTTTTTCCGCTGTACCTTACTATCTATGATGGGACAAAAAACATTGGTACAGCTGGGAAAAAGAAGCCGAGGGTTTTACAAGCCTGCAGGAGACAAATTATTTCCCTCCTTTCCCCCTCAAAGTTGAAAGTGAGGGCAAAAGAGAGACCCAAGTCCCAGGAGCAGTTCCTGCTTTAAATGCCACTTGAAGTGTAGATAAAAATACTCAGTGACAAATATTTGCTCTTTGTAGAATGGCTTCCTTGTTGTTTTGTTTAATTATTTTTAAATCCATACATGAGCCCTACTATCAATGCTCACAACATGTCTTCTATGAAAAGCTCCTCCCCTGTTAGGAGCATCATCAGGAATTAGCCCCTCCTGTTGTAGGCCCCACCTCTGTTAGGCCTGCGTTGACAAGTTAGCCGCTGCACCCGTATGTGGGAGCCACATTCACAGGATTTTACTATTGAGCATGTGGTGACAGGCCTGTCACAGCCAGCTACTGGAGAGAGTGGCCGTGGCCACAGCCCCCTGTCCACACACACAAACACGCACACACACAGACAGTCATATTGCCCACACACACACACACACACACACACACACAATCATAGTGCCCCCACACACACGCACACAGTCATAGACATAGAGATGCATCCCGACAACATTACACAAAAATACACGTGCAGATTCATACAGACATAACAAACCGGCTCACAGTTACACTCACATACAAACACTCATGCATACATACATACTTGCACAGCAGACACATTTACACTCAATGACAAACGCATCCACAAACATGCAGACCCGCACAGACGTACATAAACACATACACACACTCTTAAAGAGAGAACAGGGCTACAATGTGCCGACAGCCAGCTTCTGTCAGTGAGAGGTTGTTGGAGATCACATGAAGACCCTGCATAACAAAGGTCTCCTCAAGGTTGTGTCTGATTTCCAGTGCACAGCCTTTTTTAATCAAAATTCCAATAACTCCTAACTGAGCCTGTGTCCTTTTCCTGCTGATTGGATTTTGATTACCAAGCATTATTCCTTATGTTTTTCATGACACATAACAGGAACTCGGTGGAACAACAGGACAGCGTTCTGAGCCAAATTTCAAGATCTCTAGTTTATTACTACATGAATATGTTTGTGGAGCAAACACTTCAGCACTTGCCTTCATCAGTGTACTGGACCAAGTCAGACAAAATGAGAAAGACCATTTCATGTATTTTCGTAAAAATAAAAATTCATTATGGAGCGTGTCGAGAGGGGAATTAAGATGAGGCACCAGCTAGGGATTAATGTTTTCGTGAAAATGCAGCTTTTATCAATCCAGGAAAATGTATGCTTCTGCCAGGAAATGATGGGTTTTCCTAACAACTCCCCTTGTGGATTTAGCGTCTGCAGTCTGCCTGCACAGGCTCTGCAGGAAGTGCTGTCCTCCAGAGCATTGGCTTCGCAGCTCTGCCAGTGGATGTAGTTTGGAACATAATGTTCTGATGTACAAAATAAAGCGTTTTGCAACTGACGTATCTCTGTCAGGTGATTTTTGTCAGACGACCGACCAATTAGGCTTGGACACACGTGCGTGAGACATAGAGGATTTGATAAGGAAGACACCAGAACTGAAATCCTCAGCTCAGAATTCCTCATCATCTGTGTAGGCCCTCATCCAGTGTACCAGACAGACTGCTCCCAGCTCCATCTCCTGAATGAGCAAAACACACTTTGCTCCATGGAAACAGACAATTTCAAATGAAGCTGATTCCTAATTCCAACCAAACCAGCTGGCGTTCAGAAATACTCTCAATAGCTTTACCTTTGAAATGCTGCAAAACTGCATGGTCGATGCCTTCCTCTCATCAAAATGCAGAGTCGGCATTGTAACATTTAGACATTGGCTAATGCTAATTGGCTAATTTAAACACTCACTAATGCTGTTTGCACCTTGAATCTTGAGAGGCATGACCTCCTCCTTGCCCATATGTGGAAGCCTCATATTTGGCCAAGTTCACTGTTTGGGGACCAGGTGCATTATCTGGTATAATGGTGATAGTCTCCCCCCAATTCCTGCAGTGCAGTTTAATGTTTAAGATATTTTCTGAACATGGGGCTATTTCAGACAGGGCTGCTAGACTTTTACAAAGGAAACCTGCTCCTGCTACATTCAGCTCCCATATGAAGCCTGACTTACAGAGGGAGGCCTTTTAGGACCAGATGCTGAAATGTCGAAATCTCTCGCGCTGGCCTACGTCATGTCCTTTTCAGGCCTGTCTGTTTTTCGTGTCTTTATTGCTGATGTTATCTCAATACAGGGACACACTCTTTCTCTAAGCGTGGCTGTTAATCACCACTTTGCAAAGGTCCTGAGCTAGTTTATGGCTCTGTTCTTTATTTGATATTTTAACCTGGGGCATACACAATTAGCGATGGCGTGCACACATTAATCATTTTGACAGATGTTACGTTTTGTTCAGGGATCTGGATGATTTCATATAATTAGCAAAGTAAACTGATAAGATACACAACTCTCTGAAGTGCCAAATTGGCAATTTTTGACAATTTTCACCAATTCTCCATTCTTTTAATGAAGATCCTTGGACTCAGCATTTAAGGCAGAGAATGAATACTTTTTTTTCATGTTTTTGCTCCTATCTTATGAGTACTGAAAACAAGGGTGTAAATAATTGTGACTTATCTTTTTGGGGAAAATAAATGTATCTGTTAAACAAAATAGTTTTCTCTGAGAAATTGTATTATAAATACTATAATAAATATATATATACACTCAGTGGCCAGTTCATTAGGTAAACCTGCTTGTCAATGTAAACAGCCTGCTCCTCCAAACAGCAAATAATGTGTCTGGAACTGAACATATAAAGCATCCAGACATGGTGAAGATTTTTAGTTGTTGTTCGACCAAACGTTAGAATGGGCAAGATGCCCCATCTTTGACCGTGGTATGATTGTTGGCGCCAGACGTGGTGGTTCCGGCATCTCATAAACAGCTGGCCTCCTGAGATTTCAGTGCAATACAGTCTCTAGTTTACAGAGAATGGTGCGATAAACAAAAAACATCCAGTGAACGGAGGTTCTGTGGGCGAAAACACCTTGTAATGAGAAAGGTCAGAGGAGAATGGGCAGACTTGCTCAAGCTAACAGAAAGGCCAATAATGTTCAAATGAAGCAAGTGAGCTACAGCAGCAGACGACCACGCAAGGTTCCACTCTTGTCAGCTAAGAACAGGAAGATGAGGCTACAGTGGGCACATGATCACCAAAACTGGACGATTGAAGATTGTAAAAGCGTTGCCTGGTCTGACGAATCTCTGGTTCCACGAACAAGACAGTGACTTTACTTTAGTCTAATGGCCTGCACAGTCCCCAGATCTCAGTTTTGGCTCTGCACATAGAATTTGAAATGAAACAATATGAGGTTAAAGAGCAGACTGTCAGCTTTAATTTGAGTGTTTACATCCATATTGAGTGAACCGTGTATCTACTGTAACCCTTTTTATACATTTTAGGGGACCAAAGGTAATTGGACAAATTAACAGAAACTTAAATATAGTCATCATATTTAATATTTCGTTGCATATCCTTTGCATGCCATGACTTCCTGATGTTTGTGTCCCAACAACATCAAAAGACTCTTTATATTTTATTTTTAGGTACTTTTACAAGTGATAGTATTACCTCTGTATTTCAATGGATGGGTTAAGCTGGATTAAGCTGTCAATTACGCTGGAACAGTATGGAATGCATGGTTGGCTAAATTGATGTAAGTCATCAAGGTTAGCTATAACTCCTTATATATCATCTTGCTATGCAGCCATAAACGAGAGAGGTTGCATGTCAGTGTGAGACTGAGTGGGTTACATCGCCGTCGAAACTGGTCTGAAACTGAGCCAGGTGCCTAGGAGGAGTAAAGGTAGGCTAATAATGTTAGCTGAGCTGAAATTCTTATTTATAATGGCTGTTTTTCATTCATTTCTGTCGTTCGAGATAACTTAGGCACGTCTGCAAATAAAGTTTGGGCGCGTCTCCTTTCTTTTACTAAAGTTACCGCTACGCTAGGCTAACTGGCCTGGCGCTGCTGCCTTTAAGTTAGGTGTAACCAGGCCTCGACAAATTTTATTTTTCAGCTTGCCCGATCGGACAGGGATGTTCAAAAATTGCTTGCCCGAATTTGCCCGACAAAAATGTGCTGCTATTGCCGCGTTCCGTTCAATTGATTGTACAGTAACCAACCATGTTTTGTGTGCTGCTGCCGCCGCGATTATAACAGTTTAAGGTCTAGGCCGTACGCTAGCTAGATATTTACATGCAGGATGATTGCACTAAACATTTTATTTATGCTTACATTCATGATAAATTAAACTCTATAAACTCTCAATAAAATCTATATTTTATACAAAATGTAGGCCTACTTACCATACCATTTTGTGACTCTTAGTCTTCCTGCTCCTGTGACCCGTGACCATGAACATGTCTTGTTCCACGTCCAGAAGTCATCCAAGTGTGTATCATTTGATCGGAAGCTTGGAATTCGGAAACTTCGGGGGTGTTCAAAGAAATCATTAAATGATTCCGTAAGCAATCCTGGGACATAATGGATCGTTGTGATGTCTTGATGCAATTGACCGCACTGAAGCCCCGCTCCACAGCCGCAGTGCTTACGCTTATGGTGAGCATTAGCTTGATCATGATTAAGATGTGGCACAAGTTCGGAGGACTAAGGCTTAACAAATCCGTGTAGACATCAAGTACATTCTTTCCTGAACGAACGCTGCTGCACTTGGGACTGAGTCGGCTTTTGAGTGCTGTCCATTCAGCCTTGATACCATCACTGTGATCACATTCTTCATCTGACAACAAGTCTTTGAAGTTATCAACTAAGGCTGCGATTTCATCATTGCCGTAAGATGCAAGTTGCTCTCTAGCTTTTGGCCACTCGCAAACATCAAGAACTTTGAAACTTGATAGGGGTGGGCAGTTAAAGGCTGCAAATGGACTATCTAAGTATTCAACAACTTTGTCCACCATTTTGTTCTTCAAACTTGAGATATCAGCACGGTCATCATCGGCAGCTTCAACGCGCCTACCCCAGGTTGTGCTGGTCAAAGTAATGCTGTCTTTCCCGTGTTTCAAGACGTTGGTATCAGCGTTAAAGTTTTTTGCAAACTTGGACTCATTATCACCCATTGACGATTTTAGTGATTTTCAGGGTGGCCTCACTAATTTCATGGGCAACATCAGTAACTAGGAGGTTGTCCTGTTGAAGACGCTTGGAGAGTGTAGCTACTATATCCATGAAATCCATCATGAAGTACATGTACCTTACAAAGCGCACATCTTTCATTTTTGTCACTAGACCATTAGCAGTGGCAGAGAGATTTTCATTTGGTTTTGCTACAACATTCTCCAAGTGCTCTAATGTTACTCTGTAATGTTTCTCAACAGCACAAATTGCACGCCACCGACTAGCCAACCATCTGACCTGTTTACCACCACTGTAATACATTACATTCCATTACAGGCATTTAGCAGACGCTCTTATCCAGAGCGACTTACACAACTGTTTTTTTAGCATTTTTCTTTTACATATTATCCATTTACACGGCTGGATATATACTGAAGCGATTCAGGTTAGGTACCTTGCTCAAGGGTACAACGGCAGTGTCCTACCTGGGAATCGAACCTGCAACCTTTCGGTTACAAGGCCAGTTCTTTAACCATTATACTACACTGCCGTCCCATACGGGGTGTCCTCATCCAAAACGTCTGCTAATTCCTTTAGACCACGGCACTGCTTTGGGGACATGTGGTAAAACTTGTACACCCCACGAAGTGTAGACTCAAGATTGTCTAAGTACTGCAAGTCCGGATCATTCACTGCATCCAAGATCGCCAATTCTAAATTATGAGCAACACAGTGAATTTTTATTAAATGTTTACCGACTCGATCTTGCAACTTTTTCGCTACTCCGTTTGCACGGCCCATATTGACAGCAGCTCCATCAAAGTTTGACGAAACAAGTTTCTGTTACTGTATTTCCTTGGTGACCCCGACAGAGTCAAGTGCTTTGTCAATTCCATCCAGTACTCCAACTGCATCACCACTCTCTAATTCACAACAGTCAACCATTTTGGATTTTACTGTCCCATCACGAGCAACGTAACGCAGATATAGGCCAATGACACCCCGATCAGTAGTTCCATCCGCCATCACAGACAAAAATCTTGCTTCTTTAATTTCAGCGACCAATTAATTTTTTGTTGTAGTTGCTATAGCGTCTATAAATTGTCTACATGTTTTGTCATTTTGGTAATTTTTTCCCAGATCTACTCCATTTTTAACTTGCAACTCGCACAGCTTTCCGTATTTATTCATTGTAATGTCTTCCTTGCTGGTAAAGTGCGATGTATTAATCAGAGCACGTAAGCGTTTTTTCTCCAGTTTGGTGAGGTTTTGTAAGTGGACATCCATGGGGGCCTTTCCTGGGTTTTCTGCAGCAAACCCCCTTTACGGTAATCCGTTGCTTTAGGTTTAGCTCCAGGTCCTGTCCCTTTAAATAAAGGGCTTGTATGGTCCGCTAAGTCACGACACCAACTGCAAAACATAATGGATTTCTCTTCATCGTTCGCTAACCACGGGTATTCCCTCTTCCTGGAAGGCACAAATGATCGCTTCCGTTTATCCTCATACCAACGTGGTCTCACGCGGACTCGTCGCTATGTGACGCCAAAGGTAGCCTTTTGCGTCGTATATAGACACAGCCTTTTGCGTCGTATATTGACGGTTGTGGCCACATAATTTGTCTTTGGTTGTGGCACTTCAATATTATGCTTTTTTATTTTTATTTTTTCTTCATCTGGTAGAGAGTTACGTGAACTCTTGTGGTCGGGCTCGCCCACTATCTTAACAGTTCGGGCATGAGCCCGAGTTACATGAACTCCTGTGAGGTTATGTTTAGGGGTTGGGGGTGGGGTACGGGAATCACGAACTCAGAAAGATCTCCGCGGACACGGCGAAGACTGAGCGGGCATGCTCGCAGTCGGTTATCATGAGCAAAGCCTTCGCCATAGTAGGATTCGTAAATTCGAGACGAGTGCGTCAAATAATGACGCAAAAGGCCTCCTTCTGCGTCTAAAGGATGACGCCGTAGGAGCTGCCCAAGCGTCGCTATGTGACGACTTGGGAGTGAGACCAGGCTGCTCATACGCTAATTTTGCTGAGGTGTGTGATTTCTTCTGTTTTTTACCACTAGAAGAAGTACCAGCTGAGTCTAATGTTGCCACACTTTCCACATTTTGCGATGATGTTGATGGTTCCGCAACTTTCTCACTCTCAGGTTGTTTACGCTTGATCAAATATCTATCCATTTTGAAGGAAATCACTGAACAGTATAGGCCTATATTTCCTATTAAAATCCAAACTTTGCACCCAGAAACAAATTTGTAACAGCTCAAGCACGCGCACGTGTATCAATTCATTCATTCACGCTTTCACCTGGCCTAGATATCAACAACCTTCTGACCAAAATAATACTACAGTAGCCAGAGATGCGTGGATAACTTTAAGCCAATCAATTTTCTTATTCATTCCAAACTCGCAAAGAACAGCCACGCACATTGGTTGAAAATCAATCGAACGATATGACAGCGATCTCTTTCGTGCGACGCCATATGGGGTTTCACAATTGAGCAATATAAGGGTATCCTCCCGTAAGCAATCCGGGTCTGTGGCCATGTGGTTGAGTCTCTAGTCGTTTGCGCAGCGTTCAATACAGATTATGCAGACGCAAGACGAGATTGAGCATGTGACTGAGGCTTTTGATTCGATCTTAACGTTAAAGTCAAAGGGCAGGGATTTCCCCAGAGGTGATTGTGGTGAGGTAATCGGCCATGTGTAGAAATGAGAAGGTAAATAAATAACACAGTGAGTAAACTTCACAATTTTATTAAATTATTATAATAGTAAAAGTTGTGAATTCAACACAATATTAGTAGAATAGTTTGGCTGATTTAACTTGATCATCGTCAAAATATGCACATCTCACTTTCTCACTTCACTAAATTTTATTTTTAAGTTGTAATTTAAAATTTAAGTTGCCCGATCGGACACGGAAGTCAGCAGCTGCGGTTGCCCGAAAAAAAAATCTCATTGCCCCGGGCAATCGGACATGCTAACATCTACTGCATATCTGGCAGCAGAGTGATGGTTTGAGGCTCACCTATTTAAATTTTTTCAAAAAGGACAATCACAATTATTGGCAACGCTAGAATAGTTCAAACAAAGCCTAACTGAAGTATATTCCCATTCATATTTTACTTTTTAAGCACATCTAAGTCTTTAGGAACTATTATGTGGTCATTCTCAACTTCCTGTTTCACTGGAATAAAAATATGAGGGGTGACACAGAGGCCAAAACTCCTTAGTCATCCATCAACATGGGGAACATCAGAGAACACACAAATTAAATGAGACAAAATGTTGTTGAATTCATAAATCAGGCAATGGCTATGGAAAAATAGCTTAAACTCTGAAACTACCTATTTCCAACATTAGCAATGCCATTAATTAAAAAATGTAAAACAACTGGAGCTGTAATGAACCTGCCTGGAAGACACAAGTCTAGTTTTCCCTATGCACAGTGAAGAGGGTAGTTTGAGAGGCAAAACTTTCGCAGTTTGAGAATTGCAGAAGTCGGTTGCATCCTGGGGTCACCAAGTCTCCAAAGGTACAATTAGACACCACCTTTGTGCCAACAAGCTTTTTAGAAGGCTTTCCAGAAGAAAGCCTCTGCTGTCATCATATCATGAACATGAGCGCCTGTAGTTTGCTAAATGTTGATGGAATGTTACCGCATAGTTAGGCAGAAAGTAGCCTTATCCACATCGTGAAGTGTTGTGGTGGATCTGGCATGTTTTTGGGCTGTTTTTCCCCAAATCCCCTGGGAACCTTGTTAGAATACACGTCATCATGGTCTCCATCATATACCAGGAGATCTTTGCCCAGAATCTGGCTGCCTCTGCCAGAAGGCTAAAAGTGTGTTGTGGTTGGATCTTCCAGGTATGATCCAAAGCATGTGTTCATGTTTGTTAATTTGAATGTATTTTGTTATGTCGGGCTTTTGTCTTTTGTTTTTTTCATGCGCTGTCTGTCTGTTGTGGTACGGGGAAGCAGGCTGGAGATTTTTCGGGGCACACTCCTGCTGCTTGTTTTGATAATATTGACAAATTGTCTAGTCGTTATAATTTTGTTTGTGGTCGTCACCATGGAGACGCATTTGCAACATATGCTTGGGAATGTCCGTTGGATCTGCAGCAACAAAGTTTACCATCCCTCTTCACTGGAGTTGAATATGTCGGGACTGATCCGGGAGAGCAGGCAATCTTCAAAAGGCAAGGAGAAGATAATGCGGGGGAGGAGTGAGGCGACAAGTGGGAAGGCTGACGCAGTTCGATACTCCATTTCAACAGTGTACAGTGACCGCAACACTGTGTGTATGGAGGAAAGTCGTGGAGGCGGAGTTTGTGTGTTGGACTTTTTAATGACACTGGACATCTCGGGACAGGGGGGGCTATTTTTAATCATGGCTGTATTCCGCTTTAGTTTGATTAATGCAATGATTCTATTGAATGTCTTTATTTGATATGTTTGTTTGTGTGTTGTGGGTCTGCCCCACTGTCTATGTCTTTTTTGTTGTTGCTGGTGGCTACAACTGAAGTTAGGTTATTCTATTCTATTTTATACCTCAAAATCTACACAAAAATTTTTCACAATGACCACAGAATCAAGGTTTTGCAATGGCCATCCCAGTCCCCTAGCACTCCATTGAAAACCTGTGGGGGTGAGCTCAAAAGGAGATATGGGAATATATATAATATAATATATTCCTACTGAGTATTATTATTATCATTATTATTATTATTACAGTATAAATATTACTTTTGTGAGCATGGAATATACAGTAGCTCATTGCCTATTTGTTCATTTATACAGCCTTGTTGCTTATGTTTATCCAGGGATATGAATAAGTTTGGAGGGCACTATATCATATCTGACCTGTGCAGATATGTATGTTCCTATGTATGTTATAGCTGCATGTAGATGCATGCTTGGATTTGGACTCTCTGCCAGCATTATACTTGCCTATTTTGACTTGGATTAGCTGGCACCAACACTATCTTTCTTACACTCACACACTGAATCAGGATTGTAGCAGCATGATAACAAATGAACATTGTGAGAGTGTTGGTCATTAGTTTGGTATGCACACTATCACTCACTCTACTGAGGTGGCTGTACTGCAGGGATACTGCATTCTGGCCCTCGAGGGCAGTGGTATTGCTGGTTCGTTTCTACCCGATAGTTAATTGATTAATTAATGACATTGATTAGTCAGCAATTCCACTTATCGGGTTCCAGGTCTAAATAAGTCTCTGATTAGAGAAGAATGAAAACTAGCAGTACTATTGGAGAGGTCTAGATTTGAGTGCTCTAGCGTCCCTAAATTTGTCACAAGACCCAAGACTTTCATACCAAATAGCATCTGTCCTACTCATATTTCTTTCCCATTTTACCCCACTTTGGAAAGTCTCATCATATTTTTGTCTCATCCCATCACAATGTTTTGTCCTCCTTCATGGAAGTACAGCAGTAATAAGAAACATGCTAACTGTCACTTGGCCTGTAACTTCAAGTCTGGATTTCAGAAGCAACTAAAAGACATTTTATATAGTCCCAGCACCACCCACATCTATACAGTAGATATGAACTGTTCGTGTAGCAGCTAACACAAAGACGTTGATTGATACCAACTAAAGCTGTTTAAGGAAAACATTGTTATGTGTTTTGCCCCCACAAGGCTGTATTGACAGCACTATTTTGTCTATGGCATTAGTGTGGTCATGAGGTTGTTTTGGCCTGTTTTCCTCAACCCGCATCAAGGCCTCCCTGTTGTAGAGCCTTAGTCTGAACCATATTATTTGTGCCAACAGTGTTTACTGGCTCATGGATACTCCTGTATTAGAGTCTGCAAGCTTGTGTTCTGAAGGATTTTGGAGCACTTTTGGAAAAAGTGACAGACCCAAACAAGCTCCTGTGATTAATGAAATATAAAGGCTGCTGCTGGGGCTGCTTTGTTCAATCTTTCATTCGATCCCAGAAAGCAGAAAACAAGGTGTTTAAAACAAACATTTTCATAGAAATATTTAAAAAGACCATTTCCAGCCATATAGACTGTCGGTTTACACAATATATTATGTCTCCCGAAGTCTGAAGGTTTGTTGATTTATTTTGTACACTCATTTGATATTCTCATGCTTGAAAGTATCCTCCAATTTTTTTCATTATATGCAGACGCATTCCTAAAATGGAGGATTTTCTTAATCATGCCACCTCTTTCGCATAAAAAAACATTTTAAAAAAAACATAAGTACATGGTGTTATTTCTGGAAAGGCATTTCCTTTCTGTACAAAGCTGACACCGCAATTCAGAAATATAGTGTTGACACAAAGACCAAAAAGGATGTTGGGTAATTGCGAAATATGTGTGTAGGCCACATGTGGATGTGCTGAATGAATCTAATATATGTGAAGCGCAGCTCCAGAGCACAGTAGAGCTCTATGTGGTTAGTCTAGTGGGGTCTTCAATACTTGGGGTTGATGAGGAGGGCGGGTTACTGTGCGTAAGCTGGGGATACCAAACACAAAGGTTTTGTCTCCCCAGGTTCTGAATGCCCAGAAGGCTGGATACAAGGCTGCAATTGTTCACAATGTGGACTCTGATGACTTAATCAGCATGGGATCCAATGACTGTAAGTTCACTCAAACCCACAGACGCACAAGCATGTGGCCACAAATTGTCCTTCATATGTTTTGACTAATTTGACAGTAAAGTTGGGATTTCAAAGCCTTTGTCCAGTTTGGCGAAATCCATATGGCTGAGGCTAAACTAGCCTGTTTTCATCTTACTGGACTACACTCTGCCCTGTGTGTCACATATTTAAATAAGTTGTAGCCTGTATTTTTTTATTTTCTTCCATAAACCCATGAATTCAATGGCAGCTGAAAGTTAAAAAAAAAAAAAAAACATATTGAGGTAAGCGTAAGGTAAGAAAACTAGAAATAGAAATTACTGAAAGGCAGCTAAAATTAAGACAACTGAAGTTTGAACAAATAAGGACAAAACAGCACTTATCAAATTTTATTGATGTCTGGAGGAATTTACCTGCCCATTCTCTCCACCTCTGGCATCTGCCCTTGTTTCCAAACGCTCAAGTCAACCTCTCATGTTTTATTGTCCCGAGGTGCCACATATGTTTCATACAAACCTGCTTTCCCACATCCATTCACAAGCTGTCAGTGATATGTACCTTGTAGCCAGGGGTTGGAATTCATATAACTCTGCACAGTGCCATCTGTAATCACCTCTCCAAGGGATTTCTGTCATCCTCCGTCTGTTGGCCTATGAGCGAATAATATTCCCTTCTGCTGACTGGACCCATAAATCTGGGCTTGTAGCATTCACAGCAGCCTCCAGGAACTCGAAACATCTACATCAGACAGGCCGAAAGGCCTGTGGATTGGATCCAGTTAAGGGTTTTCATGTGTGTTCACTTACACCTTTCCAAAAACCTAGGGGGGGGGGGCCTTTCATTTGTCACTACTCCCACAATATGCACTGGATGTATTCATCATTCTGGCAGGTTTGTGATTTGGTTAATGTTGTAATTAAAAACAAACAGACAAGCCATACAATGAATCTATTACCATGGATTTTACACCAATTTCTTAAGCTGGCATACCTTTTTATCCCTGGCAGTGGATGTTTTGAAGCAGATAGATATTCCATCGGTATTTGTGGGTGAAGAGACAGCCAATTCCCTCAAAGAAGACTACACATATGACAAAGGGTGAGTAGTGAGTGGGCTTTATTTTTCATCTTTGATTCAAGTATTTTGACTATACCATAATGTTTTTGCACACCATAAGACTACAGTACCAGTCGAAAGTTTGGACACACCTACTCATAGGTTTTTAAAAAATTTTTTTACTGTTTTCCACATTTTAGAATAGTAAAGTCATCAAAACAATGAGATAACACATTAAATTATGCAAACAAATCAAAGAAAGTGTTATATTTTAGATTCTTCAAAGTAGCCACCCCTTGCCTTGATAACGGCTTTGCACATTCTTGCCATTCTCTCAACCAACTTCTGTGGTAAACAGGTATTCCACAGGTAAACAGGTGATGCTATCATGACTCTGTATAAAAGGATATCGAAAGACTCTTGATACCTTATTTCCAGGTAGAATGTGCAAAGCTGTTATCAAGGCAAAGGGTGGCTACTTTGAAGAATCTAAAATATAAGATGTTTTTTATTTGTTTAACTTTTTTTTGGGTCTTTGCATAATTCCATTTGTGTTATCTGATAGTGTTATGTCTTTACTATTCTAAAATGTGGAAAACAGTAAAAATAAGGAAAAAAATACTTTCTACGAGTAGGTGTGTCCAAGCTTTTGACTGGTACTGTATAGTGTGCAGCCTTGCAACAGTCTCTACATTTCAAGTGACTGGTGTGCCCTGGTAGCATACATTTAAATGTATCGCTGTACGTTAAAGAGTTTAATTGCTGTTATCATGCTTGAAGCCTGCTTGAAGTCTGGTGATGGTAGTGCAGTGGTTCAGGACTTCCATGGGATAACATGGACTCGTTTCGTTTTTTAATAGTGTAAAATGTATATGGTCATGTGTTCTGTCCATAATTAGTGAATAAACATTGTCTTCAGGTATGGGAGCATATGCTAATTTTAAGTAAATAATTCATAGATGATTCAGTGGTCCATTATAATTAGAGGAAAGGTTCACTGTATTTGCGGGTGATCAATACTACTGAGGAACGCACAGATGCTGTAAATCAAAAGTACTAATTCTCTTGTTAAAATTTCCTTCTGGTTTCATCCAAGGAATTTTGGGTGATAAATAACCTGTTAACCTTGTAATTTCATGGGGGATTTTTGCAGAACTTAAAGGTGCACTATGCAGGATTTCTACCTAGAAAATATTATAAAATAACAATGCTCAGTCATATCTATGATGCATATCCATGATCTTGGTCGACAAAAAAAAAGCGAAAACCTTGCTCCTCTGCCTGTATTCATTATTCAGGGGACATTTCTGGGTGTGGCACTCTTTTCTGTGTGGGGAGGGGTGGGTGTGGCTACAGAGCCTGTGGGGTTGGATCAGGTTACTTTCAGCAGAGCGTTTGTTGTCAGCTAGCTACTGCAATGGCGGAGGTGAAGAAGCAGAGGTACAGCAAAGCCAAACAGCAAGCCTGCAGGGCGCATTCAAGAAGCAGAGTCAACCTAGGATTTGCTTTTCCTCAGTGCCGACAGCTGAAGTTTAGCAAGGGGATGAAAAGCGACGCAGAGTTGGAGCGTTTTCATGTTGGACCTGTAAGTAGCGTTACCTCTAGCTGTCCGGTTAGCTACGTTAGGTAGCTAGATGGTCAAAGTTGGGTACCTTTTGAATCTAATTCGTATAGCGATGTAATATTACATTATATTTGAGAAAATAAATAATAATTGTATACAAATATCTTCATGAATGGTATTAGCTATGATAGATATCGTCTGCTAATGTTACCACCCACGATTCCGTCTTTACATCCCAGTTCTAAATGAATGTTCAGAATAACAAGAGCTAAATACTTAACAAGGAAAAACACCACAAGATAGCTGCAACTGCACTGGAGAGTACCTACCATTACAGTAACAATGTTCCTGTTTCAAGGTGCACTTATAGTGTAAAAATCATTATACCACCTGTTGACTCTGAAGAAGACGGTAAGTCGAAATGTCAGTCATATTTAATAAACGTGCTTCATTACGAGTGCTCCAGTGTTTACTCTGGGCAGTCTCTTTGATGGGCCCAGGTACGTTTTTCTTTATATGCACTACTGAGAACACTTTCTCTCTTTTATAAGCTTTGACTGAAGCATGCAGGATAGCCTTTATTTTATCGTTATAACGCTGCCTAATTACTGTTACCATCCTTATAGAACAATCCATGTTGCTAAAAATGTTATTTTCATTTTATCTTCCCTTGACATTTTGTTGGCCGTTCCGTGTTTCTCTCAATTCTTTGATTGTAAGCACAGGACCACAGCAAGCCTAAAAATCCTGCTTAGTGCACCTTTAATGTGTCATAACAAATAATGTGTGTGGTAATCCAAAATTATGGAAACAAGAACTTCCTTACAGCTTTGACAGAAGAAGGATTAAAACAATTTGTAACCTAGAGGGCTCATGCTTCATTGCAAGAAATTGCTCTGATTCGCAAAGTATTGAAAGTCAATAATGGTCCATAATCTGATGCTGGCTCTGCCCCATTTGGACACCATTGTTTGGATTGTCTAACAGATATGCGCTAAAGGCTGTCTTTGTGTTTTTCAGTGGTCATGTGATGCTGATGCCAGACTTCAGCCTGCCTCTAGAATACTATCTGATCCCGTTTCTCATCATTGTAGGAATCTGTCTCGTTCTCATAGTCGTTTTTATGGTGAGCAAATTTTCAGTTTGATCAACTCCTCAGTCCTCAACTGGTGAAGACTGTACTCATTACCAGTGCTTCTTCAATACAGTGCAATCTAGTGTATATTTAAATTTGGATGTTATATTTTACAGAAATTAATATTTGGTTACAATTCTGCTTTTCTTCAACCCAGATAGGCTAATGCAGGCAACAGTACAGATAAAGCTAATTGTAAAGTCATTGCAATACAGATGGACAGGATACACCTTCAAATGTAAATGACTACTCGTACAAATTCTAATTCTGAGAAACCCACTCGCCTCTTAACTGGTTTGCAGTTGGGAGAATGCTTTGCTGGTCACTAAATCAATGGAAGTTGGTGACCGGCTGTGGCCTTTTCTTTTAGATCACCAAGTGTGTACAGGACAGACACAGGGCCAGAAGGAGTCGGCTTCGCAAAGACCAGCTGAAGAAGCTTCCCATTCACAAGTACAAGAAAGGTAAGGGCTGCAGGGGTGGAGTGATGGGTGAGGCAGAATTCTACTGAAGAAGCTTCCAAATCATAGATACAAGAAAGGTACTAGTTGTTGGGGAGACTGCAGAGCTAATGTTGGAGAAGATCCACATTCATAAAAAATATGAAAAGGTACAAGTCATGGGAGGTGAGAGATTGCCATCAGTTATGAATAGTGAGTGGTGTCAGATTTCTTTAACTCCCAAGAGGGTGATAATCTACCATATTTAGCATATAACAGCCGCAATGAATAGGATGTTTGTTCAATCAAGAGCACCCTTCAATCATGGGACTAAAAACCAAATTGGAACAAATAACTGATTAAATTAATTGAGTTGACTTATACAAAAGGCAAAGGAGATTTTTGTTCTCTTTCTTTTAACTGCGCTCAGCTCCATCTCTCACACAGAGCAGCAAGTTCCAGAGCAGGTGTGTATGAGCGGAAAGCTAAAGGCTGAAATCAGATGCCAGTGGCACAGTTTCAATAAATCCAGGACCTTTGAAAAACATGTCAACTATGGGCTTTGTTTAAGCTGTACCTGGTGCACCATTCTATTGGGCCACACCCACCTGTCAAACATATTGTTATGTAAGACGTAGGTATCATATCAAAGTGTGCCTGCAACAAACTTCCAAATTGAAAAGTCTGGAGTGTATTATAACAGTTAAGGAACTGGGTTTTAATGCAAAGCTTGCAGGTTCAATTCACAAGCAGGACATTGCCATTGTACCCTTGAGGAAGGTACTTAACCTGAATTTCTTCAGTATATATCCTGCTGTATAATTGTATGCTATGTGAAAATGTAAATCGCTCTGGATAAGTGTGTCTGCTATATGGCAGTAATATGAAAGACTGTTTAAATGTAATTTCTAAGGAAAATCTTTTTAAATGTCCTTTCGTACACTATCCATGTACATTGACTGTGATGTATGCAATTACATACATTGTACATTGAGCTATTTCAGTGTGACAGTGCCATTTCTGATCTGTTATACATGTAGGAATGAGAGCACTCTCTTTTGCCTGTTGTGTTGCTCTGTTGTTGTCCATTTGCCGACTGGAAAGAGCAGATTCCCCTGGAGACAGTACCTTCACCAATGGGAGCGTTCCTAGGCACTGTGGGTATTCCTTAGAGAGCACAGAGTCCCACAAATAGTGCAGGCTAAGTCAGTCTGTACGCGTCAGCATCCACAAGAGGTCACGCGTGTTTAGAAGGCAGACGCATCACATGGCGTGCAAGACGGTTATGAGAGCTGAATATTCTTTTGATCGGGAACACCCCCTGAGAGTAGGTACGCTCTCTAAGCAAGAGCCGGCATAAGCATTTCACTGTCTCAGCACCGTCATATGAAATCTCTTCCAGCCTTAGCAGAATTTGTTCACGTCACATGACTCAGCGATGCATCGCGGTGGCTTCATCCTCTCCAGAGCTCCCCGGTGTGAGCAAATCTGATTAATACGGGATAATTTCCAACCAAGCCGATCACAAGATTATGCCTTTTGCGCAGCTCAAACTGGACAGATGCCTGTGTTTGAAGCACGCAGCGTCTGTCTTTGCAACTTTCACGAGTTTCTACTGAGATGCAAAGTGTAATCAGTCATCTCTTTTGTTACATACAGTTGGTTTTGTACTCATCCAGTGGAAAATGTATGCATCTGTCCTTGTGTTTATTACAGAGGGGCCTGACGTTGGCCCTAAATTGTAGCATATCAGCCAGTTATTGCTCCTGATGCCTGAGCTGAAATATGCATGCCTGTGGGCGGTTTAGCCCTTCCGAAAACCCCCCTGGCCATGCCTGCTTTGTTGCCAGTCAAAATGGGCCAATTAAATGAGACTCCAACCCTAGTCGTGGGGTTTAGATTGAACTCCACCCCCGTAGTAGGAGGGGGTTGCCTCAGACTCCACCCCTAAGTCATAATAGCTTACTCTACCCCATCTCCACCACTTGAAATGAGGCATAAGCAGAGGCACAGGGCAGCTTGTTTAACACTGCTGAGGGCATCAACTGCACCGCATTTATTATGTGCCGAAAATGTAATTGCAAGTCAAAAACGACTTCTGATCATCAGTCCTTCTCTGAGGCGCTTAATGAATATTGGCCTTGACCTTAGTGACATTGTCCTTGCAAGGGCAGTTGACAAAGCAGTCAGTCTCTCAATGCAGTTGGCCACTATGCATGAGTTTTGGGTTCCTTACTAATGTCGTTTTAGCCATCATTCCCATGCTGGAATTCTGACAAGGCCCAAATTTTACCATAAGAAACAGGGAGTGTAATGCGAATAGGAGCTGGCAGGTATGTGCTTTTATGAGCACTCTAAGCACAATACCACATTAGTGTATCGTCTGCGGAGTGCCACAGGTGCATTATGGGTGTTTCTGCCATAGCAGGTCTGCCATCAGCACTGTCAATCTGTGTATCGAACAGGACACTTCAATCAGGCCTGACAGCCAGGGCTCCCGCTCTGGTGAGAATAACGGCGTGAACAGAGCCGCAGTTCTAATTGCTATGGCCTACCACTGCAGCGGTCCCTGGAGCTGGGAGCTGTCAACGTCTGTTTGTTTAACTGACGAGACCACTTAGGGCTGTATTATGGAAGCGCTGCTAATATGCTGGTCGGTCCATAAATATAGATTACGCGCGACCGTGTGAACATGCTACCGTAGTCCGCTCGTCTCCATATATATAGCGCTCTCACGTTCACAGACAGCGTATTTTTAGCCAGTCTTTCGGAGACAAGTGTGTCAGTGCAGTGAGTGTTAGTGGGTTAGCCTGGTATCCTCTATGATTGTGTATCCTCATCTCTCTCACAGCAGAGCCTCTTGGCTGGGACTGCTTGTGAGAGGGGTTTCATAGCCACGGCACCATTACCCCGCGCAGCGGGAATTGGCGGTCAAACAGTTTAATTTGTCTTTTCAGGGCGCACGCACAAGGAGATAGCTTTTCCTCCCTGGCGGCAGGCATTAGGACAATGGTCACATCCCTTTTGCACTTCACACAGATCTGAAAGAGGATAGTTCGACTGTGTCAACAGCCTGGCTTTGGGAGCTATGGGTGACACAATGAAAGACGCTGAAGCATCTTGACAATTAATTGCGGTATAAAGTTGGCTAATGCTTCATAGCTGGAAATGGACTGATTCACAAAGTCATGAAAGTCAGTGATGGTCCTTAATTTGGTGCTGGCTCTAGCCAATCCGAATGCCTTTGAGAATGGTTTCTGCTACAAATCCTGGTGTATGATTGGCTCTAGCACAGTTTAGTCAGTTATGTTACAGGTTAGTGGTTGAGTTGACTTGAATTGCTGTTTCCAATTACAGCCACACCTACGCTAGATAATAATAAAGAAGTACCTGACCATTGGTTAATTAGCTAAGCACAACCCCAGAAGGACTTACCTAACATCAGAGTGTCAACCTGGTCTTGGTCAGGCTCATGGTACTGTGAAGTGAGGCGTGCATGGAGCTGCGGCATGAAATGGGTGCATGGTTTTGCTTTAACGGCTTCACCTAAAGACATGGCTCATTTGGCTCTGTATCTTTGTGCCATAATGGTAATTTAAATATCTCAGCTTTAGAATTGTAGTTCTGAATTTATCAGAACTTTATCAGATCATCTCTTTAAAATAGCACCGTTATGTCCTGTGACACAACATTGGTCTTCAGGAGCTCCCAGTGTTCGCTGGAACCAGTTTTTCACACTTTAACAATGGCGTTGATAGGGAGGCCTAACATAATTATAGCCTTAGAAAGTGTAAATAGTAATTCATTCCTGTAGAATAATGGAAGGGATGAAAAAGAGCTTCAGAGAATAAGTAAGCTATTTATTTTCTGTTCTGCTGCCATAGGCATGCATTTAACTTGCAGTGTTAATTAAGAAATTGGTGGGAGAGACAAAGTGGGTGTGGGGGCGTGTCTTATTTCCATGTCTAGAGCTGAAACGCAGGGGAATGTATGTATTATTACTGCCATCTTTCATGGGAAACAGCCAGCACCACACACACACACATTCTCACACACACAAACAGATTTGGTTGCTAAGGCTGGCTCCCTACACATTTTATTTATTGGCACCTCAACTAAATACAAACAACACTGCTTATTAATTTAAAGACTAAAATAATAAAGGTAGTAAGACATTGAATGCATTTTAAAGGGCTTCTGGGTGGCTCATTTGGTTAAGGCACCATGGTTGGGTATGGATGAGCCCCATAGTCGCCGATCCAGATCAAATCCAGACTTCTGGATGAGCATGGGAGGGTTCAGTCGGTTAGGAGTTTCATCGCCCCCTGGACTGGACGTTAAATCCAAGTCCTCCGACTCCTCTGTGTAAGCCTAGCTGTGGGCTGTGGTGTGAAAAGAAGCAGCTGATGACACCACGTGTTTGGGCGGAGAACCGCAGATGTCTACACTCTCCCGAATCGGCAGTGGGGTGTGCACGTGAACTCGGCTGCGGTTGAAGATAGTTGGCCATTCCAAATTAGGGTGTGAATTGGACATGTTCAGCCCCACATCGGGCGGAAATTTTTTAATTATTTTATTATTTAAAAATACATTTTGAACACAGTGATCTTTGAGTGAAGCGACTGAAATCCTAAGCTTCTGGCAAGACAGCCTGGCACCGCTCCCATCTCCTACAATCGGCCACTTGTGTCTTCTATTTTTTGTGTTTGTTATTGTTAGCTGAGTTTAATGTTGTATGTTATCATTGCCCAGTTGGAATAAAATGTAAAAATTATGAAAACGTAAGGTTGCATTTTGCATTTGGGTTGGGATATTGAATATACACTGTCGTCGCCATGTTATAACATGTCAAACATGTCCTTCATGATGGAACTATGGAATGAATGGGGAACTAAAATTTGAAAAAGGGTACAAGTTACACGTCAGAGATCAAATCTGGTTATCGCAACGCAAAGTTGTGCCACCTCGGACTTGAAGTTAATTTGTAGATATCACCCAACATGGCTTGCGGACGCAACCAGCTGCCTCTCATTGAAAATGAATTGAGGCGGTGTCGCCGCCTGGAGAAATCGCTTTCTGTCTGTATCCACATTTCAATTCTGTCAATTCAGGAAATGTATTAAAATTCAGTTCATTCATTGAAGAATCCTTACATAAACCTTCAAATTACTCACGGGCTGTTAGAGGAGCGTGGCTATGGGGGATGAGATTCCTCTACAGAGCCTCTGCTAAACACGTCTAAAGGAAATTATTAAGTTGAAGGAGGAGACGAGGAATCAAAATCAGAGGAATGCATTTGTGGAATTTGGACATCCTTGTACAGGATCATTTTGAGACAACATTGTTGACAGGTGACTTTGAAATCTTCAGTGCAGATGCTCTGGCTTTATTCTAAATGGCACTTTGTGTCCATCGTATTGTAAAAAGTGCCGTGACGAATGGATGAATGAATGATTGAATTAATAAATTAATTTTCTTTATTTACTTTTAAAAAGCTTTCTCACTATATTTGTGCAGTCACACATTTGTAATATGCATGTGATCTCTAGCCATTGTACACTTCCTTCATTCCTTCTCTTCTTACTCACATTCATTCACAGACTTTTCCCCTATCCTTTTTGATTGCTTGTTCGGAGCAAAGTGTGTGGACTTCCTCATTTGTAGCCTTAATTGTTTCCACAAAGAATGCGTCCCTTCTCCTTCGCCAAAGGTGGTGAACAAGCACAGATCACGTTTCCTTCCTTTGTTTATTAGAGCTTGCACATATCCTGTCGTGACAGCCAGCTAGGGACAGGAACGGTGTGCATTTAAAAATATTCAGATGCCGGCACTCTTTCCTGGGCCTTCCATTCTCCTGGGCACATGGGGACTGGGGATAGGCACTGAGTTGATTCTCCTGGGCACACGGGGACTGGGGATAGGCACTGAGTCGATTCTCCTGGGCACACGGGGACTGGGGATAGGCACTGAGTCCATTCTCCTGGGCACACGGGGACTGGGGATAGGCACTGAGTCCATTCTCCTGGGCACACGGGGACTGGTGATAGGCACTGAGTCCATTCTCCTGGGCACACGGGGACTGGGGATAGGCACTGAGTCCATTCTCCTGGGCACACGGGGACTGGGGATAGGCACTGAGTCCATTCTCCTGGGCACACGGGGACTGGGGATAGGCACTGAGTCGATTCTCCTGGGCACACAGGGACTGGGGATAGGCACTGAGCAGACTGAGCGCATTCCTGAGCTTCAGTGATTCATACACTGCCAGGCAGAACGTGAGGGCGGAGCATATGCCCTGAGTCACAGCTGACTTCTTTCACATCCTAGTTATTCTCGCTTGTCAGGCTCATAACTTCACACACACACACACACACACACACACACACACACACACACACACACACACACACACACACACACACACACACACACACACACACACACACACACACACACACACACACACACACACACACACACACACACACACACACACACACACACACACACACACACACACGTGGTATGAGCCTGACCAGGTTGACACCCTGATGACTCTGCCAAACTTCTGGGGGTTGCACTTTTCAAATAAAACAATGGTCACTTACTTCTGACATGATTTTGTGTAGTTTGGGCTCCAGCTGACCTTTGTTAGCTTTTTGACCACCAATCAAACAGCCTGTTGCTAACCGCTATTGGTTCCATCAATCTTTTGCTTCAATGCACGGAGAGCATTACCTTAGCAAGCATTAGGTATTTCATAAATTTGTCTAACGAAAAAAAATTGAAGCAGTGCACATGGGGCACTTGTAACTGCAGCAGTCAATGGAGTGTCTTTTATTCCATTTTGAATATAAGCAAAAAAAAAAAACTTTTTTTTTGTTCTCAATCTATAGATGTAGTTTTCAGATATAATATACGCAGTTAGCTAATGGCTTTGTACTGTATCAATAAAAATGTAGCCGCTTAGCTAAAGATCTTGAGTGAATAGCTTCAATGGCCTAATTTAGCTACTTAGCTACTCGCAAAGGCGATAGATAGCTGTCTTGTTTAATGTTACCTCCCTCCTTTTTACCACTTTGATAATGGTACGCCAAGTAGCAATTGTTGATAAACAAATATTTAGTCTATTCTGGCAGGCTTGGCAAAAATAACTAACGACAAGGGTTTGAGGGGTCAATTGAAGGTGACGAGTCAAGCCAACTTCACCATTGACTAATAACAACAGTGGCTAAAACTTGATAGAACCAGTCAGATTGCTGGAAAACCAGTCTCAGGTGGGGGGAAGGGGGGGCAGGTGGTCGGTTAGACCACACGTGATCTAACCCAACTAGATTTTTGAGGACATTTTAGGAAATTGCAACTGTATATTCCCTCTATTGTCTTTTGCACTTCAAAAGCCCATACTGCATGGTGGGTTCCATCTGGGCAGGTAAAATGTACTGCTTTATCTCTGTGTTACCAGGAAGTTTTAGCACCAACTCGGCTTGAGCTGCGGTATGTCTTCTTAAGAATCATTGCATTTATTTACTGTAACTTACCTGGAATGAATAGTTACTGTTTTGTGCCTACCGAGTATAAATGAACTAATGTTCCAAATCATCTATTTTCTTGAGGATGTATTAAAGGGTCTTGCACAGGGTCTTAAAAGTTTTTTCTTGCGATCTCAGTATTGTAAGTTCAGTAAGTTCATCAAATTATTGACACTGGTTCCATCTGAGAAGGCTCGACTACAGCAGAGTAGGACTGCCTCACTGAAGTGAGTCACGATTTTGCCTATTTCCTTATAGGGTCACCTGCAGTCCTGGCACTCTCACAGAGACTGGGGGGGGGGGGGGGGTCAGGCTCATTTATAACTTATATAAACACTTTTTGACATGGAAGCAGTGTTTCCTCTAAGCAGAGGTACAGGAAAATGCTGTGGAATTTCCAGGAAGTGCTTTATGTGCAGTTTTCTGTGCCAGATTGGGAGTTTTGAAAAATATGTATGGGAGTCAATGGCAGATGGGGAATTTTATGGGGGGAGGGAGTCTGAAACTTTGTTTGGGGGTTAACTGTATGTGTGTGATTTTCGGAATATATCGTATTAAGTGAATTCTGTAATGTCCGGTTGTTTGACCTCAGATTTATGTGACCAATTATTAATGACAGGGCCTATACTGGTAGAAAATGGTTAATACGTTGCTAAAAGTAGGCCAGGGATACTCAATACTCGAGGCCAGTAATACTGCTGGTTTTCTTTTCTACCTGATAGCTAATTGATCGATTACACTGATTTGGCAGAAATTTAACTTGCCTGGTGTGTCAGGTTTTAATCAGTTCTGATTAGAGGGGAAGAATGAAAACCAGTACTACTGGCCTTGAGGGCCAGATTTCAGTATCCATTACATTACAATCATTTAGCAGAAGCAACAACAGACTGGACAAAGCACATCCTTCCCATAACGTAGCAGCTATTCCTAGTAATGAACATTGAATGTAGTTCACACAGTAAGCTGTGGGTAAATCAGCTATACCTTCTAAACTATAACATCACACAGCTACAGACAAAAAACACAGAGAACAAGTACTATGAAAAAGGTCCTAGATTGGTATATCAGTCAAGGTGGAGTCTGAAGAGGTGTGTCTTCAGGCCGCGACGTAACGCAGGCAGTGTTGGAGTAGAACGTAGAGGAATGGGGATCCCTGGGTATCCCTGCAGTAGGCTCAACATCAGTGACATAACATAAACATGTACCATTAAAGATAATCTTATATTAATAATCTTTATATTTACTCAAGAATATTTAACTCCTATGTATTATATGCTTTCTAACAGTACAGACTGATACAAAAGTGACTTCTCATCCATAATGGTGAATGTGATCTGGGGGGTATTCCATAAAGTAGGATGAGCAAGTTAGCCAGGTAACTCTAATACCATGAAATAACCTCAGAAACTACTATCTTCAGTATCAGCAGCTAACAATATGTACGATTAAATCATACTCCTAAACCAGGTTCTAGTGCATTTTCACCAACAGAAATCTCACTAAAGTGACTAGTCAGCCTTTTTGTTCTCAGTTATCTGGATAACTTGATAATCCTGTTTTGTGGATTACCCCCCTGGGCCTGCTAGAACTGAAGGTGCAACTCAGCCCTTTCAACCTGTGTTGCAGGTGACTCCTATGACGTATGCGCCATTTGTCTGGATGAATATGAAGAGGGAGACAAACTGCGGGTCCTGCCCTGTTCTCATGGTGTGTAATGATTATTCTGATCTAATAATTTGTAATGGCTGTCATGTCTCTCAAACCTGCTGGTGGTGCACCACAGGAAAACATTTTAGTAAATTTGTGTCTTAAAAGTAATGTTGGAGGCATGTTCTTGTGCGTACGTGCATGAAATCAAGTAGTCGGTACTGATATATTATCAGTATCGGTACTGGATATTAATTAATCCAGATATTTCTCAATTGTTCACCATGTCAAATGTATTTTTCTAGAGTAGACTTAGGTTTATAAGTGAACATGTACTTTGATGAAAATGTAGAATCATGGTTCTGAAAACGGAGTTTTAATCACTTCCGCTACACAGTCCTTGCTTTAATTTAATTTTAGATTACTTGTTATGGTTCCCTAAAGACATACATATTTACTTTATTTTGAAAATGTAAAATAAAAATAGCAAAACTGAAAGGTATTTCATTGCATCAGAACATATGTGGATGCTTTTTACTCTTTTACTGTGATTTTCCATTAGCATACCACTGTAAGTGCGTGGACCCGTGGCTGACAAAGACCAAGAAGGACATGCCCGGTTTGCAAGCAAAGGGTGGTGCCATCCCAGGGCGACTCCGACACAGACACGGACGACAGCAGCCACGAGGACGATGTCTCTGAGAACACGCCTCTGCTCCGCTCGCTGGCCTCCACCAGCGCCCACTCCTTCGGCACCATGTCCGGCTCGCTGTCCCACGAGCGTGACCCGGAGTCCTCCGAGTATGAGGACGAGGATGAGATGGAAAGAAAGCGAGGTTGTTTCCGTGGAGACGGTGGTGGTACAGCTGCAGCAGAGCTGCCCTGGAACGGGGACCCAAACGCCTGAGCTTCCAACTCCTCCGCAGGTGTGGTGAAATGGGTTTCCAGACGACTCTTCATTTTGTTTCCCTGTTGCAACGCATATCACTGCACTTGTACATATCACAACCTGACACAGCACAGATTCTGTGTAACAAGTAACAAGGCATTCAGTGTGTTTAATTGTCTTTGAAGTGCCAAAGACACTGGTTTTGTGTGTGCAGTCAGAGAGTACAGATGGATTGTGCCAAGAGGGATGTACTTTGCCAAGCTGGTTTCGGGCATGGTACCCTGTGAGTGTACTCGATTCACTGTGAGGGGGGAGAGTTGTCAGTGTTGAGCTGAAAAACGTGCTTGTCATACATTTTTAATGGAATGCAAACATGTATATAAGATGTACAAATCACAATATATCAGGTCCTCAAAAAGTTATACTTTTGTAGCCAGCTCCATCTGTACACGCTGCATCTGGAAAATGGGCAAAACTGTATGTCATTGAGAAGGTGTATAACTGTATATACACTTGCTGCATAAGTCTTAATCAGATGATGTGCAGCTTTTTGTAAAACTTTAGAAAGTGGATCCTACAGTTTAAATGTGGATAAATTGGGGAGAGGGGTTGGACAGAAAGTGTACGTGATCTTATGGAAATAAAATTGAATCAACCTTGTCTCTGGGACACATCCAGCTGAAAGGAAAGAATTCACTGCGTTTCATTATGTTATTGACTTGGCAGAACGTTTTAATTTGTGTGGGTCAGTAGCTTGAATTTTGGATTACCCATTAGGCACACATCTTTAATGCTTAAACTAAATCACCTTCCTGAGATTCATGACAAATGCCTCACCATGTGTATTTAGTTTGTGTATGATCACATTTTAATAATGTACTTTCAGTGAAATTTTTTTTTTTTTTAAACACTACTAACTGCTAATGATGGCCAAGTCTGTTGCCTTCCTTTGAAGTAATTTCATCTCTCGTATTTTTATGCACACCTGTCTACATTCAAATTAAATTTCATTTTCAATTCCATTGACAAGTTGTCTTTTTTATGACTTCTGTGCGTTCCTATTTGCTTGATCTTTGTGCCTTGATTGCTTGGCTGGACATGCAATCAAAAGCAGCATTATGAGGCCTTGTATTTCAGATTACCATCATCAATGTAATGTTTTTCAGTCATGCTTCTATAACAGCCTACAGAACCTCAGTGGTGCAAGCCAGTTCAGCAGGTCCACTGCACCTTTTAAATTTTTGATAATGTAACCAACAAAACAAACTTCAATTTAGGAACCCAGTCCTTTACAGATCGCCCAGCTTTTGTAATCAAAACTGAACTAATTTAAATGTCTTTTTATAAATGGTCAGGATATATAGCAATTGTTCTTAGACATTTTCCTCCATACCTTAATCTGTATGCATGACATCCAAATATCTTCGTATGTGGCTCATAATGAATGCTCATAGATGGCTGATGAATCAATCTGAAACTAATTTGCTCATCAAACTCAACAGCTTTTCAAAACTTAAAAAATGGCTTTTTAAACTGTTGGCCAAGCTTTTAAAATGTATTCGGACCAGTACACCCATAGGTTTAAGGATGTTAAACAGGCACAAACATTAAGTGAAAACTCTCACTGTAAAGACTTGCTATGTCAGGCCTTGGGTCTGGAGAGGAGGCTGCAAAACAGCCAGTTTAGTGTGCTCTTTATCTGGAACTTACCCTCTGCACTATACTTGTACAACTAAGTGTCTCCAGTACACTATCACCACCACAACATAATAGCGCAACTATTAATGTACCAACAAGGGTTGGGTATCGTTTGAAATTTTTAGATACCCATACCCTTAATTCGATACGATACCTACACAATACTTTTTTCAATACTTTATATCAGGGCTGCCCAACCCTGTTCCTGGAGATCTATCATCCTGTCGGTTTTCAAATTTGATTCTACCTATGAGCAGCTCAAGCTCTCTAGCCGTTGAATGAGGTGTGCTTTGTTAGGGTTGGAGTAAAAACCTACAGGACGGTAGATCTCCAGGAAGAGGGTTGGGCAGCCCTGCTTTATATGAAAACTTTAGATGTTTATCGGCCAACTATGTTTCTATAAATTATTATAACATATCTTTACTATTTGTAAACATTTTCATTCTGCAAACTGTAAAATGACAGATAAGTATTATTCTGTGAAAAGTTTGTCATTGTAAAATGACTGATAAGTAGGCTATTATTCTGTAAACATTAGCCTGTCATTGTAAAATGACAGAATAAGCACAACAGAAAAAAATAAAGTGCAATTCCAAAACTGTCAGGACATCCATTTTGGAGATTCAACTGTATTGAAAGGATGCAACAGCATAGCACCGTTCATCTTTTTTCGTTCTTCAGTTCTACTTGCTGCTACAGTAAAGGGAGTTACGGAAGGGGTGCAATTAGCTACGCTACTGGCTTTCACAGAGGGACCTTATTATGAAATGAAATAGATTGATTAATTTCACAACTAGCTGTCTACTGCAAACATTTATTTATGATAGCTTCAAAGATACGAGGTAAGCTAATAACGTTAACGTAACTAACATCCACCTTAGCCAGCTACGCATGTTATTAGGCTACAAGGCAATCGTTAACATCCGAACCAAAGGTTCCGTTTGCGAGAACCGTATCTGTTATTCAATCGTTGTCAGCAGTCAGAAGACCCAGCACTGGACGATCAAATGCTTTTCCATATTTGAGGTGTTACTGGTGTTTCATTTAATTGTAGTTGCATTTGATGCAATGGATTGTCCGCTGGCTGCAAATAGCATTCACGACGAGAAGTAGCCTACCGTAAAGCATCAAAATTTGTTTGTTTCCTAAATGTTTCGATACTCGGTAGGACCGACGTATTTCGTTTTTCGATACCCAACCCTAGTACCAACACAGTGCCATAAAGCAATACCTTTTTATTTAAATTTTTTTAAGGTAAATAATGGGGACACAATTGTGATGCCTTAAAGGGTTTTTTTATGACAACTGGGATGCGTTATTTCAAAAAGGAGATTGGAGATGGAAACTTCAAAATTGAGAAATTAAACATGTCACCAACTGGATGGTATGAATAAAATCTGTAGCAAATAAACACAATTAAGAGGGGAAATTAGGAAAATTCTCATTAAACGTTCAATGATCTCCACCCCTAAGTTAAACTCTTAGTATATTAAGATACTGTATTGGTTCATTGGACAATAGCGCAAGCTTTGCATTGAGGCAACTGTGCAAAGAAAACCAATTACAAGTGATTAAAATGGCAGCATTCTTTTCATAGGCTAAGGTTTTAGATCTTGTACTGTACTTGCCTCTGTGCAGAACTAATAAGGTTATTGATACTGATCTATGAAGCAATACCACTGCTTAATGCCCTTTCAAGTGCATAAACATGGATCCATCTACCCAACTCAAATGCCATTATACAAATTTGTTTAGCAGTCAAAAAGGAAAAATGCTCAATCAACACGGTTACATATTTATATTGCCGGATTAACTTTTCCGAGGGCAGAATCACAATTTGACTCAATGTCCAAAGTACCCCCTTTAACTCTACAAACAGCAACTTTCCGCATTTTAAAGCAAGGTTAAGGTATCTGGATCAGTTGTCTCAAAATAATCATTCAGGAGTTAAAAGCAAGAACACACCTACAGCTTATCTGGTTGGAATAAATTTATTTGATCTGTCTGTAAACAAGGTGGTTTATCAATTTATGGCATTTTTTTTTCCTCATTTTAATGCATATTAAATCAGATGAGTTCGATCGTATCCCAAGATGTAAGAAAAGGTGTAGGGAAAGAAATGAGAAATGAACATAAATCAGCGACAAAGGTTTGTTTTAATCTGTACATATTCCACAAGGCCTGAACATGTTGAGCTTGCGCTAAAATATCCATAAGAAGTGCCATTCCAATGACTCCTTGCAGGGCAGCAGGTAAAATCCATCTCACAATTGCAACAGATCATAGCTCTACGTTATGGCACAGGACACACATTGTAGAAAGATTCTACAAGACAACCAAAAGTGTTCTTATTCCAACCAAACCATCTCCCATGAATTAAGTGTGCACAATTTTTTTTCTTTTTTCCCTTTTTCTTTTTTTTTTCTTTTTTTCTTTTTTCCCCACTTTCCATGTTTTTTAAATCTCTTTTAATCTTTTAATTGGACATAACATTAAGTACCGTGCTTTCACAGACAACTTCTGATACCACATCTTATTTGATGACTAGAGCGCACAAGGCAATTTATTCCACAGTATTGTTTTTTTTTTCCCCCTCCACAGCGGGGGTTTACAGAGTCAATTGCAGTAATCCGTGAAGACGACATTTCTGCAAAAGTAGACAAATTAGGACGATTGACGTTCCATCTGTTTTGACCAAATTCAGCTGCAAAATCTCTAGTGTCATCTCATTAGAGTATTAAAAGTTAGTGATACAGTGGCAAACAGATGAATCGACCAGTCGCCCTTTACAATGATTCAGAGAAAGTCTGCAAATACCCCAAGCTGCAACTAAAATTGGTCCTATTAAAAAAAAAAAAAAAAAAAAAAAAATTGAAACTGGACAACACTCCAGATGGTTATGCTGGGATATCTACTGTCCAAAATGGCAGCCTTTTTTAAAAAATAAAAAAAGAGTATATATTACAGGAGCTGGCAAATAAGAGTTAAGCGCCTGAGCTATTGTTAAGGTGGAATGTCCATGGAGATTATATAGTCAGGGATGTGATGAAGAGATTGTGGGAGGACATCCCTGCATCTCAACAATGCCGATTTGCTATTACACTCTAAATAATCCAACACCACACCACGACTTGTAAGACCACACCCAAACACAACAGCAAAAGCATCAAATGCAGGTTATTAAAAAGGAAGTTGTAATAGTTTGTGAGGGGAAAGAGGTACAGTGGTTTGTCCTGGAGGAAAGCTGGTGTCCTTGTAAAATGGTAAAATGATGGTGGTGGCGGCAAGTCGCCTACAAGGAACAGTGAGGTAAAAAGGAAAGGATTTTGGCCAGAGTTGAGAATGAGGATGTTTTTTTTTGTTTGTTTTTTTTTTTGGGGGGGGGTGAGGGGGTGGTCAAAGGGATAAAGTTAATTAAGATAAAAAGATATGCATGCAATTTCCCTCCTAGACATGCTTATAGAAAAGGAAGACAAATATGAGCTTGATTAACTGCTCAAAGAGCTCCAAAGGCATCGACCAATCCAACTACCGGCACCTTTGTATCCAATGTCAGTGCTTAAGCTAATTTAGGTTTCCTTCATCTAATTTAGGTTTCTAGTGCTGTGTTTATACCAAGTGCCCAGATCTGTAATCAACCCAATTTTTTTTGGTTTTTATTTTTTAATAAACTAATTTTTTTTTTTCTTTTTTTCTTTTTTTTACTCTAAAATGTATTTATTTTTATGCAATGTCACATTAATAACATGCTCATTTTCCTATGGTGCAACAGCAGAGGGAAAAAAGAGTTGGGTACATAGTGAGTTAATGCATATAAACAAATGGTGGAGGGAAGAGGGGAAAGGGCATGTGGGGGGTGGGGAGGGGGGGGGCAAAACTGGAAAAGTAAAAGGATCTACCGACTACATGGAGTAGTAGTGTCGACGATAGCGTGATGGTGGTGAGAATGGGCTTCTGGGTGGATGAGGGAGGAGGCTGCTTAATACCCACTCTTCCTCAGGTAGTCAGCCATGACAAAAGCTTTCTTGTTGAGCTGCCCTCCATGGACACCTTCCTTTCCCATGATTATAACCAATACTGGAGTACACAAGGAAACAAAACAAAACAAATAAATGAACAGAAAAGAAAAGTCTTTCCCCAATAAATATAGGGAGACAAAAGGTGACATAAATCTTACCCACCATTACCCTTCATTGCTATTAATGTTTCTGAGACGTTAATGACATGATGGGGAAATCTTAACAGCAATATATATATATATATTTTTTTATGTTTTATGTTTTTTTTTTTGTTGTTGTTTTTTGTCCCCCCCCCCCCCCCCTCCCCCTCCCCCTCGAATGCATCTACTCGACAAGCCTGAAATAAACTAGAACCCTGAATCCCTTAAGTATTTTGCCATTGAGTATGCCTTCTTATTCAATCCGCCTCCATGGACCCCTTCTTTTCCCATTACAAGAACCAAGACTGAAAGAAAAGAGATAGAAAAGGAAGTTTAGACAACAGATGTGACAGAGTTTAAGAGGGAAACAGGTGTCAAAGGCAAAGTAACAGCAAAAAGAAGTCAGAAATTAAGGAATGGCAAGACAGTTCAGTTCAAAGGTATGGAAGCATATCCGCGCCAAAATTCATACGAAAATGCAAATCGCCGATTGCATTTCGTTTACATTCGATGTGCGCAAAAACCATGACATAATTCAAATGAAAATGCAAAAGGCCACTTTGCGTTTTCATTTTAAAGTTAATGTACGCACTTTCTGACAATTTGAAAATGTTAATGCAAATCCATTTCACATAAAATTTTTTTTGCCCTCTACAACACAACTCTGCCATAACTTAAATGAAAATTAAAAACTACAATTGCATTAGCAGTTTCTTATTGTAGTCGCATGATCCATGACAAAAAGGAAATAATTCAATTTGCCATTTAACATATCGTTTTCATTCTTTGCAGCACAAGAGTGACATAATTCAAATGCAATGGCATTGCATCCGTTTACATTATCATTTCCTCATGGTCACGCAATAATCCTGACAAAACACCTAACTGAATATGCAAACTGTCCATCAAGGCGGGGCCTCGAAGAAAGGGGCGTTACAGGGGACCGTTAAAACCACTGAATTTATGGTTCAACTTCAGTGGTTGTCTGCGATTTCGGTCATCAGGCAGTTACCAGGCTAGATAGCAATATTTCCTAGTTCGTTGGGGGATTATAGGCTAAATGATAAGAATTAAAAAGGAAACAAAGTAGCCTAAAAGTTATGAAGAGCCATAGCCAGGCCAATGTTAAGTTAACTTAGTTAACAGTTTAGATATGTTCCCCTGCTTTCGTTAATCTCGTGTGGTAACTAGCCTAATGTTAAGGGTTTGCGTACAGTTACTCAAAACCAGCCGGCTATTCATGGCAAGCTATGCCTGAAAATGTTCTACCCTTTTCACCGTGGCCATTTCCATCGCAATTTCTATCAATTACTGTTTTCTTTTAGATAGCCTTAGCCTACCCTTAGGCTAAGCGCAGAGCAAAGGTAACGTAGTCCACAGAAAGCCTGAGACAGCGATCGATCGAAACGAGACACAGCCTAAAAAAACTGTGGATTATGTTGTATGGTGTAGGCCTATAGACTAATTAAAAATATATATATAATTTAAAAAAACTTGTGTAGGCATTCCACGTAGGCTATGTTGTGTAGACTGTCATTCATGTCTTTACCCAGCAGATGACAGTAAAAGACTTGTACTGAAAGGCACAGCAATGTAGCTTCTCTTATTATTGGGTAAAAACACTGGGGAAATGACCCTGGGGCACAACCCGACTGATCTCCCTACTCACAGGCCCATCAACCTTGGAAATTGTACCTGCAACCTTAGCTATTGTAGCCTAATAATCTATATTTAGCCTAGTCATGAAACAACATAGCCTAGGCTACAGATTAAAACAAATGGACATTTACACGATTTTCTTAAATTATATTTTTATTTTATTATAACGTTCCAATCTCAATGCTGTAAGATGTGGGCGGTAGCCTATATGAGGCTGATTTTACTGTTGTGGCCTAACCTACTACACAAAACATTTGAATTTGTTCAATTTAAATAGGCAAGGCTACGTGAGAGAACGTAAAAACTGGTCTTTTTAGAGGGTGTGCGAATACAGTGAGTTCCGACAGTAGCCCATCTACACAGCTGTAAAATTATTTTATTTTATTTTTTTTGAATCATGTTAGTATTGGCACAGTGCCATTATGCTCAGGCTTTTAAGAACATAGGCTACAGAATCATTTTAATTTAAACAGGTCGCCCACTCAGACAAAATTTGAGACATAAGCACTTATTTTATTGATAGCCTGCTTATTTCATTTTAGTGACATGGAATATAGGCTAGGCAATAGCCCAATGTTGGTTTATCACACATCCCTGTCTAAAGCAAACTGGTGAAAGGAAATCTATTGCCTTACAGCAAGTCCTCCCTGCTGTTAAGGTTACGTTAGTAAACAAGGGGCTGGCTAGGCTAATCGTAACGTTTAAGATACCTCGTTTTCTTTCTAGTTTTTAGCATTTAGCCTATAATCCCCAAACACAGAGAACTAGGAAATGTCGCTATCTGTATCTAGCCTGGTAACTGCCTGACGGCAGACAACCATTGAAGTTGAACCATAATTCAGTGGTTTGACGGACCCCTGTAATGCCCCTTTCTTCAAGGCCCCCGCCTTGATGGGCATGCTTTGACAGTTTGCATGTTCAGTTCAGAGTTTTGCAGGGTTTTTGCGTGACCACGCGGAAATGATAATGTAAACAGATGCAATGCCATTGTATTTGAATTATGCCACTCTTGTGCTGCAAAGCATGAAAACGATATGTTAAATGGCGAATTGAATTAGCATTTCCTTTTTGTCATGGATCATGTGATTGCAATAAGAAACTGCTAATGCAAAAGTGGTTTTTAATTTTCATTTAAATTATGGCAGGGTTGTGTCGTAGAGGGCGAGAAAAAATAAATGTGAAATGGATTTGCATCAACATTTTCAAAATGTCAGATAAAGTGCGTACATTAACTTGAAAATAAAAACGCAAAATGTCCTTTTGCATATTCATTTGAATTATGTCATGGTTTTTGCGCACATCGAATGTAAACAAAATGCAATCGGCGATTTGCATTTTCATTAGAATTTTGGTGCGGATATGCTTCCATACAAAGGAAGGTACAGGTACGCGCTCTCCACCTCAACGTCAGCATTCATTTTCATGTCTAAAAGTATGTCTTGTGTTTGAGCTGCCTATATTCTGGTGCTTTCAAGCGGACAAAATTTTGGAACATCCGAGTGGACGTGAGGGAAACCATGTTGTAGCCCGTATTCTTTTCATGGGCCATGTTTAAGCTTGGAATGTAGCGGTAGAGGACTGTGGAAAGGGAAATTCCCATGGTGTAAAGTCAGAGCATTCACCTTGGCTGCATTTCAAACCACTTCCTCTGCCCTCTGGCAAGAAAACTTCAAGGGACACGTTACTACTGTAACCTTGTTCATCTAGCTTGGGGCAGACTGAGGGAATGGGGGGGAGGTGCAAAGTGGCAGGTTTAAGGCCCACCTTAGCATTCTTTACCCAGTCTCAGCATCTTTGACGTGACGTAGTGACCATAAAGACATCTAATGCAATGAGGACTTTCTGCACAATTTATTTTTCCAGAAGGAAAAAATGGAAAGCAGTATCTCTGGGGGTCACGCCTATGTAACAAATGTGACTAAAAGCAATTCTTCCACATCTTGCTGTTCGATATGTCAAATGTGGCTATGAAAATGTGCACGTGGTGAACTATATTTTCCCTCAGTTTAAACAATATCAAAAAACGTAGCCAGCCTTGTAAGACCTGATGGGCAGTTTTTGCTGACGCAATTGTGCAATAATGCTAACTGGATATAGCAAACAAATCAAAATGGTGGAGAGTGTCATTACTCTGTTTCGGTTACCAGCCAGTAGGGCTGTGCCAATGATCGTCTAAACAAGAAATCACAATTTGTTTAATTGAGGACGATTATTTTAATAAAATCGTAATATGCTAATTAGTGTGCGTCATTCCTTTTTTTTTTCTTCCCTCAAATAAACTCTGACTGACTGCCTAGATTACTGTAGCTGCGGTCCAATCCGTTAAATATTCTGCCCTCCTGCAGTTCCCTTTGCCACTTCCACATGGGGGAATCCCTTTAGAAACCGAAAGTTGGGCATTGCCAAGGGCGAGTGCGCTCCAATCCGTTAGAAATGCAAGTAAAGTACATGAAATTAGTCCCTCGACCCTCGATTTGGCTCGAGGGAACGAGTCCGCAAGACTTCAGGCAGTGAAATTTTCCAGAATGCTTTACTGTAACCCCAAGCTTCCCGATTCAGAAGTTTAAATTTAATGCCTTTTCTTATCTCCTGGGAAAAATCCTAAAAATAGAGAAAGCGGCACCCAAGTATAAGAGATCTTTTAAAAGTTTTTTTATTGCACGACTGAAATGTTGAATAAATTAGGAAATAACATTGATTTAGTGGTTTGAAAAAAAAACACAAAAAAACTTTAAAACGTATCTCCAGCAAATAGTTTCAGCCCTATTGTCCTGAAAACTTATCCCGTCTGAATAGGGCTTAAGAATGAATATTTCAGGCCAGTTAACAATAGGGGTGGGTATCGTTTCAATTTTATCGATTCCGATTCTGCTTATCGAATCCGGTTCTTATCGAATCTCGGTTCCGATTCCAATATTTTTTGGAGAGAAAAAAAGAACACATTTCAAGAACAAAAATTAGCCTAAAGGCTGAGGAATAAAAACGTCATTAAAAATTTTTAAAGATGTATGGAATGCAGCACACGCTGTTTCTTTGCAAATTATGTATTATAAACCAAATTGACAGAATTAATGGAGCAGTGTTTTTTTTTTCTCTCAACCCGACCCGGTCAAATGAAAGTCCGAAGTTCTCTTGTCCGAGAAAGCACGCTGTATCCACTATCGATTGACAACGCAAACAGGTGACTGTTACTATTGAGACCAATCTTCCGGCGTGCGCTGCGTGCTATTGATCTCAAAGCTGCATGCATGCCAAGCTTGTGAGAAACTAGTTAACGTTACGGTCGCGTCTATTCTGTTCAATAGCATCAGTAATATCACAGTACAGATATTCAATGCATTGATAAATTGGGAGCCAACTGCACAACCGCGAGTTATCTGCGTGACTTATCGAGGGGGAGGTGTATATGGATATTGCTGTGAATAACCAGATATCAATAATGCATTTTGCATACCTAAACGGAGTAGACTCAACCGTAGCAAAGGGATGTAACCCCTTCACCACAAATCTTGTCACCGCTCGGTGACATTCATCCACTTTCTCCTTGCTCATCTTCCCCTTCATGGCTAAAGTGAAAGGAGTTTCTGTACAGGAGGGTCTCTGGGGATTAACCGGAGGTGGAGGGGTGCTCTGACTGCTCTCTGAACTCGTATCTAAGAAAAATATATATTAGAAGAATAATTTGTAGACATCATTTGTTTAATATAAAAGGCGAATGTCAGCTCATCTGTGTTTTGTACCTGAGCGTGAGACGTTGCTACTGCTAGCGCTAACGTTAGCTGTAACGACGTTAGCTGCATTGTGGCTGGGAGAGCGCAACACATCAAACACGGTGCATTCCTTCAGATTCACGCCGTGTTGAAGCAAATGCTTCGTCATGTTGGAGGTGCTTCCTCCCTTGCACGAAATAACCTTACTGCAGGTGTTGCATTTTGCTGTGTTGCTATCTTTTTTAGTGAAGCTAAGCCAAACTTTCGAACGTTTGCTGCGGTCAGCCATGACGGTCGATCCAGAATGTAAACAGTAGCAATGTGCTTTGCTAAGTCGGTGACGTAATGCGTAACAAATGATGTGACGTTAGGTCCACGTAGCAGGTCCTGGCAGATAAGTGAAACTTATGGACTGTAAAAAGCTCACTGCAGTTCACTCGGGAGCGCGACTGAAATGTATGCAACAGTTAGGAACCGAGAAGCAGAATCGAAATGCACGTGTCTTAACGAATCCACGGTTCTTGGAAATTTGTTAGCGGTTCCAACTTGGAACCGGTTCTTGATACCCAACCCTAGTTAACAATAACTAGCTACATAATCAGCTCGTCGTAGTTTAGCGAGTATCCAGAAAATTAGCCAGTGCAAGCTTATGGGCAATAGCCTATTAAAAATAAATTTTGCTTGGATTTTTCATATTCAATACAGGTTGATCGCCCCTCTTATGTTTTATAGCCTACTTTTGTGCTACCTGCAAAGCAATCTAGCCTCATATGCAACTATGCATACACCAATTTGATTGCAGTTTATTAATATTTGATTCAGAAGTATTTTGTAACATACAAGTGTAGGCTATTATTCCCCATTCCTGCTTATGAGGTAGCCTATTTTAAAGTGCTGTCCATCAATAGATTGATTGTAAATCATTTTCTAGTTTGCACTTTTGCCAGAATAAAAATTGAGATGTTGGTTGCAATTTATTGGAAAGTTTTGCACAAACTCATTTGTCAATGGTCTGCTGGCGGGTCCGGTGAATTTCCGAGTGCAAGTGCAGTCCAATTCGAATAATTCTGGGCTTCCTCCCTTGCTCCTCGCCGTCGGGTCGAGTGTCTACTCGTGTTGTTTTGGTGCTGCGTCACATCCTCCCAAGTGGAAGTGGCGAATGGAAGTGCAGGAGGGCAGAACATTTAACAGATTGGACCGCAGCCCTAATTATACAGTTGCTTTTTCAGAACTAATTTTCCAAGGCAATAGCCTAAGAGTGAGACACTTTACTTGATTTTATACAATATTGTTCATTCAATATGAAACATGCTGTGTTTTATCTCGTTTACAAGGCAATAGCAGTCTAAGAGTGATGCACTTCTTTTTTTAATCAGGGCAGAAGCACTGTATTTTTTCCAGGTTTTACATTTTACGTGATGTACGGTTTTATCTATTTTAGATAAATAAATCTTCCATTAAAAAAAAGTGTTTGTCATTGGAGCATTTGTTATGAGGCAATACTGTGACAAAAAAAAAAAAAAAAAAACGACAATCATATCGTATATCGCCATTTTTTTGTGACAATATACCGTCAGTCAAAATTTCATTATCATCACAGCACTACCAGCCAGGAATGTAATAGTAACATTTTAACTCTACTGAATTACAAATGTTAGAAATGTTCAGCCAATTTGAATTACACAGTACAAAACAAAAACATTTATTACATTTTCCTCATCTAACATGCTCCGTGTATAAAGTTGTGATTAAAGCTCTAACCTAATTTCATAAAAGGACAGGGACACACTTTCAGAGAAATACTTTTGCAAAGAGTCAGTTACAGGAGGTTTCAGATATTGTCCTTTAAGGTGCTTCACTGTATGGCATGTGTATGAAATCATTTTACCTTGGCCATCTAATAATCATTCAAATGGCATCCATCCATTTTTCTTTCCACGTATGGCCAGAATCAAGAAGCAAAGGAATATATAGTGCTGCTCGCAGCACCCTGGGTCCAGTTATGGACAAGGAAGAACAGCCTATGAAGTGCAGTAGAAGGTATGCGACTGAAATTGGAATGTCTGCTACTTTTCAAATTAAGAATCTGGTATTACAGAATGATATGCCCACACTACACATTAAACAGGAAAGTGAATGCTTCACCTTGCATAGCCCAACAATAAAATGCCTGTTCAGCAAATATTCATGCTTGTTAGTGGGCCAGGCCAAGCGGTAACGGAGGGACACTTTTGCTGTATTTTGCCCTAGTACTCCTGTTCTATCCAAGGCTGAGTAAAATAACAACCGGTATTATATATAAAGGCTACCTTAGACTACAAACTGAGGGGAAAAAAGTTTGGGGGCAAACAACTTCTTGGGGGTAAAATTTATAAAAAACAGGGTGGTAACGGAGGGACGCAAAATTAACGTGTTTTTTACACTTTTTTCAGACATGCATATCATACGGTTCCTGAGGTGAAAAGGGTTATCTTTCTCTTTCATATTGTACTATTACCACTTAAATATGAACATGCAAAATGGTAAGCACCAATGGTGCTGCTCAGTTTTTAATGGGGCAAGGTTTAAAGTCAGATGGTCATGGTAACGGAGGGACACATTTTCACTTGTCTATTCAGGCAGCCATTATACATCATATACCAGTTGTTTGCATCAATTAATGTATTTAAATATATTTTGGCAACAGTGGAACACTTTTTCACTTAGTTTCAATGGTTTTATGCAGCTTTATAATTGAGCCTGCACCACTTTAAATAGATAGTTTTCAAATGATGAAAGTGGATGCAATGTGAAAGAATGTTCCAATGTAACCAAAATTATTTTAAAATGAACTCTAAATTAATCATATTTTATTTCAAATCTTAATTCAATAATTAAATCATGATGTGTAAAGCAACAATTAGGCTGGCCTTAAATGATTGTTTGTTTGCTGTAACCCAACCTTGTATTTTCAGTACATTTCCAGGTCAAAACTGAAAATGTTTTGAGCAGGTATAATTTTTGGTGGTATGGTAGGGTTATAACAAACAAAAAATTCTGTGACTTTTTATCCTAAACCATTCACTCTACTGGGATGCCTACTCATATCATCATTAGAAAAATGCTATTTAAATTTAGTTTAAATTTTGTTCTGTACACCATGGAATGTTGGCTTCAAGATCAGTCAGATAGGAAGTAATTTCATAATGTTTCAAATTTTGCTACTGATGTTACCCTCCCCCTGGCCTGGCCCTAGTGCCTCTTTCCTCAATACACATTTTGTACTATATTGAGTGATGCTGTACTCCATAACCAAATATACCCAAAATGTAGTAGTTAATTAACACAGTGGTGTGCAAAGTGACATTCTTAAGATTTGATTCACAGAAAAGTAAATGTGTTCATTGTAGAAGGAGCACATGCATGTAATCTCCAATACCAAGATGCTATAGAAACAAGAAAACCCATTGTAGGAAAAGAGGTATCCAGCTTTAGGCCCAATAATAGCCTGGCACATACAAATACTTCCACACCCTGAAATCCGCACTACTTTAGTAAAATTGTGCATATCATATACAATTACCTATGATGGCCACATCAGGGGCCACACAAGTTAATTGTACAAAGGCAGCATGTTGTGTGATTTTGTGATTAATATGTCAGGATTCACCCCAGACGTGTTCCAGAAAGATTTTATACTGAAATCCTCTCTTTTCGGGGAGAGCATTTCAGTATTGTTGCTCTCTTGTTGCTTTTCTCTTACTTCTGGCACGTGATTTGAGAAGTATCACATGCCAGAAGTAATTTGAAATGAAAGCATTGAAAGCATTTGAAATGCTTTCCAGACAAAATTTAGTCATTTTTACATATGGGGATCAGATACTGACTGCTGTAAAAAAGAATTATGCTGCAGTCCTGCTCATCTTACATTATGAAAAACCAATATATCAAATGCTCTGTGTGATTTGTATCCTCCAACTGAATTTCCTGTACCAAATTCTTGCCTTTTGTTACTGGAGTTCCAAAGAGAATCAAACATTTTGTAACTTTAGCTATTAGCATATATACTTAACATTTTGTAAAGCAGACTATGTTAATGCGGCACAATGAGACAAAAAAGATCAAGGGCCGACACATTAGAATTGACATGTGCAATTTAAGACTAGTTACTCCATATGAAATCAAACTTCGATAATACTTGTTCTGCCAAGCAATTATATGATTGTAACATGCAAATCTCAGAGGACACAACTGTGCAAACCGTAAGGCATCAGGAACTGTCAATATATAGTGGGGACGGAAAGTAGTTTTGGCAGTGACAATTTTTATTGTTTTGGCTCTGTACTCCAGAACATTGGATTTGAAATGGAACAGTGACTATGAGGTTAAAGTGGAGACTTCCAGCTTTAACTTGAGGGTTTTTACAGCCATATCAGGTGAATCGTGTAGCAATTGTAGCCCTTTTTATACACAGCCCCCCCCCTTCATTTTAAGGGACCAAAAGTAATTGGACAAATTAACAAATTTAAACGTTATCATATTTAATAATTGGTTGCATATCCTTTACATACCATGACTTCCATAACTTTGGTTTGAGGCTCGTTTAATACCTCAGACCCTTGATGACTTACAGCCATTTAGTCAACCATGTGTTTCATACTGTTCCAGCGTAATTTACAGCTTAATCTAGACCCCCCCCCCCCCCCCCAATTCCCAGAGATCCATTCAAATGCAGAGAGGTTATAGTATCGCTTGTAAGAGCATCAGAAAATAAGATATCAAGAGTCTTTTGATGTTTTTGGGTCAGACATCAGGAAGTAATGGCATGCAAAGGATATGCAACCAAATATTAAATATGATGACTTTATGTCATACTTTAAGTTTGTTAATTTGTCCAATTACCTTTCGTCCCCTAAAATAGGGGGGGGGGGGGGGGGGGTGTATAAAAAGGGCAACAATTACTACATGGTTCGCCAGATATGGATGTAAAAAACCTCAAATTAAAGCTGAAAGTCTGCACTTTAATCGCATAGTCACTGTTCCATTTCAAATCCAATGTTCTGGAGTACAGAGCCAAAATAACAAAAAATGTGTCACTGTCCGAATACTTTCCGTCCCCACTCTATATAGGTTGAAAACTACACACACACAGAGATGGGTCTACCATCACCACAAATCCATACTCAAATGCTCCTTTCATTATAGAATGATTCATCATGCAAACTATATATATAGTTATTTTTATCGTTTCATTTTTTACCTTTGCCGGCTCTGCCTACGGAAACATTGTATGTTGGCTCCCCTCCTTGACTCTTTGTCCTTATGTCCATCGTCCAGTCACCGTCAATTAGGAGGCTGTCTCTGATCACAGAGCACTTCTTTTGCCCTAAGGTCAGACCGCTAGTGAAGAAACCCTCTCGGTCTTTTCCAACTATGACGTCAATTTCTTGAGGCTAAAAAGCAAACAAAATTAATGAGGAACGAATTATTTATACAATAAAAACAAACAATAGCTATATACATTTTTTAAGTAAAAGGAAGACCCTTGCAGGTCCCACGCAGCGATATAGGGTTTTACTTCACAAAACCATCTATCAAACTACAGAAACTCAGGTAACATTATGCCGCCAATAATGGTTTTTGCCAAAATGGGAGAAAACATGAATATATTCAAGAAACATTAATGTGGACATTTTTAAGTATAAAGGAGTCTGCTAAGAACATCATGTTCTTTCAGTCTCTTCACTGAGGTTAAAATTTGAACATGCATTCTAGTCATGTGGGACTGTAACTATAATGTGCCGAGTCTGGCTCTGGCAATATTTGAGTTGCCAAGCCAAGATGATCAGTTCCGTCGGCTACTATAAGAAAGCAGCTGCTAGCATGCTACATTGGTAATGAAAGTACTTTTCCGGCTATCCCAATTCGTTTATTTAGCAGAAATGGGAGAAAGTGAAGGCGTCGCCCTCGCGCAGAAATGCAGAGTCACGGCAGGCCCAGGCTTCTCATTTTGAAGAAATGCAGTGCGAAGGAGAGCATCGACATTTTGGAAATGTTTTAGTTCCAGCAAATACAGCTTGGTAGCTATCAACCTAGTTCATCTACTGGCTAGGTATAGATGAAAAAAACGCCCAAAATGCGCTACTTTGAGCACTGCTTAATGGGCTGCAATGGCAAATGTGAAAATCAGCGGCTAACGTTATCCAAAATGATCTGACGTAGCCTGATAAGTGGTTACCATATCGATTAGGGGCCAACAATCAGGACGCAGCCAGCATGTCTTTCCCCCCCTAATCCGTACGTCGTGCATGATTTCTATGCATTTCATAACACAAACGGACAAAAGATCCGAGGTGTGGCGCTAGAAAGTCAACTAATTAGTTCACAGCAACCATGATAACTAGTTACGTTACTTTTCACAGGATGGCTAGCAATATTTGTCAGCATTAGCGAACGATTTTACAAAATTAACCATAAGCGTGTTCATTTTTCAAAATGGAGGATTCTCAACATTTCACGGATAAAATTTGCCCTCTAACCTTGCTTATGATGAGGGAAATGACTGGTTTGCCATTACAGACTAATATCCACATGGCAGCCAGAACCTAGTTTATGCTTGGCTTCATCTAGCTACGTTAGCTAGCCAGCCAAGTTAGCGGGATTGCAGAATGAATAAACCCAGCGAGGGGAGGAAGGCGCCATCTTGGGAGACATGAAGGGGGCGGCAGTGAGGACGGAATTCTCGATTCCAGTTATGAACACCCCAGACTGAAAGTTAGTTGTTTGGACCGCACATATACGCTAGTAAATTTGCGTAGTTTATGATCTTCCAATCTAACGTTAGATGGGCGGCCTGATTTATTTTGTTTTCTCATATAGCTCCATATAACATTAACGTCACAGCTAACCCACATTATAGCCCTAGCTACACCGCAGCGCCGGTTAGCTTGCATAGCAAGTAAGCTAACTCACACCAGTAACTGTTAACCAACTTGTAGTTAGCCAACGTGAACGAGTCAACTTGACTGGCTCCGTGTTACTAGCTACAAACAATGTAACGTTAACGTTACGAATATTCGCTCACTAACGTTAGAGTTTCGCTGCCCAACTAGCCAGCCAACTTTTCCTTATTCAGTCCATTCCCTTTACGATAACGTTACACTCGAGGCATAAGGTTGGCAAACTGGAAAAAATCCAGCAGGTGTTGCTCCTGACACATCCAAAACTAACGTTAATTACTAAAGAAGGGACAGGTAGAAAAGTTGCTAGTTATCCTAACTAATCAGAATTATATGGTTGGCTAGATGGCTAACGTTATGCCTGCTTCAAGCGGTGTTTTTCCATGTGGCGGCCTCAGGCTTCAGGAAGCTAACGTTAGGTAGTCACACAGATAAAGGGTTTCTGTTAACTTCACCCGAAATATTTAACGTTAGCCTATTGTGCAGGTAACGTTACCCTCACAAGAGACAATGCAACATAGTTAGTAACGCTCGCTAAAATCAGCAATAATAAGTTAACGTTAGCGTTAATGTTAGACTACGTTACTAGTTTTGTTTCCCAATATTCCCCAGACTGGGCACCCCCTGTTCGGCGAGGCCTCCTCTATGATTACATTTACTGACAGCCTCCGGTATAAAATTCCATTAACGCTATTCACTACGCTAGCTCATTATTTGGGGGGAATTCTTACCGTTATATTATTAAAAGTACCACCGGAATGTGCTGCCCAGACGTATTTGGCGTCCGTGTACCCAATAATGGCGGAGTCCTGGCAGCTGCCATCGGCCATCAGGTTATCCACGTAGCCTTGCCAGGACATATTTGCGTCTTTGTTAAAATAAACAAATTTCCTATAAAAAAAAAATCTGTGGTAAGTTTAAGTTATACTCTTGGTGTTGATTCAGACGTATTTGGGTTAGTAGTATGTCTCCCCACTGCACTCACGGCTCCGCGCGCTGTCACGTCCCTGGTTTAATCTTAGCCTGGCAGCAAAAGAAATCCAAAGCAATCGGGCAGTGCCTGGGTGTAGTCCCTATTGGATCACTCCGCGCAGTCGTTGTGCGGTTATATTCCCTGCACTGCAAATAACGGAGGCGGAGGAATTATACGAATAGCCAGGATAACGGTTCGTCCGCTGCGTATCTTTTAACATTTGTTCAATATTTTTCTGTGTGTAATTGGGGTTTACGGTGTTTCCCACGTTTTTATAATTATTATTATTTTTTTTTTAAATGTCATCATTTGGCAGGATGCGTCTTTCTGGACTGAACTATTTGGCTACATGGGTAGCTGTCTGTTTCTTTAGTTACAGAAAGATCAGAAGCAAAAAAAAAAACCCTAATGCCACAGGTTCAGTCACAAACTAACAACGCGCGAGGGCCAAGATTCAAGAAAGATTTAATGACAGGATGCGAGAAAAAAAGTTTATTTTTACGGTCTACGGTTGATAACTAGCTCACAGTAGGCTACGTAAATTAGAACACCAATATAAGGGAATAGTTTGATATGTGATTTAGCCGATTTTGTCTGGTGCAATCACAAACCATGTCTGCTATATCGTGTAATCATAAGGGCATTAATTTACATTCCAAAAACGAAACAGTTTGTCAGTAGTAATTCCAATTAAGTTAGAGTCCAAAGAGCCACCAACACTTGTAAGTGTTAAGGATCCAGGTAGGGACTGGACTGAAATGTACGACTCAGACAGAAATACAATAATGCTCGCGGGGAGCGTTTATTACTTCGCCCAAAAACTCCGGAAGTATAGGGAGAAAAGGGAGAGGGGCTGAATCCTGGGTTGGCGAGAATTTTTTTCAGGATTTTTTGCGACATATTGCGACCACATAATTTAGATGGGCCGGCATTCACCTTGTTAGTCACTTTGTCCGTTTAAGCGATTGAGGCTAGTGTTAATCTTAAAACAGATAGTATTTTAGTCTTGAGAAAAAAGGGAAATATGTATAATTTCTGGCAAAGATTCACTCAGACTATGAAGTTCCATTGGGATCAAAACGTAAAAATAAAAGTTATTTGGAAGCATTTATACAATTTAATAATTTAGCAGACGCACAAATAAAGTACAAAAGTGCATTTCACATGGTCAGAAACGCCACTAGATAGGCAACGTGACAAATGCCACCAAAGTACAAACCCCGATTCCAAAAAGGTTGGGACAGTATGTAAAATACAAACAAAAGTGGAAAGCAGTGATTTGTAAATTCTATTTTACACAGCCTATATGCAATTGAAAGCAGTACAAAGAAAAGATACTTAATGTTTTACCTTATCAACTTTATTGATTTTTGTAAATATATGCTAATTACGAATTTGATGCCTGCAACAAAAAAATTGGGACAGGGGCAACATAAGACTGGGAAGGTTGTGCAATGTTCAAAAAACACCTGTTTGTAACATTCCACAGTTAAACAGGTGAATAGGTAACAGGTCATGCTATCATGACTGGGTATAAAAGGAGCATTCACAAAGGCTCGGGCGTTTACAAGCAAGGATGGGTTGAGGTTTGCCACTTTGCAAAAAACTGTGAACGAATAGTCCAACAATTTAAGAACAAAGTTTCTCAACGCACAATTGCAAGGAATTTAGGGATTTCTCCATCTACAGTCCATAATATTATTCTGGGGAATCTGGAGATATCTCTGTGCGTAAAGGGCAAGGCTGAAAACAAATTGTTTTTGGAAATGGATGTCGTGTTCTCCGGGCCCAAGAGGAAAACGACCATCCCGATTGTTACAAACACAAGGTTCAAAAGCCAGTGTTTGTCATGGTATCGGGGTCTATTAGTGCCCATGGCATGGGTAACTTGCATATCTGTCAAGGCACCATTAACGCTGAAGGGTACATATCCATTTTGGAGCAACATATGCTGGAAAATAATGAACACAAGAACGAAGGCAGGGCACAAGACGATCTGGCACAGAACAAATAAACAGGGAAGACTATAAGCCAGACTAACAAAGAGACAACGAGGAACAGGTGAGATGAAACACATGGGGAAACTCAATTCAGGTGCGGGGAAAGGAGACATGAAATGGGGAGAAAGGGAAAACAACACATACTGAAAATACATATAAACGGAAAAACCATAAACGGACTAAGACGTAGAGGCACGGGACGTGACAGTACCCCCCCCCTAGGGGCGACACCTGGCGCACTACCAGCCTGTAAAGGATGCCGGCGCAGGAATTCCTGAATCAGGGAGGGGTCGAGGATGTTTCGCTCAGCTACCCAACTCCACTCCTCTAGGCCATACCCCTCCCAGTCCCCCAGGAATTGGCCCTCTGCGGCGGACGGTGTAAGCTGGCCCGCCCTCGATGAGTCGGGGGGGAGGAGGCGGAAGGACCGTAGAGCTGAAATGAAAGGAAATGATAGGTTTAATATGGGACACATGAAAAACAGGGTGGATGCAGTGTAGGGGAGGTGGAAGGATAAGACGGACGACATTGGGGCTAATGACACGGGAGATGGGAATGGGCCAATGAAACGAGGGGTACGTTTTTTGCAGGGGGTCTGGAGGGGAATGTCCCAGGATGAAAGCCAGACCTTTTGGCCGACCATGTAAAGAGGGGCAGGGCGTCGCTGGCGGTCAGCCTGGCTTTTCATCCCGGAAACATGCTTAATCCCTTGGCGCAGATGGCAAATTTCACCTATTTAGGGGGTGCTCCGTTTAAGGCTTTATAACAGGTGTGAGCATCACATAAACTTGGTAAATGGGTTAAATGAAACAAGACAGGTGTACCATTTACAATACAAACTTAGATTTGTTTATTTTCATAATTTAAGTCAAAATAAAGTGCCACAAATGCAAAGAAATTTTGGGAAATCTTTTTTAAAAATTGTTTTTTTTAATTTTGCTGAGAGCTACATAAATGAAATCGGTAATATATATACATTTCCTGGATCATAAACTCCATGTCCACAAGTTTAGCTAAATCTGAGGATGATATGCAGAACTACTAAAGGTCTATGATGCAAAATATAGCAGTATACCCTGTTGTCCATTAGTGTCTCCAAATCTATCCAAATGGTTAAATTGTGCACTGCTCTAAATAAAAAAAATAAAAGATATATTTAACTACAGATCAACAGTTTTGGCTCATAAAACTCACTTTTGCATAATTTTCAAGTGGGAATTACTATATTTTCATCAGTATAGGGGGTAGATATCTATGGGTCCAAAAGCCCTATGCAAAACATGTCATAAAATGAATGAATTAGTTTTGTCCATTACAAAGCATATACATTTGCTCCTCATGGCTAAAGATAAAAAACATTGATATCACAGTGTTACATACACCTAAATATGTTGCCTAATCATTCACTCTTGTACCTCAATAAAACATCACTTGTCCCTGTACTCTACAGTATGTAGAGTATTCTGGGGGCAATTGTAACAGGGGTCAATTGTAACACAATTTTTGTTACAATTGCCCCCAACCCTGAACATATGAAACTAGCTAGCTTGCTGGATAGAATCTCAGCTCTACCTTGTTTCAGATTGGTGCAATTGTATGGTGTTGCAATTGCCCCCTGTTACAATTAAACCCAGAATACTCTATACGTTTGTCCTGGGATTGCATTTTTCAAATTTCTTTTAATTTTCCTATTCATAATGACTCCAAGGAAATTTTTACCTTAATCTACCACATATCAGTGCACAGTAAATTGGAATGAGCATTTGTCATGCCCTAAGAGACAAGGATATACGCCATAGCCTATATTATGTACGATAACATGAACATGAAATAGTATTCCACCATCTGCAAAATGCTGCCAAATGTTCTATCTTCAATGAACATCGGTAGCCTACATCAAAAATACATTTAACGATTGCACTACAGTATGTGAAATGCACTCAAAATGCGAAAATAACAATAGGGCTATCAAACATATTGGAAAGACAGTGCTCGAGTGGAAACACGAACGTACATATGTAGCCAGCGAGACCAACGGTATTTTAGACGCAAAAATACTCTAAATAAAAAGTTCCACCAAGACCACAAGCACTTGTCTTGTGTTCATTTACAAAACAAATCGGCTCTTCAGATATGCGAGTCAGCTCCCAACATTCACCTAAAAGAGCCGGCTCAAAGAGCCAACTAGTTCGGGAACGACTCACCACTATTACTTATCGGAAAAGGGAAACTCCCCTACCTAAAGCGTATTCTATAGAGCTTGCGTAATGCTAGACCGTTAAAACGAAAACTGCTGTTACGCTGGGCTGTAGTACATTGTAAAAAGCATCGAAAAAGACATGGCATATACCGTTGCTAAGGTTATAATGTACTCTATTGGATAAAAAAGCAGACAATTAAACCAGAATGTGTAATGTTCCGCTCCCTTCCTGTCCGTTTTCCGTGTTTTCCTGTTTTCCCTCCGTGTCATGTTGGATCCCTTTGTCCGTGTTTTCCCCGCTGCCGCGGACTAGGCGTGTCCTTCCCTGTCTTGTTCGTCTGGTTGTTTTGTCTTACTTCCGCCTTTCACTCCCTCCCCCTCGTTGCATGCATTTCCTCACCTGGTGTCTTGTAATCACTCCCGGTTTATGTTCACACCTGTATCGTATTTTGTCTCGTTAGTTAGCCCTATATAGTCTTTCGGCTGGCTGCCAGTCGGCGCCAGTTCGTTAACTATCATCACTTGGTGTAGTGCTTGACTCGTTATCTGGTCTCCCTGCTTAAACTATTCGCGTAGTTGTGGAATGTGTTTCCCGTGCAGCGTATAGTTCCTCGCAAAGCTACGGATTGGTAGTTTACCTCCCGCACAATTTCCTGTCATAATTGTGTAGCTAACTTGTTTCCCTTCTCCTCCATCTAACCCTGCACCCGATCTCCCGTGGCAGTGTTCGTGTTCCCCGTGTTTGTTGTGTGTGTTGCGGTACCTCCACCTCCAGCGCGTGTAGGCTCCGGGGTGATTCGCTACCTGGCTACCCTCCAGTTGTTCCTGTCCGACCGAAGAGACCACCCAGTTCTTCGGCGCCGGCTCCTGGAGCTCTGGAGACAGTCAGCTACCTCCGGACCTACCGCAGCTACGCCACACCACTCTGTCCTGCCGTGCTACCGCAAAACCTCCCGACTTCCAAACCCATCACCTCCGTGAGAACCTCCCGGTCTTTCCCGTGCCTTCCCTTGCACTAACCCTCCTCTGTTGTTTTGTTTTTCTATACCGGTGCAGTCAGCCCGGTCCAGTCCTGCCCTGCCGTAGTGAGTCGCTCCCCTGCCAGTTCCAGTCCAGTCCAGGCGTGAGTTGTACAAGCGACTCGCTCAAAGTCTAGTTCCGGTTGGGACATTCCGTTCCAGTACCCGATTCCCGTGTGGACCTCCCGGTCCAGTTCCAGTCCAGTCCAGTTCCGGTTTGGGACATTCCGTTCCAGTACCTGATTCCCGTGTGGACCTCCCGGTCCAGTTCAGTCCAGTCCAGTTCCGGTTTGGGACATTCCGTTCCAGTACCTGATTCCCGTGTGGACCACCCGGTCCAGTTCCAGTCCAGTCCAGTTCCGGTTTGGAACAGCCCGTTCCAGAACCTCCAGTCCAGCTCCGGCTTGGAGCAGCCCGCCCCGGGCTTCCAGGCGCAAGACCTTGTATTACTGTGTGTGTTGCCTTTCCTGTACAGTGTTGGGACTACCCCAACACTTAATTTATTAAATATACCCCTTTTGTGAAATCTGTCTCCTGGTCGTTGCACTTGGGTTCGTCCCGTAAACAGATACGTAACAGAACGAACTGGCCTAAAACATGGACCCAGCCGACCTGGAGCAGATTCGGCACGCCTTCTCCTGCCAAACTGCGGTCAGCGACCAACAGGGCCGTCGTCTGGACGACGTGTTGGAAGTGCTGAGGGGCATCACGGAACAAGTTACGCAGCTGTCTCTTCACCAGCCGCTTCCGCGTATTCCATTGGGCCCTACACCGCCCGCACCGGATCCCCCGGCGGACCCTCCTGTGTCCGCTTCATTTCGTGAGCCTCGCGTTCAACATCCTGAGCTATTCCGCGGGGATTTGGGGAAATGTCGCGAATTTCTGATGAAATGCGACATTGTCTTCCGGATGCAGCCCTCCTCCTTCGCCTCCGACCCATGTAAGATCGCGTTCATCATGAGCAGCCTGGGAGGAGGTGCCCTGGAGTGGGCTACATCCATCTGGGATAGCCAAGCCGCGCTCTGCAACAACTTCGCTGCCTTCACCGCCGAGATGCGGCGCGTGTTTGACCACCCTACCTGTGGGCGAGATGCAACTCAGCGCCTACTTCAGGTCCGTCAGGGGAGTCGCAGCGTCGCAGAGATGGCCATCCAATTCCGTACCCTCGCCGCGGAGTCCGGATGGAACGACACCGCCCTTCAGGGGGCTTTCCGCCAGGCACTCAGCGAGGAGCTCAAAGACCAACTAGCCACCCGTGAGGAATCAACCTCCCTCAATAGCCTGATTAGCCTGGCCATAGCAGTCGACAACCGTCTTCGTATCCGGGCCCGTGAGCGTGGGGGGAATCCCGGTCACCTTCCTCATATACGCTCTCACCCTTCTGCTTCTGGATTCAGGGCGGCGTCTGGGGTCTCCGAAGAGGAGCCCATGCAACTGGGCAGAGTTGCGGTCAACTCTGCAGAGCGCCAACGTCGTCAGCGATCCAGGTCTTGCTTCTATTGTGGCAAACCTGGCCACCAGATCGCCTCATGTCCCATCCGCCCAAAAGAATAGGCTCGCCAGTTAAACTGGGCGTACTGACGAGCCCTATCATACCCTGCCATGCAGCCCAGAATCGCCTAGTTTTCAAGGCCACTCTCCTGTGGAGCGACAAGTCCTTAGTTTCGTCGGCTCTCATCGACTCTGGAGCCGACGCCAACTTCGTGGACACCACCTTCGCCCAGAGGGCCGGCATCCCCACGGAGCTTCTACCATCGCCCATTACTGCCTTCGCCTTAGACGGTCGGAGTTTGGGGTTAGTGACCCACTCCACCGTTTCCTTACAGCTTGTCCTCTCCGGCAATCACCGGGAGAGCATTCAACTCCTCCTCATCAATTCCAAACAGTCAACCATAGTTTTAGGGCAGACCTGGCTCCGTCTCCATAACCCACACATCGACTGGCAGGGCGGACGCATCCTGGCGTGGAGTGGCCACTGCCTGGCTAGCTGTCTCCGCTCCGCGCTTCCCCCTCCGGGGTCCAAGAATCCCAGCACCAACCTACCCGAACCCGATATGTCCACCGTTCCCAAACAGTATCACGACCTCAGTCGCACCTTTTCTAAATCACGTGCTCTGTCCCTACCTCCTCACCGCCCGTACGACTGTTGTATTGATCTACTGGCGGGAGCCAAACTTCCGTCCGGCCGTCTCTACAGTCTGTCGGGACCAGAGAAACTCGCCATGGAGGAATATATCCATGAGTCCCTCGCCTCGGGCATCATCCGTCCCTCCTCTTCTCCGGTTGGTGCTGGGTTCTTTTTCGTAGGGAAAAAGGACGGCTCACTACGGCCCTGCATCGACTACCGGGGACTCAATTCCATCACTATCCGCAACAAATATCCTCTCCCCCTCATTAACACTGCTTTTGAACCCCTCTCGCAGGCCGTCATTTTTACCAAGCTCGACCTCCGTAATGCGTACCACCTGGTGCGCATACGGGAGGGGGATGAGTGGAAGACTGCCTTCAATACCCCGTTGGGCCACTATGAGTACCTGGTGGTCCCTTTCGGCCTTACTAACGCCCCGGCAGTCTTCCAGGGCATGGTAAATGACGTACTGCGAGACCTGTTGGGTAAGACTGTTTTTGTTTACATTGACGACATTTTGATTTTTTCCAAGTCCCCTCAGGAGCACATTCTCCATGTCCGGGAGGTTCTCCAGCGGCTCCTCGAGAACCAGCTCTTCGTAAAGGCGGAGAAATGCTCCTTCCACGTCTCTTCAGTCCCGTTCCTCGGCTTCATTATTGAGGAGGGCAGTATCCGGGCGGATCCGGTCAAAGTCAAGGCGGTGACGGAATGGCCCCAACCCACCTCTCGTAAGCACCTACAACAATTCCTTGGTTTTGCTAATTTCTATCGTCGTTTTATCCGAAATTACAGTATCATTGCTGCCCCCCTTACCAAACTTACCTCCACTACTTTTTCTTTCTGTTGGAATCCCGAAGCCCAGCGTGCTTTTGAACAGCTCAAAACACGGTTTTCCTCAGCCCCTATTCTTTGCCACCCTGATCCCTCCCGCCAATTTACGATTGAGGTGGACGCCTCCGACACCGGCGTGGGGGCCATTCTGTCCCAACGTGCCGCCTTGGACAACAAGCTCCATCCCTGTGCCTTTTTCTCCCGGAGGCTGTCCTCCGCTGAGCGAAATTATGATGTCGGGGATCGGGAGCTTCTTGCCATTAAGCTGGCTCTTGAGGAGTGGCGCCACTGGCTGGAGGGGGCAGGTACCCCCTTTGTTGTTTTAACTGACCACCAGAATTTAATTTATTTAAGGTCTGCCAAAAGGCTAAATGCTAGACAGGCTAGGTGGTCACTTTTCTTTGCCCGGTTTAATTTTTCTTTGTCCTATCGCCCCGGTTCCCGCAATATTAAGGCGGATGCCTTATCCCGTGTGTTTTCCCTTCCCTCCAGTCCTGCTGACCCCGAAACCATTCTTCCAGCGTCCTGTATGGTGGCTGCGGTCTCCTGGAGGATTGAGGAGATCGTGAGGTCCGCCCAGACTTCCCACCCTGACCCCCGTAATAACCCTAACCCCTCCCTGTTTGTTCCCGACTCCGTCCGCTCCCAGGTCCTTGAGTGGGTTCACGCCTCCTGCCTGGCGTGTCACCCAGGTGTTGCCAGGACGACCGCCCTCGTCAGGAGGAGCTTTTGGTGGCCCACCCTCAAGGAGGATACCCGTGCCTTTGTCCTGGCCTGCTCTGTATGCGCCAGGAGCAAGGCTTCCCACCAGCCTCCCTCTGGTCATCTCCTTCCCCTCCCTGTCCCGGGCCGTCCTTGGAGCCACATTGGGGTGGATTTTGTAACCGGTCTGCCGTTGTCAGAGGGCAACTCTGTCATTCTGACAATTGTGGATCGGTTCTCCAAGGCGGTTCACTTCATTCCCCTCCCCAAGCTCCCGTCCGCCCTCGAAACGGCGGAGCTCCTGGTGGTACATGTGGTCAGGCTGCACGGGATCCCTTCCGATATTGTGTCGGATCGTGGGCCCCAATTCTCCTCCCAGGTCTGGAAGGCGTTCTGTGTAGCCCTGGGGGCCTCGGCCAGTCTTTCGTCTGGCTTCCATCCCCAGTCGAACGGCCAGGCAGAGAGGGCAAACCAGGACCTGGGGGCCGCCCTGCGGTGCGTCACGGCTCGCAACCCCGCCTCCTGGAGCCGTTTCCTTCCCTGGGTGGAGTACTCTCACAACTCCCTTAAGAGTACCTCCACCGGGTTATCCCCTTTCGAGTGCTCGTTAGGGTACCAACCCCCTCTCCTGTCGGTCCAGGAGGCCGAGGTAGCAGTCCCCTCTGTCAAGGCCCACATCCTCAAATGCAAGCGCATTTGGAGGCTTGCACGCACCGCACTCCTACGTTCCAATTCCCGGTCACAGCGTCTGGCGGACCTGCACAGGACCGCAGCCCCCAAATACAGGGCCGGTCAGCAGGTCTGGTTGTCCACGTCCAACATTTCCCTTCCCTCCTCTAAAAAGCTTCGGCCCCGGTTCATTGGTCCCTTCCCTGTTGTACGTCTTGTTAACCCTGTTTCCGTCAAGCTCTCCCTCCCTGCCTCCCTCAAAGTTTACCCCGTTTTTCATGTTTCCCAAATCAAGCCTGTCGCCTCCAGCCCCCTCAGTGCCCCTACCCTCCCTCCTCCTCCTGTCCGGGTCATCAACAACGCCCCGGCCTATACGGTGGACCGCATCATCGACATCCGCCGTAAGGGTCGGGGTTTCCAATACCTCGTGGACTGGGAGGGGTATGGTCCTGAGGAGCGGTCATGGCTCCACAAGGGCCTCATCCTGGATCAAACACTAATCCAGGATTTCCACAGTCGCTTCCCATCCAAGACCAGGCCGCCAGGTACGCCAGGTGGCGTACGTTGAGGGGGGGGTACTGTAATGTTCCGCTCCCTTCCTGTCCGTTTTCCGTGTTTTCCTGTTTTCCCTCCGTGTCATGTTGGATCCCTTTGTCCGTGTTTTCCCCGCTGCCGCGGCCTAGGCGTGTCCTTCCCTGTCTTGTTCGTCTGGTTGTTTTGTCTTACTTCCGCCTTTCACTCCCTCCCCCTCGTTGCATGCATTTCCTCACCTGGTGTCTTGTAATCACTCCCGGTTTATGTTCACACCTGTATCGTATTTTGTCTCGTTAGTTAGCCCTATATAGTCTTTCGGCTGGCTGCCAGTCGGCGCCAGTTCGTTAACTATCATCACTTGGTGTAGTGCTTGACTCGTTATCTGGTCTCCCTGCTTAAACTATTCGCGTAGTTGTGGAATGTGTTTCCCGTGCAGCGTATAGTTCCTCGCAAAGCTACGGATTGGTAGTTTACCTCCCGCACAATTTCCTGTCATAATTGTGTAGCTAACTTGTTTCCCTTCTCCTCCATCTAACCCTGCACCCGATCTCCCGTGGCAGTGTTCGTGTTCCCCGTGTTTGTTGTGTGTGTTGCGGTACCTCCACCTCCAGCGCGTGTAGGCTCCGGGGTGATTCGCTACCTGGCTACCCTCCAGTTGTTCCTGTCCGACCGAAGAGACCACCCAGTTCTTCGGCGCCGGCTCCTGGAGCTCTGGAGACAGTCAGCTACCTCCGGACCTACCGCAGCTACGCCGCACCACTCTGTCCTGCCGTGCTACCGCAAAACCTCCCGACTTCCAAACCCATCACCTCCGTGAGAACCTCCCGGTCTTTCCCGTGCCTTCCCTTGCACTAACCCTCCTCTGTTGTTTTGTTTTTCTATACCGGTGAAGTCAGCCCGGTCCAGTCCTGCCCTGCCGTAGTGAGTCGCTCCCCTGCCAGTTCCAGTCCAGTCCAGGCGTGAGTTGTACAAGCGACTCGCTCAAAGTCCAGTTCCGGTTGGGACATTCCGTTCCAGTACCCGATTCCCGTGTGGACCTCCCGGTCCAGTTCCAGTCCAGTCCAGTTCCGGTTTGGGACATTCCGTTCCAGTACCTGATTCCCGTGTGGACCTCCCGGTCCAGTTCAGTCCAGTCCAGTTCCGGTTTGGGACATTCCGTTCCAGTACCTGATTCCCGTGTGGACCACCCGGTCCAGTTCCAGTCCAGTCCAGTTCCGGTTTGGAACAGCCCGTTCCAGAACCTCCAGTCCAGCTCCGGCTTGGAGCAGCCCGCCCCGGGCTTCCAGGCGCAAGACCTTGTATTACTGTGTGTGTTGCCTTTCCTGTACAGTGTTGGGACTACCCCAACACTTAATTTATTAAATATACCCCTTTTGTGAAATCTGTCTCCTGGTCGTTGCACTTGGGTTCGTCCCGTAAACAGATACGTAACAGAATGAACTGTAATGAATGAGACAGGCTTACAGGGCATGGGGGTATTACGCGTCGACATTTCCGATAGTGTAATATAAAGTGTTGTATATTTCTCAAACCGATTGTACCAGACAATAAATGACCACTGAATTTTGAAAGGAACATCTCGATGTGTAAAACCAATGGTAGGATTGTATATTTATTTCATATTTAGTAGCATATATTGCTAGTAGAATACATGGTAGAATGAGACAGTACTTTCACAGTTTATTTTGAATTTGAGTGAGCCAGGCTTTTCACGGCTTTTCTGGCATACGATCAGGCTATTGTTGGGTTTATCTCGTTGCTATGACGTTATTCTAATTTTATATGATGAATAAATATATTTATGAACTCAAACATAGACGCTATTGTCCATTATGTCACGCATGGGTAGGTATAGACTAGGTGGGGGGTTGCTTGTTAAATGGACTTGCTACGGGGAAATAGTGACACTTAGAAACTCGGTATTCAGCAGAAATCATCACAAACCGTCTACCAATAAAGTTAAAACACAGAGTTTGTGATTTCCACTAATAGAACATACCCGTGGAGGAGACAGGGAGGGAGTTGTAAGCATATTCAATCCATGGGAGACAGCTGGACCAAGTGGTGGGAGTCCTCTCCCTGAGGCAGCACAGGCCCTTACCCAGCTCTTGGTTGATCCTCTCAGTCTGTCCGAGGACTGGGGTGGCTCTAATGAGAGCTCAGAAGGAGCACCAAAATCTGCTTGTGAACTGGGGACCCCTGTCCGAGATGACCTCCAGGGGGAGGCCATGGAGCCGGAAGACATGCTTCACCATAAGTTTGGCGGTTTCCTTGGCGGAGGGGAGTTTGGGTAGACCCACGAAGTGGACGGCCTTAGAGAACCGGTCTACAATGGTCAGAACCAAGGTGTTACATTCAGAGGCCGGTAGGCCGGTGACAAAATCTAGGGCGATGTGAGACCAGGGGCGATGGGGCACGGCCAAAGGTTGCAGAATACCACTAGGGCGTAAGTTGTTAGATTTAGCACAGGCACAGGTGCTGCATGCCGCCACAAACCCGACAGTTTTGTTTTTCATATTAGGCCACCAGAATTGGCGGGACAGGAGGGCCAGGGTATAGGCGCACTGGGGTGGCATGCTAACTAAGAGGCGTGGGCCCAGGTGAGCACTTGGGAGCGCACCGTCTCTGGGACGAACAGGCGGTCCTCGGGAGTATCGCTGAGGCCCGGATTAGCACGTAGAGCCTCCTCCACTACCCCCACAATGTCCACCACACAGCTGGGCGGAAGCAACTTCTCGGGGCCTCTCTCTTCCTCGGGCGATTCGTGCAGCCGAGTTAAGGCGTCTGGCTTAACATTCTTGGATCCAAGTCGGTGCGACAGGGTAAACTGGAACCAGGAGAAGAACAATGACCACCGGGCTTGACGTGGGTTAAGTCTTCGAGCAGCACGAAGATACTCTAAGTTGCGGTGATCTGTCCAAACGAGAAATGGGATGGAGGCCCCCTCCAGCCAGTGCCGCCACTCCTCAAATGCCATATTCACCACCAGTAATTCTCTGTCTCCAATATAATAATAATTCCTCTCAGTGCCAGAGAGATGATGAGAGAAGAAGGCGCAGGGGTGCATCTTGTCACCATCAGCACGTTGAGACAATACGGCTCCCACGCCAGTGTTGGAGGCATCCACCTCTACCACAAACTGTCTGCTGGGGTCAGGAAGGGATAAGGCAGGTGCAGTGGAGAAGCATTGTTTCAGTTCGAGGAAGGCTGAACTGGCCTCCTTGGTCCAGCTAAAAGGCATTAGGGGAGCCGTAAGCCGTAAGAGCCATTAGGGGAGCTGACACAGAACTATAGTTGCTTATAAAGCGCCTATAAAAGTTTGCGAACCCAAGGAAGCATTGGAGTTGCTTGCAACTGTTGGGCTCCGGCCATTCCTGGACCACCCTCACCTTCTCTGTATCCATCTCCAGTCTGCCCTTAGCCACGACGAACCCCAGAAACTGGACAGATGACTGGCTAAATTCACACTTCTCCACCTTGAGGTAGAACTTGTTCTCCAGAAGTTGCTGAATCACCTGGCGCACGTGATGAACATGTTCTTCAGGAGTGCGGGAGAACACCATAATGTCGTCCAGGTACACGTACGCAAACTTGGAAATCATGTCCCGGAGCACGTCGTTAACCATCGCTTGGAACACAGCAGGGGCGTTAAAAGCCCGAACGGCATTACATTACATTACATTATAGGCATTTAGCAGACGCTCTTATCCAGAGCGACTTACACAACTTCTTATTACATTTATCCATTCATACAGCTGGATATATACTGAAGCAATTCAGGTTAAGTACCTTGCTCAAGGGTACAACGGCAGTGTCCGGCTGGGAATCGAACCTGCAACCTTTCGGTTACAAGTCCTGTTCCTTAACCATTATACTACACTGCCGCCCTGGCATGGCCAGGTACTCATAGTGTCCGGACTGGGTATTGAACGCCGTCTTCTACTCGTCCCCCACTCGGATCCACACCAAGTGGTAGGCATTGCGAAGGTCCAGCTTAGTGAACAGGTTGCAGCCTTGCAGGGTGGAGAAGGCAGATGATATAAGTGGTAAGGGGTAGCGGTTCTTGACGGTAATGTCATTAAGCCCACGATAGTCAATGCAGGGGCGTAGTGAGCTGTATTTGCCCACAAAGAAGAATCTGGCTCCTGCTGGAGATGAGGAGGGGCGAATGATTCCTGAAGCCAGGGACTCTGTGATGTACTTATCCATAGCCTCGGTCTCAGGGACTGAGAGGGAATACAGGCGACCTCTAGGGGGCGAGGTTCCCGGGAGCAGGTCAATGGAGCAGTTGTAGGCATGGTGAGGAGGGAGAGAGCAGGCTCGGGAGTGGCTGAACGCCTGGCGGAGGTTATGACAGGGCTTGACATTAACTTTTTGATCAAGGACAAGTGGCTCAGATTTTTCACTTGTCCGAAACTGAAAATAAAGGCCTATTAAAAAAAAAAAAAAACCACAGAGATTTGGACAATTCTTATGATTTATTAGCTTATTAACAACAATTACACAATGTCCGTACGTGTGCGTGCGTTTGCACCGTACACAAGCCTTGTTGGATGCATAGCAGTTGGAAAGTTAGATTCTGTAGATTAAACGTAGGGTTGTAAATCGGGTGAAGGGCTACACTTCTTTGGCTACATAATAAGCAGTGTGTATTATAGTGGCCATTTTCACCAACATATTTTCCTCCATCCTGTGAGGACAGGTGATGGTGGGGCATCAGGTCCCCTCTGTCTGATTCTGGCAGCAGCTTCAGTAAGCTGGTATTGCTTGTCCCCCTGTCAAATTTAGCAAGATTTTATTGATAACATACAAAGCCCTTCATGGTGTTGCCCCTTCTTATATCTCCAAGCTTTTTATCCCTTACCAGTAGTGCAGCCTTAGGTCCGATGGCAGAGCTCTACTCACTGTTCCAAAGTTTAGGTTGAAATCCAAAGGTGATGTGGCTTTTCCTGTCAGGACCCCTATAATCTGGAACAGCCTTCCAGACACAATGACCATCTCATCTTTTAAATCCCAATTGAAAACTTGCTTTTAACTGATTGTTTTTTTATATACATTGAGCCTTTTATAACAGTTAATTGTATTTTTACTACTTTGTATTATATTTATTTTATTATATTTATTTGTATTTGTTTATCTTGTATTTCATCTCTATCGTGTTGATTTTTGTTCTTTTATTTTGTACAGCACTTTATAACCCGGTGTTTAAAAAAGTGCTATATAAATAAAGTTTTTGTTACCATTATTATTTGCATTGCTGGTCAGTTTTGGAGCTTAACAGCCATATGCTTCAAATAAAGAAGCATTTAGCAAAAAATATACCAAATATTTCATGATCTTAAGGTTTTCTTTTTGTCTTTAGTCAATGCACAAATAAAGATTCTCCCCCATTTCTGAAATAACTCTCAACTCAGAATCCAATCCCCAACCTAATGATTTGTGCGTTAACTTTACGTAATATAAGGTGTGCTCTCGTTGAGAGACTTGACGGAATGATGTGACAAAGTTGGAATGATAATAATTGCCGACCTAACGTTAGCATTTACCTACACAACTTTTGTTAACTGCCTAAATATCAGCCAGGACAATTAACGTTAGATTGCTAACTTAGACTTCACACTCACAGTCATGTTTTATTTCAATTTCAACTCATCATCATTACACATGAGGATACGTTTGTTAACTTTTTAAATGCACTTATATGTCTGCAGTATCGGGCGAATCGCGGCTGCTTGTTCGTTTCACCTCGTAAACTAATCTGGAGCCAGCTGCTTTCTCAGGAGCTTGTCTTTGGCTTGGTTAGGTTTTGGAGGCTGCTTGTTTCGATTTCCAGTCAGTCAATGAGCTTCACAATTTGGAACTAAAATTACTCACGCCGCAAACACTCCCAATCATTGAACCGAGTGATATTCACGTAATGAAGAGAATTTGAGTTTTCAGTGCGACACTGCAACACTTTCTGATCAGACGGAATTACTAACGTTATTAATTTTTATTTTTTATTTTTACTTGTCCATTCGGGCAGTAAGGGTTAAGCTGTATCATGCTTGTCCGGCCACTTTTTTTACTTGTTCCGGACAAGCGGACGAGCGTTAATGTCGAGCCCTGTATGATTGTTACGTTTCTGTCATGTTTATGCCACATTTCATGTTTAGTTTGTCACAGTTTATTTTCAGTTTGTCATGCTTGTGTTCTGTTTATGTTATGATGCAGTTAATTGGTAGCATACACATTTCCATGTTTTTCTGCAGCCTTGCATTCATGCTGATTTCCCTCTCTCTCTTGCTGTCACTCAGCCTTCCCTAATTGTTTCATTTTCCCGTGTCTATTTACTAATCTACTAACATTAGATCAGGATTGGGTAATACTAACTCTCTAACCATGTGTTCATGTTTACCTTACGTTTCTTGTGCATGTCATTTACTAATTTACTAACGCTAGGTCAGGATAGGTTTATTACTAACGATTACTAATTATCTTGTTACCTCGTCAGCTTTCCACACCTGATTCCCCTTCGCATGCTGCTCTCAAGCTAAGTGTCTGCACCTGTCTACACCTGCATATAAGCTCAGTGTTCATGTCTTGTCTTCGCGAAATTGTTGCCTGTTAGTTTACTACTGTCACTTTTGAGCGTTTACCTTGTCTGACTACTGTTATAGATCCAAGCCTGTTTACTGACCATCGTTACTGCCTGCCTACCGTTTTCTACTGCCTGTTTTTGACCACGAGTTTTGCCTGCTGTCTATTTGTACCTCTGCCCCGCGGATAGGACTTCGGTCTGACTCCTGCAACGTCCCACGACCTACGAACTCTGCTTGACCCCTGTATTGTACTTCTGCTCCGCTGACAGCTACTCTGGTTACTGAACTTGTGCATGGTGTACCGATTCCGAGACTGCCTTCTCCCTCGGTACTTTACTTTGGTTTTTTGGCTGGATTTATTGGTTTTTGGACTTCGCTTGTGTGACTACGATTTCTGGATTTCCCTATAATAAAGTCCTTGCGGACATTTATTATTACGTTTGTGTTCTGAGTCGTGCATTACGGGTCCAACCCGCACACACCTGTCTCAGAACAATTTCGCCACGATGGACCCTGCTGACTCAACCGCCATGTTTCACGCGTTGCAAGAACAAGGCCTCATCGTGCAGCAGCACGCCCAGGGGATTTTCGAGCTCCGGGAGGAGATTAAAGAGTTGTGCGCTGAGATGAGGAGACTGGCCATTGCAGTTCAACCACGCACTCCGGAGCAACCTGCTAAGCCGCCTGCTATCCCACCCTCCAACCCCATGGGAGCCTGGCAATTCCGGGAGCCACAACAGCCCCCCCCGGAGAGGTTCGGTGGTGAACCGGAGAGATGCAAGGCGTTTCTATTGCAATGTGACTTTGTTTTCCGACAACAGCCATTGACCTATCCGACCGATGAGCGACGGATTGGCTACGTGATGGGGCTACTTAAGGGGAAGGCTTTGGACTGGGCTACTGCGGTGTGGTCCGGAGGTTCATTTCCTCCCAGCTACATGGTCTTTACGGAAGAGATCCGCAAAGTGTTCCAGCACGCCTCCAGTGACCAAGAGCCTTCACAGCAACTCATTGCCCTCCGCCAAGGCCTAAGAAGCGCCGCGGACCACTCTATTGATTTTCGGACAATCGCTGCGGCTACCCACTGGAATAACTCGGCCCTTGCGGACTTGTTCCGGGCCAGTTTGAACGGGGCGCTCCAGGACGAGTTAGCCCATCAGGAACCCATCAGGGAGTTCGACGCCCTCGTCCGAGCCGCCATTCGCCTGGATAACCGCTACAGACTGCGCCGGACAGAGAGACCGGTTCCGCCCGGTCAGCCGTACCCCAGACGAGTACCTGCCTCATTGACGGTGGAGAACCAGGACGGGGTAATCGAACCTATGGATATTTCCCGTGCCGGAGTTAAGATCTCGCCCGAGGAACGGAGACGTCGGAGGGAGACCGGGGCATGTTTCTACTGCGGTAAGCTGGGGCATTCTCAAGCACAGTGCACCGCCCGGTCCAGGAGATCCGAGTCATCTTTGGGAGTGAGGTCTTCAACCCATCAGGAGAGGAGCGAGAATCGTCCTAACCTCATTGCCACAATTATGCTACCTGAGAGGGAGGTTCAAGTGAGAGTGCTCATTGACTCTGGAGCTGACGCTAACCTTATCGATGAAGTTATGGTCAGAGATCTGGACATTCCCACCCTTCCACTGCCCCACACCGAGAATGCTCGGTCGCTGGACGGCAAGATTTTCTACAAAATGACTCACGTCACGGAACCTATTCAACTTATCATTTCTGGCAACCATCATGAGTTCATTCAGTTCCACATCATCCACTCCCCCAACAACCCGCTCATTCTGGGACTACCCTGGCTTCAAGTACACAACCCCATCATTGACTGGAAGTCCCACCACATTCAAGCCTGGAGTCGCCAGTGTCACCAAACCTGTCTTCGGTCCGCACCTGCACCTGCCGGGGGCGCACCTACCCCACCTCAAGACACCAAACCGTCACTGGAAAACGTGCCAGCCCCTTATCACGACCTGGGCATCGTGTTTTCCAAGACGCAAGCACAGACACTTCCCCCTCACAGACCCTATGATTGCGCTATTGAGCTCCTACCCGGTTCCACTCTTCCCTCAAGCCGACTCTACAATGTCTCCAAACCTGAGAGGGAAGCCATGGAGAAATATATTCGGGATTGCCTAGCCAACGGTCTGATTCGCCCCTCTTCGTCACCTGTGGGCGCTGGATTTTTCTTCGTCCAGAAAAAAGATGGCTCGCTGCGTCCTTGTATTGACTTCAGAGAACTTAATAATATCACGGTCAAGAACAAATACCCACTACCGCTCATTGATTCAGCCTTCCACCCACTCCACGACGCCACTGTTTTCACCAAACTGGACCTACGCAACGCATATCACCTGGTGCGCATTCGTGAGGGGGACGAATGGAAGACCGCCTTCAACACCTCGTTAGGACATTTCGAGTACCTAGTTATGCCTTTCGGCCTTACTAATGCCCCCGCCGTTTTTCAGGCGTTAGTTAATGACGTCCTACGGGACCTATTGGGCCGCTACGTATTTGTGTATCTGGACGATATTTTGATTTACTCCTCCAATGTCAAAGAACACGAAGGCCACGTTATGCAGGTTCTCCAACGACTTTTGGAGAACAGACTCTTTGTTAAAGCTGAGAAGTGTGTGTTCCACACCGACACGGTCGAGTTCCTGGGGTTTATCTTGGAGAGGGGACAAATTAGGGCGGATCCCAAGAAAATCCAGGCGGTCACAGACTGGCCCACGCCTGCCACTCGGAAACATTTGCAACGCTTCTTGGGATTCGCAAACTTTTACCGGAGATTCATCCGGAGCTACAGCCAGATCGTCGCCCCTCTCACCAAGCTCACGTCTACTGCCATGCTGTTCCGCTGGAATCCTGAGGCTGAAAATGCCTTTAGAAAGATTAAAAGACTGTTCTCCTCCGCTCCGATTCTGGTGCACCCCGACCCCACTCGTCAGTTTGTCGTGGAGACTGATGCGTCCGACACTGGAGTTGGGGCCGTGCTCTCTCAGGTTTCCCCCACTGACAACCTTCTACACCCCTGCGCATTCTTCTCCCGTAAGCTGTCACCAGCTGAGAGGAATTATGACGTGGGAAACCGAGAGCTACTCGCTATCAAGCTAGCACTGGAGGAGTGGAGGCATTGGCTGGAGGGCGCCGAGAAACCATTTGTGGTCTGGACCGACCATAAGAATCTGGCGTATCTACAAACGGCTAAGAGGTTGAACTCCCGCCAGGCCAGATGGGCCCTGTTTTTTGGCAGGTTCAATTTTTCTCTAACCTACCGCCCCGGTTCCAAGAATGTCAAACCAAATGCCCTGTCCCGACAATTCATGGCCAGTTCCGAGCAAGAGGCGCCGGAGAACATCCTCCCTGGGTCCTGCACCGTAGCTTCGGTGTCCTGGAGAATAGAGGCCGTCATCAAAAAGGCGCTTAATGAGGAGCCCGATCCTAGGTCCAATCCCGGTACACGCCTTTACGTTCCCTCCGCCGCCCGGACACATGTCCTCCAATGGGCTCACTCATCACTCATGTCCTGCCATCCCGGGTTTACCCGCACCCTGGCTGTCCTCAAGAGAAGGTTCTGGTGGAACTCCATGATCCCCGACACCAGGCGTTTCGTCAAGGCCTGTACCACCTGTGCCAGGAGCAAGGCCTCTCACCAGGCCCCAGCTGGTCTGCTCCAACCTCTGCCAGTGCCCAGTCGCCCTTGGAGCCACATCGGGGTGGATTTCGTGACTGGACTTCCCCCTTCTGAGGGCAACACCACCATCCTGACGGTGGTTGACAGGTTCAGTAAGGCGGCGCATTTCATCCCTCTGCCAGGATTACCCACTGCCCAAGGAACTGCTGATGTTCTAGTCAAGGAAGTGTTTCGGATCCATGGCATTCCCGCGGACATTGTCTCTGACCGTGGTCCCCAGTTCATCTCCCAGGTCTGGAAGGCATTCTGTTCGGCTCTCGGAGCCACCTCCAGCCTCACGTCAGGTTACCACCCCCAGTCTAACGGTCAAACCGAAAGGGCCAACCAAGACCTCGGAGCTGCTTTACGCTGTGTGTCGGCCAAGAATCCCACTTCATGGAGCAAGATGCTCACCTGGGTTGAGTATGCGCACAACGCTCTGCCCTGCGCCGCTACTGGAAAGTCCCCATTCGAAGTTTCCCTCGGTTACCTACCCCCACTGTTCCCCGATCAAGAGGCCGAGATTGCTGTTCCCTCCCTTGCCACCCACATGCACCGCTGCCTCAAGATCTGGAGGGACGCCCGGGCCGCGCTATTGAGCACGGCCGAACGGAATCGTAGAGTCGCTGATCGCCACCGCACTCCAGCCCCTGAGTACAAGCCTGGCGATTCAGTTTGGCTCTCCTCTAAAGACATTCCCCTACAATCCACTTCCCACAAACTGCAACCCCGATTCATTGGTCCCTTTAAGATTCTAAGCATAATCAATCCCACCTCTGTCAAGCTGTCTTTGCCCCCTTCCCTTAAGATTCACCCCACTTTTCATGTTTCATGCATTAAACCCTATTCCACTGACCCCCTTTGCCCTCCTGATCCCCCACCCCCTCCTCCCCGTATCATAGATAATCACCCGGCCTTCACTGTTAAGAAGCTACTGGACATTCGCAAGCGAGGACGGGGGTTCCAGTATCTGGTGGACTGGGAGGGGTATGGCCCTGAGGAGCGTTCCTGGATCGCTCCCAGTCTTGTTATTGACAAGTCTTTGATAAGTGACTTTCACCGTGACCACCCAGATAAACTGTGTAGACCGTCAGGAGTCGGTCGTTAGGGGGGGGGGGTCCTGTTACGTTTCTGTCATGTTTATGCCACATTTCATGTTTAGTTTGTCACAGTTTATTTTCAGTTTGTCATGCTTGTGTTCTGTTTATGTTATGATGCAGTTAATTGGTAGCATACAAATTTCCATGTTTTTCTGCAGCCTTGCATTCATGCTGATTTCCCTCTCTCTCTTGCTGTCACTCAGCCTTCCCTAATTGTTTCATTTTCCCGTGTCTATTTACTAATCTACTAACATTAGATCAGGATTGGGTAATACTAACTCTCTAACCATGTGTTCATGTTTACCTTACGTTTCTTGTGCATGTCATTTACTAATTTACTAACGCTAGGTCAGGATAGGTTTATTACTAACGATTACTAATTATCTTGTTACCTCGTCAGCTTTCCACACCTGATTCCCCTTCGCATGCTGCTCTCAAGCTAAGTGTCTGCACCTGTCTACACCTGCATATAAGCTCAGTGTTCATGTCTTGTCTTCGCGAAATTGTTGCCTGTTAGTTTACTACTGTCACTTTTGAGCGTTTACCTTGTCTGACTACTGTTATAGATCCAAGCCTGTTTACTGACCATCGTTACTGCCTGCCTACCGTTTTCTACTGCCTGTTTTTGACCACGAGTTTTGCCTGCTGTCTATTTGTACCTCTGCCCCGCGGATAGGACTTCGGTCTGACTCCTGCAACGTCCCACGACCTACGAACTCTGCTTGACCCCTGTATTGTACTTCTGCTCCGCTGACAGCTACTCTGGTTACTGAACTTGTGCATGGTGTACCGATTCCGAGACTGCCTTCTCCCTCGGTACTTTACTTTGGTTTTTTGGCTGGATTTATTGGTTTTTGGACTTCGCTTGTGTGACTACGATTTCTGGATTTCCCTATAATAAAGTCCTTGCGGACATTTATTATTACGTTTGTGTTCTGAGTCGTGCATTACGGGTCCAACCCGCACACACCTGTCTCAATGATATTCATTAGCCACTTTCAAGAGGTCGATCGCCTCTTTCTCTTGAGGCGGTTGGATCTTAATGGAACTAGCAGTGGAACTGAGGCAGGAAAGGTGGAGGAATGTGCTTAGCGAGCTATGGTGATACGAGTACAACAGGAACGAAAGGCAATTCCATGACAAAGAAAGAAATCTCCTCCCGATGATTGCCGGAGACCAGTATTTCCACAGGACTGGTCACTTCTCAGATCACCTCAGATCACAGAGGGGTCCAGATAAGAGTGTTAGTGTGAAGAGGAGACTTTATAGGGGCGGTGTGAATGCCCAACTGACGGACCAGGGAGGGGCAGATGAAATTAGCGTCCGCTCCAGAATCAATAAGAACTTGAACAGGTAGCTGGATCGCATTCCAGGTGAGCAGAGCATGATGAGTGGGGGGTCGGGATGTGGAGGATATTGGAGTCTGGGAAGAGCCCGTCAGGGCCTCCTCTTTCACTGACGGGCGTTGGCTTTTACTGGGCAGTTGTGGATGAAGTGACCCGGACCCCCACAGTACAGGCATAGATGGCTGGAGAGGCGCCGCTGACATTCCTGGGGCGTTAGCCGAGCACAATCCACTTGCATGGGTTCAGGTGGAGCGAATGGCTCAGGAGTTACTGGAAGGCTGACACGGCGAGGAGCAGCTGGAGATGGAGGGACTCAGCACTGGACCCCTCTCACTGACCGTCATTCTTGCAGACGAGTGTCAACTCGGATAGCGAGGTCAACTAACCCATACAAATTTTGGTGCAGGTCGCATGTAGTCAGTTCTTCTTGGATGCTCTCAGACAGCCCATGCAGAAAAGCATTGTATAATGCCTCCTGGTTCCATCCCGCAGACTCTGCCAACGTCCGGAACTCGATGGAGAAGTCCGAGACAGATTGTTGTTCCTGACGGAGATGCAGGAGTTGTCGTGCCACGAGTGGCCGACTGAGGACTGGTCGAAAACCTTCATCTCAGTGGCGAAGGACAGAAAGCTAGCAGTGTGTGAACCTCCCGACTCCCAACACGCCATTCCCCAGGCACGAGCCTTCCCGGAGAGCAGGGTGATGACGTAGTATCAAAACAGAAACAAACAAAAAACGTTACTAAGTGGTCTTGGACCGCTTGGAGGGGAATGAGAAGGGCTGAAGCTCAAAGACTAGCAAACACTGGATGGAGGACGGAGGAAGGTGCGACAAGAACCGGGCTCCCCGGAGTATTGTTCAGGTGCGGGCAGATGGGGTTCTGGAATCCCTCGATGGGCAGCCATGGACTGGACCTGGTGCACAGCGGAACTGGCAGCTTGGGCAGAAGACGCGGAGTTCTGGGCCAGCAGTGTCAGGGACACCATTTGTTCCGTGATGGTCTGTACAGCTTGTTGGAGCAACTGCAGCGCCGTATCGTGCTTCCCCAGTCGAGTGCTCTGATAATGAAGAACCTCAGAAGTCTGTCGTGGGTCTGCTGGTTCCATAGTGGCCAGATCGTTCTGTTATGAGAACTGATCGGAACCACTCGCAGGCATCAAAAGTAATGGGAATAAGGCTTTATTCGAAGTTGACAGAAACAGAGTCCAGCAAACAGTGCAATAAAGGCAAGGCCTAATCATAGTCAGTTCCAGACAGGGGTCAGAGTCCAGTGAACAGGGCAATGCAGAATAGGCAGAAACGAAGTCCACTGTACGAGCACTGTAGGCGGGAAAGCGTGATGAAAAGCGTGATGGAGAGTTACAAAGACCTGCTGTACATCCCGTGAAGTACCATGGTGCTGTTGCATCCAACCCAGTGGCAGAACAACACAAATCTACACAAGGACTGGGGCTATCCAACTGGGTAGATGCACAACAATTGAAATAAATAAATAAATAAATAAATAAATGAACTAAGGCTGAAGGGAATAGTGGCCAATCTGGTTGTACAGACTGACGCTTACCTGCAGGAAAGCTTTACAGAAGAAAAGACACTCGTTTAATTAAAGCACAACAAGGTTTGGAGAGAAAGGATAAGGCCCTGTTAAACCAGATGCATGATGGTGACTTAGAAATTGCATACTCTGGTCTTCTGTGGGAAGTGACATTCAAAGCAGCCATATGTGTTTGTCTAGTTCTTATTGTGTTTCAAAGTTTTATGTTGTATTGTATGTGTTCATTTCTGAAGCGGCAGAATTTTGGGTTTTCTAGCGACATCATCAGACAGGCAAATTGGATGAAGTAGTCCTTAGATCTACCTCCTCTTGGCAGCTGACTTTTATTATCACTAGTCTAAATTCTCAATAAAATTGTAATTATGATAAGTTCCACCAGGTAAGAGCATGGCAGAATATGGCAATAAGTCCAGCTGGGTGTGGTGCTGGATCCCATGACGGGTAAGACTCTCCAAGCCAAAAGAGGGCAACCTAAGACAGGACAGCACCGCCACTGGCACACTTCTTGGGAATGAGGTGTTCATGTTGTTTGTCAGACTTGGGTGAAGTGATGCTTTCTGGCAGATAAGCATCAAAGGGGGGATTGTAAGGTTCTAAACTGACATGATCCACTCAACACTGACAAATCAACCACACCGCCGGCCGAATCAACCAACTTATCATAAATACAATGTAGGTTAAAATGTAAGTGAAAGCAGTGACTCGTCGCCACTGTTAGGCATAGTATTCAATTATAGAATAGCAGCTGGGAGTGAGTGATCAAAGCCTATTCCAACCAAGGAAATTAGATTAGCAATGCAATAGACTGGTTCCTGGTTAGACCATGGGAAGTTGCACCTTCAGCCCCCCTACTGATGGACAGACTGATTGATCTAAGGGAGCCAGACAGTGTCTTCCTTAAATCAATCACATCATTTTTGAATATACATTTGTGTTTCCTGCCTTTAGAAAACAAAGCCCGAAAATGGTATTTAAAGGCATCCATTTTACAGAACAGGATTCAGATTTTACTCCGCTGAATCCAGAGTGCATTGCTGTATCTCTGACAACTGCTGTTACGAAGAATAAACTTTGTCATTTTCAACTAACATCGCAGACGTTCCTTGTTTTTTCTTACAGAATAAATAACTTCATAAAATAAAAGAGGGGTTTGTCAATGCAGTACATTCATTTTGTAGTTTGCAATCAATGATATGTTTTTTTCCAAGGGTAGATTGCCCTTCCTTATTTATACTGCTGTATGCATAAACAATACATCTCACATGGCCAGCTGCACGGTTTTTATTTTAGGTTTAAAAGATGAGTTCAAATGCAACTGAAAGATCAATAAAATGGAACTGTTGAAGGTATTTGGGGACTTCATCTTTAAAAAGTACTGTGCAGATTTGTCTTGCGTTGCTGGTTTGAAATACCTACCTAGGCTGCCTTTGTGGTTAACCCTAGTAGGCCTTCACTGCAGCATAATGAGTTGATTGGACTGGATGTACTGTGACAGCTTGTACACAACCAAAAGCCTGTCTGGCCGCACATGGTATGGGGCTAGTTTATGTTACCTGGAAGACAACAGGCATATGGAAGCGGACTAACAGATGAACACCAACCCCAGACCCACATATGTGAATTGGTTGTTCTCAAAGCTACCAACCCTGAGACGCAAAACACTACCTAGTTGGTACACATCAGCAAAGGACATTAACCCTTGTTGATGCCCTATGCACCAGCCAGCATGACAGTATTGAGTGAGTGAGTGCAGGTACATTGCTGCTTTTGATTTTGAGAAACTCCAAAGCAACAGAATCTGATTACAGACAGATTGCAGATTCTACTATCTGCACTTATAGAGAAAGCTAAAATAACCTGTCAAATTCTATTATGGGAGTATTTATTGTTTTCACTATCCATAGGCATTAGGCAGGGAATAAGATCCAGCTGGATTGTGTGTGTGTATTCTCAGTATAACAGCACAGTTTAGAATTAGGCTAACTGAGCTATTAACATTGGACCGATTAACTGCTTGCACTACTGTATATGACTTGAAAGTGGATTAAACTTTTAATGCGAAGACTTTCTATTAAAGGGATAGTTCGAAATTTTGGACATAATGTCTCAATTACGACTTACCCATGATGTAGTTGATTGATGGAAACTGCTACCATCCACTACCAAACGCACTTAAACACTCCACAGTGCACCCAAAGCAAATAAAATACGACAACAGTCTATCGGGGTTATTTTGAGTGTTTATACCATAATTCTTGAAGTCAAACTATTGTTGAATCCTTTACTTTGTGTTGACCTATATTCTCTGTGGAAGTACGGCGGCGGAGCAAACGTGGCCATTGCAACTTGTTGGTCTTCTTTGTTGTTGTAGTCGACCAGTGCCGGCACTACATTCGTAGGTAATGTAAAGTATCGCTCCACCGCCGTACTTCCACAGAGAATATAGGTCAGCACAAAGTAAAGGAGTAAACTGGGTCCAAGCAACACTCCTCCGGACCGTACCCCTCCCAGTCGACCAAAAACTGGACACCTCTGCCCACGCGTCTCTCGACCAAAATGCGCCGGACAGTATAAACCGGACCAACGAGCTGGGGGGAGGCTTTTCGGCAGGGGCGAGAGCGCTAACCAATACCGGATTGAGCCGGGAGACGTGGAAGGTTGGATGAATATGCATGGAGAGTGGGGGCTGGAGACGGACCGTAACCGGGTTAATCTTGCGGGTTATCTTAAAAGGGCCCACAAAACGCGGCGCGAGTTTGTGGGACTCCACACGCGGAGGCAGGTCCTGCGTAGATAACCAAACTCGCTGACCGACTCGGTAGGAGGGAGCTGGGCGACGGCTCCTGTCCACGGAAACCTTCTGCTTAGCTGAAGCGCGCAAGAGGGAGGAGTGCACCCGCCTCCAGGCCGACCGGCACCTCTGCACAAAAGAGGCCGCAGAGGGTACTTCCACCTCTCTCTCCAGCTCAGGAAATAATGGAGGTTGATAACCCAGCTGAGCTTCGAAGGGAGAGAGGCCAGTGGAGGTGTTGCAAGGTGTTGTGCGCGTACTCCGCCCAGACGAGGTGATGGCTCCACAATGTGGGCTTAGAAGCCACCAGGCACCGAAGGATGCTCTCTAAAGTTTGATGGGTGCGCTCCGTCTGCCCGTTAGTCTCTGGGTGCAACCCGGAAGACAGACTAACGGAGGCACCTAACAGAGCAGAAAACGAACGCCAAAACTTGGAGGTGAACTGCGGACCACGGTCGGAAACAACGTCTAAAGGAAGACCGTGTAGTCTGCAGACGTTGTCCACCATCAGCTGGGCTGTTTCTGGGGCTGATGGGAGTTTAGGGAGAGCGACGAAATGAGCCGCCCTGGAGAACCTGTGGACCACGACCAACATCCCATATTGCCCTGGGACGGAGGCAAGCCGGTGACAAAGTCGAGGGCGACATGGCTCCACGGACAGCTAGGAACGGGCAGGGGATGTAACAGACCGGATGGCAGAAGTCGTGAACCCTTACTGCGGGCACAGACAGAGCACGCAGCAACAAATCCCCTAACGTCGCTCTCCATTTTGGGCCACCAAAAGCCAAGAATTCCCTAGTGCGGTGAGCGCCAGGGTGGGCGGCCAGCTGCGACGAGTGACCCCACTGGAGAACCCGGGACCTGACCCGGGAAGGAACAAAAAGATGATGAGGAGGACCACCACCCGGACCTGGGTCCAAGCGCAATGCCTTAAGTACAGCCGCCTCGATCTCCCAGATAACTGGGGCCACGATCTGCGTGGTGGGCATGATGGGCAGAGGAATAGGATCCCTGTTTGCTTGGTCGTAGATGCGTGAAAGCGCATCAGGCTTGTGAAAGTGCATCAGGTTTGATATTCTTCGACCCGGGGCGGTAAGTAATAATGAAATTAAATCTGGTGAAGAATAACGCCCAGCAGGCCTGGCGAGAGTTGCGCTTCCTGGCCTGTTGGACATATTCCAGATTTTTGTGGTCAGTCCAAACAGTAAAGGGGTGTTCAGCTCCCTCCAACCAGTGGCGCCACTCCTCTATAGCCAGTTTGACAGCCAGCAATTGACCTTTCGCAAAACCCCTCCCCCGAACGGTCCTTGTCCAATCATACCTTAGCAACCGTCACTAAGTGAAGAAGGTTCGTCAAGCTGTTGCACTTGGAGCAAGATGGTGAAACGGTGTGCCTACGGCATTTGTAAATCCGACACCAGGTACCCCCAAAGTTTGGAAGTCATTTTTTTCCCCTTTCCAAAACCGAAGACTCAAGAGGAAAGATGCCGGCAGTGGATCAAACAGTGTGGGAGGCCCCATTCCCAGCTAAATATCACCAAGATTAACAAACATACATACGTCTGCTCCAAGGTAAGTAAGCTAACGTTAGTGCTAGCTAATTAGCTGGCTGGCTAATGTTGTCATTGTCTAGCTAGCTGGCTATGTTAGATGTGAGATAACACCCACACAACTGGATTTAAAAGTTATGGTTACTATTAACTAGTATTATTACAACTAATATTGCATAACTAGTATCACCGTTACCAGCAAACTAACGTTACCCCCTGTAAAGCTAGCTAACGTTGGCTAATGCTGCTGGGTTGCATGGGTCTCAGTGCTGAGGGCTTCACATAGCTATGCCTAATGTTGTTTTGTACATTTTATATCAAGGTTGACATGACGTCCCAACAGGCAATTATTAACTTATTTTGCTTTAATCTTTCTTTGTAGCATTTTGTGAATGGACGGCCTACTCCTGAGTATCCCAACCCTGTACTTGCTGTTCAAGTGCCTAACCAGACAAGGGAACATCGAGGAGGCTGTCGAAAGCCACCAACAAAACGGTACACAAGTAATAATATTGATTCAATGATTCATTTGAGTACATATTACCTCTGTGATTGTAACATGTTTTATTCCGGTAAGTAGTACAATTCATTTACAAAGTAATAATAAAAAAATAACGAGTTGTGGTTGTACAGATGCAGATTCGGTTTGCAAGATGCCTCCACCTCCAGCACCATTGAGGAAAACCCAGAAGAGAGTCAACAGTGTGTTATTGACAATGGTGAGTGATCCTTGCCTTTTTCAAATTAACTCTGGCATGACTAGTACTTGAGAAATGAGAAGTGGTTTGCACTCAAAAACTGAGAACTTCAAATGATTATTTTCATAGCTTTAATTCAGCACAGGGGAGCTAGAGACACAAACATTTCGGCACTAGGCCTTCATCAGTGTGTCATATACACTCACTATCCAAAATAATAGGTACACCAGTTTTCCATAAAAAATAAAAGAGCTGCCACATCTACTCCATATCTGGCAACAGAGTGATGGTTTGGGGCTCGTTTGATAGCTCAGACCCTTGATAACTTACAGCCATTTAGCCAGCCATGTGTTCCATACTGTACCAGTGTAATTTACAGCTGAATCTAGTCTCACCCCCCAATTTCCATCGAGATCCATTCAAATGCAGAGAGGTTATAGTATCGCTTGTAACAGTACCTGAAAATAAGATATCGACAGTTTTTTTGATGTTGATGGTCACAGACTTCAGGAAGTAACAGCATGTAAAGGATATGCGACCAAATATGAAATATGATACTTTAAAAATACGTTAAAGCAAAGGGTATGAATACTTATGTAAATGAGAAATTTTAGTTTTTTATTTTTAATAAATTTGCAAAAATCTCAAAAAAACTTTTTTCACATTGTCATTATGGGGTGTTGTGTGTAGAATTTTGAGGGAAAAAATGAATTTAATCAATTTTGGAATAAGGCTGTAACAGAACAAAATGTGGAAAAAGTGAAGCGCTGTGAATACTTTCCGGATGCACTGTACCTGTGAGCCCAAGCTGCCCCATTATTTGATAATGATAAGCGTGACACTCTTTTAGCTTATAGCTGCCATCTGCCTGCTTGGAAAGGTAGGGACACTCTGTGAAGCTGTCCTTGGACGGGCACTTAATTTCCAAAAGCCCATAGCTTGGGCTTTCACTCTCTCCTCTTTCTATGACCTTACGGTCAGGTGATGTACCAAGGTGTGGGGCATGAGGGTTTACAACAAAGCCACATGGATACACTAGATTACCCGTGAGCTTGGTGTACTGTGTTGCTGCTATGGGCTCTAGTTCTACACCTTTTTTCATCGCCTTGGTCTGTACTGATGCTGTTCTCTTTAAGCTTGCAGCAAGACTGCCATGGTCAGCTCTCCTGGAGCAGATTCTTTTAAAAGAGGTTGAAGTTATTCGGGCAGACCTTGCATGGAACCACAGGTTGTTTGTGTTCTGTTCTCTGGTTTCACGTTCTAGGGCTATAGAATCAGGCAAGGAAATGATCGTTTTCATATAGATACGCATGGTATTTTCATCCAGAACTGTGCAGACACTTGTGGGTTGGGATGGCAAAGGAGAGCTAGGGAAGTCGTCTGACTGGCTGACAGGAGGTGTTCCAGGGTCAACAGAAGGTGCTCCAATACTGCTAAGAAGGGGGAGCTGTAAAAAGGGAGACAAAGATAAAAAATAATTAAATTACAATCATGTAAGCATTTGTCTTTCCAGAGAGTCTTGAGCAACCCCCGCATCCTGAACACCGGGATCAGCTGGAAAGGGAACCCGAGGAGGAGCAGGTCACAGAAAAAGAGAAGAAATTTGAAGAAGAAAATGACAACCTGAAATTGAAATTGGCTTTAAAAGAAACAGAGGTAGAAAGGCTGAAAGCACACATTAGCACACTTACTAAGAAAACTCTCACACCCGAACTCATTCAAAGCAACAAAATCCCCAAAATGTTTGAATACAGTACTGGGTTCACGTATGAACGATTCAACCAACTGTGCACATTATTTGGCATCCCAAATGATCCACTCACCACTCAAATAAATTTCCCCTTAAAATACAAGCGAAATGATTGGCAAGTTGTCGAGATGCCCCTCCGTAGCCAGTTGCTCTTTGTTATGATGAAACTGCGCAACAATGAAGACCTGAAAAACCTTGCCTTTAGATTCAATATAAACATTCAAACTGCAAGTAATGTTTTCAATTCCTGGATTCACTATATGTTTGACGTATTAGGCGAATTACCAATTTGGCCTCACAGAGATGTCATTGCAGAAAACATGCCAGAAACCCACAAAGCGGACTACCCGTCAACATTTGCAATATTAGATTGCACAGAACTTAAAATGGAAAGGCCAACCTCACTGGTGTTACAAAGCCAATGCTTTTCAAATTACAAAAGCACCAACACCCTTAAATCGCTAGTTGCTTGTGACCCCCGTGGTGCCGTGATTTTTTCATCAGCACTTTTCACAGGCTCTATGTCCAACAAGGAGATAGTCAGACAGTGTGGTATCATCCCACTACTCAAGAAACTGATTGAGAATGATTATTTGCAAAAAGGGGATGTCATAATGGCTGATAAGGGATTTTTGATAGAGGAAGACATGAAGGCAGTTGGACTGCAGTTAAACCTGCCACCCTTTGCAAGGTCTAAGAGGCAAATGCCAGCTGGAGATGTGCTCACAACGAAGCGCATTGCAAAGCACCGGGTGCATGTAGAGAGGGCCATCGCTAAAATAAAGAAGTTCAAGATCGTGTCAGACATAATTCCCAATACTAGGTTAGGCAACATAAATCACATCTGGTATGTGGTGAGCATGCTGTCAAACTTCCAGCGACACATTCTTAAAAAGTAAGGGCACCGTCCGGGACCCCCATATACTTGAGCTGTACATTCCAATGTTAAGTGGCTCAATGGTTGTTGATAGTTTTTTTATGTGTGTAATATGTCAGTCCAGTTATGAAATCTTTGATTCTGTCCCAACACTGTATTTGTAAATGTCTAATTTGTATGCATTGTATGCATGTGTTGTAAAAGTGTTTTAACACTACAGACATGTTAATAAACCTGGAGGAAAAAAATCTTGTCTTATCTTATTCTATAGTTATTCTATCTCACCTGGTGGCTTAGACCACACCCCACTGGATACTTCCTGCCTCCAACTTCTACCTCAGGTGCAGTTTCATCCACAATGTAGCTTATGGGTGCATCTGACATCACCCTCAGTAGACCATATATGCCTGTCCCTAGCACTTGCCTAATAACAGAAATGCATTCAGAGGAGCATGACTGATGGTGGGTATTGTCTATGGTGCTACACAGTACACAGAAATACATGCAGAAGAGCGTGACTGATGGTGGGTACTGTATGTTGCTATAGAGTACACAGAAAGTAAAAACTTACTTGTTGTGGGTATAACTGGACATGATGGGTTTCCGCTTACGGTTTACTTTGGCCTTAGCAGCCACCACATTGAACACTGGTTGGCCAGTTCTTTTTTTGCCTCTGGCTTTGTGCCACTGTTGAGGTTGGCTTGTGGAGGTGATTTCTTCTTCTCTTGCACGCCTAAGGTCCAGGGTGTGCATCAGGCCCACAACATGGGCGCAATAACCTGGTAACCTTAAAAAAAGCCATACATCAGTACCATATTATTCCTTGGACAATAATGTTATCTAGTGACCATTAATACAACGTGCTAATTGCTACTGTACGTTCATATTGTTTAACCTAACACACAGGCGCCTGGCCTATACACATTAACAACACAACAACACTGACTTTGTTTGAGTTATTGGTAGCTAGTGATTTGATACTAAACCAAACTGGACATAAGTCTAGACTACAGGAGAGGGTAGACTAGGCTATTAATGAAAGCTTGGTTAAATGGAAAACCCGCACCATGGAAATCTACATATTTCACTGGTACAGTTTCTCTAACGTTATTTAACGGAGCGTTAGCTCTAATATTAGCTTGTTACTGTACGTTGGGACACTCGTAGGCTTATAGCTAGGTAACTTTCTGCTGAAGTTGGTAGGAGGATTTTGACTGATAAAAAGATTTCAATAATAGCTAGCCAACGTAAGGTATATAAACAGAACTTACCCGGCAGTACAAGTGCATGACTGGTCCACAACGCTGTGCTGGTTGAATTTTAGGATGATAGCCCAAGGTTTCTCGTTCTTTGCTTGAGACCTGTATGCTTTCGCTTCTATTGTTGTTGTGTCCCCTTCGTTCTTGGTTTGATGAATATTATTTATATAGCCCTCCACTGCATACTGTAATCCCTTTTGCCTCGACCTAGATGATATCGCGGAGGTATTGCTCCAAAAAGACTCACTAACAAGGACCGGTACCGCCCGAGTCAGACGTCCGACAAAGTCAAGAAGCTTGACGGACATAGCAACAGTAACTAGGAGGCGGGGCTTTTGCGAAAGGTCAATTCCTGATCCCCTACGTCATAATTTATCTCGGCTGGTGTCAAAGCATGAGAGAAATAAGCGCAGGGGTGCAATTTGCGGTCCAGCTGCGAATGCTGAGAGAGAATAGCCCCTGCTCCAAGTTTTGATGCATCCACTTCAACCACAAAGGGGAGGGAAGGGTTGGGAGTAATAAGAATGGGCTCGGAGCTGAATTTCCTCTTGAGCTCACAAAAGGCCACCTCGGCCCTAGCGGACCACTTAAAAGGCGATGGAGGAGTGCTTTTCTTGGTGAGGGCGGTAATGGGAGCAGCTACCGCACTAAAGTCGCAAATAAATCAACGGTAGAAATTAGCGAAGCCTAAAAAACGTTGGACCTGTTTGACTGAAAGTGGGGTGGGCCAGTTCTTAACAGCGGATACTTTGTCATGGTCAATGCAAACCCTGCCCTCCTCCACAATAAAACCCAAAAAAGAAACGGATCTCTGGTGGAAAATTTCTCTGCTTTCACGAATAACCTCACCCCAAGGAGGGCTTCAAGCACCTGACGAACATGCCCAATGTGAGTGAGAAGATCCATAGAGAAAATTTAAATATCATCGAGATAGACAAACACGAAGCATTCTAGAAATTCTCTCAGGACATCATTGATTAACACCTGGAAAACAGAGGGGGCGTTAGTGAGCCCGAATGGCATAACAAGGTACTCATAGTGACCGACCGCTATGGGTGTTAAAAGCGGTCTTCCACTTGTTGCCCTCACGCAAAAGAATGAGATTATACGCATTGTGCAGGTCCAGTTTGGTAAAAAAAGACACCCCCTGCAGGCGCTCAAATGCAGAGTTCATGAGCGGAAGGGGGTAACGGTTTTTGATAGTTATGTCATTGAGGGACCGATAGTCAATACAGGGCCTTAGCCCCCCATCCTTTTTCTTTACGAAAAAGAACCCCGCCCCAGCAGAAGAAGTGGAGGGTCTAATAAACCCGTTAGCCAGCGATTCAGTTATATACTCCTTCATCGCCACACTTCCAGGTGCCGATAAGGAATAAAGAGATCCCCTAGAGGGAACCGTACCCGGATAGAGTTCTATCGAGCAATCGCAAGGCCTATGGGGAGGTAGAGTAGTGGCACGCTGTTTGCTGAAGGCCTCGGCCAGATCGGTATATGGGGTGGGCACGTTGGCGGGTAAACTGAAACCGAGAGACCCCGCCAATAGGGTGCTCCCCAAGTCAGGGGAACTGTTAAGCGGTGAATCCCACTTGATCGCCGTGTCAGAGGGGTCCTCGTCCAAAAAGGAATCCCCATCTGCCAGAGGTCCCACGCTAGGCTCTTAGTTCCGTAATAGGGAGCAGAATCGGAACCCTCCAAATCGAGGAGTGACCCTGCCTCCTCGAGGCTGCTCTCAGAGCTGATAGAACCAGTCGATGTGGAGGTAGTGGAGGAGCGACAGTGGGAAAGACACTGGGGAGACCATTGGAGAATGACAGGGTTCTCCCCGCCCCAATCGATATGCGGGCTGTGCCGAACGATCCGACGAATGACCGAGAACGATAGGGTAGGCTGGAGAATCGACTAAAACATTTTTATATGCTCCCAATGTTCCTGGTGGGAGGTGCTCATATGAAGGGAGCTTGTGACCTCACAAATGGTACCGGAACCCAGCGGACGACTATCGAGGGTGATAACCAAACGTGACCGAGGTAGGCGAGTGAACAGGGATTTTATTTTGCCGGGCCCACTTATTGTCCATAAAACATTCGACTGCCCCAGAGTCAATGAGGCGTCGACATTTGTCGAACGCTTACCCCAGAGCAGTCGGACCAATATTAGGGTCCACGACAGTGTGAGGTTTTGTCTCGCCAGAAGCCCTCAACTATCTAGCGAGACCCCTCATTTCCCTGCAGTTTGGGGCACTGGCCCTTTAAAGAGATACTGCAGAGCCTTTTCTAAGGCCTTTTTTACCGCTTCAATTTGAACTGGAACTCGTGAATAGGTGTGGTCATATGACGATGATGCCACGTAGTCATATTATGAATATTCATACGGTCAAGGAGTGAAAGGGTGTGTCTTGGTGAACTGACTCAGCCCCACTGAACTCAATACGCTCATTCACGCTAAAGTAACGTTACTATTAAATACATTCAAAAACACAGCAAAACCCAGTCACACAGTAACGTTAGTATATTGAACATGGCTGGTTATAGCGCCCTCATCCACTTGATCCGGAGAGAATTGTTATCATTTATTAGCTAACATTATTCATAAATGATAACTAGCTAGCTAGCTAAGTTAGCTACCAGTTCTATGGACCAAACGGGGCTAAACTCACACACAATAGACTGCCTTGCATTACCTAACTTATCGATACATTCCGTCTCTCGGCAGATTATGAAAGCTAACAGAGTCGAGGAACGATACATCTCTGACTCCTTGGCATAATGCAGGCAAGTTAGCTAAAGATACCAAAGTAAGACGTTGTAGATGAATAACTCTCTATGGCTACGTTCACACTGCAGGTAAAAAGTGGCCCAGATCCTATTTTTTCCTCAAATGTGACACAGATCTGATTTTTTATGGAAGTGTGAACAGCGAAAATCACATTGAATCTGACATTTCCAATTCTCATTTGGGCCACTTTTGAATGTGGTATTAGATTCCGATACATAACAGATTGTGTCAAAGCGAACGCAGTCTGAACAGTCAGATCGGAATTAATGTGACTTTTTACGTCATTTTTGATGTAGCAGGGCATTATGGTGTATTCAAATGAACTCGCAAGTCCGACTATTTCCTTCCGAGAAGAAAAAACTATTTGAACATGACAATAATGTCACGTTCAAATAGTTTTTTCTTCTCGTTAATCAGAAATATTCCGACTTCCGAGATAATTTGAATACACCATTAGAATGTAGCGCACGGGCTAGTTAGGTTATCAACACATTCACATTATATTATCATGTGTCGTCATTTTAGATAAGTGGTAAATGTGCAAAGCAGTGGATTTTTTTGGGCACAAACGATAGCCTACACCATAATAAGTCATAGGCTGTGTTTTTATATCATTCGCGGACAGCTGCGTTAACCGTTTTGTGATTTAAAATAATGTTAGAACTGTACATATTATTGTCTTGGTTTGTTGCACGGTATTTATTATTCACGGTTTTCTCATGTAGGCTAGCTGCTTACCGAACGTTAATGGTTGTCGGTCCAATAATGTGTCAATAGTTTAATCAAAGGGTGCGCAGTGATGTTGGGCTATAGCCTAACGTTACACATGAAGTTGAACAGATGTGTGGTGTGATAGCTTTTTTATACTGTGTATTTTAACACGGCTGGAACGCTGTATTGGACAATCTGCATCCCGGAACTATCCGTTTTATAAATGTTATATCGACTGGTCTCACTAGCCAAACGGCCAAGCGCTCCATTTTCTTAACTCGCCCGTCCTCAGAATCACTAATTTCATGCCTTGCTTGAGTTTCACTGAAACCGCCCATGTCACGGTCCCCCCATTCCTGGCTCAGATCTCGCATTCACGAGTCCCTCTGCACAGAAGTAGCAGCCATGGCAGCACAAAAAGCTAGGCTTTTTCCCCCCGTCTCCTCACCCTTATCATTAGCTCCACTGCACATCAACTTTAAAATTAACGCAGAAGCTGTGACTTTGATGACTTCCTTTTTGTTGTTGTTTATTTCTGCAGGCTGTGTAACAGGCGTCTTTTGTTAATTTGCACGGGTCATTTGAGCAGAGCAATCGGTTCACACTGGAATCAGATATGGGCCACATTAAAAAATTAATGTGAACAGCCAAACAAAAAAAATCTGATCTGAGCAATAAATCGGAATTGAGCACTAAGGCCTGCAGTGTGAACATAGCCTTAGTAGCTCGATATAAGTCGTAATATTAACGTTAGCAGTAATACAAAGCAATTCGCATTTGAACTTGAACTAGCTAGTTAGCAGTACAAGTGTCTCAGTCTCAAAGAGGGGAAAAAAAAAAAACTTGGTCTCTGCTTTTATATTACGTGCCCAGCCGAGACCACCCCTAGGATCACCTCAACTCCACCCATTTTTATGTTAAGGATCTTGTGACGCCACGAATCCCTGGAAACCAGCGTATTGGTAAGTCTACACAAAAACTCAGATAAAACTATTTTGACTAAACATGAGATTTTCGGACATAGACAGTTGTGTATGATCATAATCTAACCCAAAACATCGGTTTTCAACGGGAAAAGTCGGTTTTTGTCTGCAGTATCACTTTAAGTGGCCTCTCCTCTTGCAATAGCGACACCATGCCTCGCAAGGCTTAACGGCCCGGGTGTCGCGCAAGGAGGACCCATCTACCTGCATAGGCTCCCCAAAGTCGAGGGACGGGTGGGTGGGTGTGCGAACAGGGGGGGGCTAGTGCAGGGGGGGGGGGGGGGGGGGGACGCGAACAGAGTGGTCTCTTCACCCACCGGCTTGCCTTTCTCGCTCACGTTCTTGCTCCCTGATGCGATTGTCTAAACGGATGGCCGTGGTGACCAGAGCACCGAACGTGGTAGGAGGCTCGAGCACTGCTAGGACGGTTTTAACAGGGTCGGACAAGGCGTTCAAAAACAAGGACCTAAGTGGTTTGTCGGGCCACCCTGCCTCCCCGGCTAGTGCTCGGAAGGTGATAGCGAACCCCGCCACAGTGTCGGTGCCCTGACAGAGATGGGTCAGGTTCATAGCCGCCTCCTGATTGGAGACGTCATGGTCAAAAACCACTTATTTTAGATGAGAACTGATTGGTTGGTTTTTCTAAGTGTTACTGATTGATCCTGGTCCAAATCTTTACATCAGCGCAAAACAGCATAAACCCAAAGGATCTGGCTCAAAAGTGTCTCTAGTGGTAAACCGTTAGGAACTTCCAGGAACGTCCAGTCTTTCATTGAGTAGGGTGTATCTGCAGAACTGCAGAAGGGGCCTACAGCTTGCTGGGCGGGGCTTGAGGGGCTTACAGCTTGCTGGGCGGGGCTAAGCACTAGTGCACATGCGGATGGACCAAATTTGTGTTGCCAGAACTTAAGCAGACGAGCAGACCTTAGTTTGTATGAGAGAGTCTCTCTAGCTGGTTTAAGCGTTCATTCGGTTGAAGAAGAACCAAATATGGCTTCCAGTGAAAAAGTAAGTACCTTAAGGGGCACCTTCGCTATTTTGAACATTAGGGCCTATTTTCGGTCTGTCATTTGCTTCAGTGTTGAGCTAACGTTAGCTAGCTTGTTAGCATGTGCACTAGCTAGCTAACGCACGTTAGCTAATATTCCCTGTAAACACCCAACCCACCCCAACTATGTGAATGTGAAGTTGCCATCATTTTGGCTGCCAAGTTTTGAGGAAGACTACTTATTAATGTTGAACTAATGTTAAAGCTATGTTAAACACGAACCATTTTCACAAGGTGGTCAACTTCACATTCTCTATAATGTCCACCGCAATACACATTGTCAACGTCGTTGTAAAAAACACATACGTTGGAATTTGTTGCTTATTCAATCATCAAAGCCACCTTGAAAATATGTGTAATGCTAAAACGAATCCCGGTGCATATTAGTGCACACAACTGCGTTTTATAAGCAACATTGAGCAACATTCCTCTATTTTAGTCCAAAATGAGAAACATGACTTGATGCTCATATAGCATAGTGAAAACAGCAGAGGCAGTTAGAGGCCGCTTATTGTTACATTTGTGACCGCAGCTGGTGTTTTGGTCAATAGGTCATTTTTCAGTTGTTTTACAGATTATGAAAATGCAGATCCTAAGCTGATGTGTCATGCATTGAAATCTGAATATAGTGGAAGAAGATATGCTTATTTGAATGTTGGGACACCTGACCTTGACATTTTGAAAGTAATTATCTTCTTTTTTTCCAGGACCACATAACAATACAGAGAGGCCGTTCACTTCCACCACTAGTGAAGTGCACATCCTGTTGCAGCAGCTATCACTGCCCGTTTTGTGGGCCTTCCGTTTTCCACAAAGTACCTGGATTCGAATCGAATCTTTGCATCTCCATGAGTTCCTTATCAAAACAATAAGAAACACAAAATAAATGCTTATCAAACCCATTGTGTTTACTGATCAACCATATATACAGAATAAACCATTAAGAGGATATTATAAAAGATGACAGAGATCAAAGAAGCACATATACCTCTCCCAACATAAAGTTTTTTATCTGGTAAATCCCTGCACAGCCACAGACACTAAACCGAAAGGAACTTTAGCTGTCATGACATAAAGATGCCAGACATCCATAAATCTGATTATAGATCTGTTTGATAATGTCTAGCTCAGGAAAGGCTAAAGTAATCTTGTGTGCATTTAACCTCCTGCTATCCTCAAATTTACATTACATTTGGTTTCCTTGAGGTCAATTTGACCCCAGCAATTTAAACCTCCAGAAAATGATTAAAATGAAAATTGTAACCAAAGTTTATGTGTCAGGTAGGCCTACTTTACAAAAACTATGGGGTGCATGAGGACCCTTCCTACTACATCACACTACCAGTATACCCAAGCTGGTCTCCCAGCAAGACCATCACATTACCAGCTTAGTGAACATCACTTCCCAGCATAGACCAGCATCAGGTCTTCTGATGCTGGCCTTCTCTGTATACTACACGTTCACAAGAAAATATTTGGGGAGACTGCATTCTCATTTTGTGCACCCAAATTGTGGAATGCACTGCCAGGATTCATCAGGGATGCAACCTCAGCAAACATTTTCAAATCAACACTCAAAACTCATTGTTCCAATATTGCTTTTCTTCCCTGATTGCTGCTATGTTTTCTCTTGTCAACCCTTACCCTAACCTGGGTTCGTATCCCTTTCCCTGATTGCTGCTATGTTTTCTCCTGTATTTAGTATCCTTAGTATTTTAGTACACCACTATGTCCTGTGTATCTTGTGTATTTGCACCATATTATGTGAATATGTTATGTGTATCTTGTATATTTGCACCATATATGTATGACTGTTGCTATGTTTACTCTTGTATTTTAGTATTTATATTTCAGTACTGTGTACCTTGTGTAGGCTACCTTGTGTATAGTTGTGTATACCTTCTGTATCATTGCTGCTTGTGACATTTGTTGTAACCAGGGGCACCATTGTAAATGAGACCTTGGTCTCAATGGGTTTCCCCTGGATAAATAAATGTTAAATAAAAAATAAAAATGAACGTATTAATAATTTCTGAATGTATATCTTTGAATGTTAGTTGATGAATACATGTATATATGCAAACTAATACATACAGAAGGACATAGAATATCTATTAATGCGATGTTAATACTAAATAAACCAGGGGTAGGCAACTCCAGGCCTCGCGGGCCGGTGTGTATGCAAGTTTTTGCTGCCACCAGTTAACAATTATTTAATTAGCCCAATCGTTTACATGATCTGATATTTTAATCTACATATCCGCGATATGAACAACAGCTGATGAATGTTCTTGTGCCGGTATGCGTGTATTGTAGCGTTTTATCGTTCTGTAATTTACGAGTGAATCGTGATTGTGTGTATGACTAATTAGCTGATTGAGCCGTGGTAACTGGTGGCAGCAAAAACCTGCATACACACCGGCCCGCGAGGCCTGGAGTTGCCTACCCCTGAAATAAACTAAATAAAGAATCTGGAAACCCAAATTCGGTCCATCCGCATGCGCATTAGTGCTTAGCCCCGCCCAGCAAGCTGTAAGCCCCTCAAGCCCCGCCCAGCAAGCTGTAAGCCCCTCAAGCCCCGCCCAGCAAGCTGTAGGCCCCTCAAGCCCCGCCCAGCAAGCTGTAAGCCCCTTCTGCAGTTCTGCAGGAATCCCCTGTTGCTTTCATTGGGCAGAAACTTCGCAATATAGTCTGCCTGCAGAGGCCTGGGGTGCGTCCCAATAGTCAAAAAATGCACCCTCCCTTCCTCCACTACCACCTCCTCTACTCTATGCCCTGGAAACTGATCTTTGTGTTTTAATCTAATGTTAGATTAAACATTAGATTAAATTACATCTTAATTACATATTAATGGTTACATATTAATTAATGTCTCGACGCAAACCGCAATGGCAGGTACATTGTATTGTGTACATGGAAATACTTATACTTGTACTAACATTCAGGCAGCTTTGCATGGCTAATTTAGCATTATGGCAGCTGAAGATACTTTGTTCTATTTCATACCGGTCAACACGCCACGGTATGGGTCATCCTCGCCGAGAGGAGGAGCTGCTAGGAGACTGTTTATCAAATTAACCACCACTACGGGCGGAACCACGTCACGCCATAAATATGGCGCTTGTACGCTGCCCGACCTCTTTTTGCCTCCTCGAGGTTGAGACTGCGACTGTGTTTGTTTGGTTTGCGATATTGCAACTTTTTTTCTTGCCTCTCCAGAGCGCCCGGAGCTACATCCTGTTTGGAGTACGTTTCCGGGGCTTTCCCTCCCCCAGCAACGCGGTTTGTTGCTGTTTGTTCGCTACGTTACTCGGTAGAATTGTTACCTTGTCGTAGCCGGTCACTGCCGGTTTTTCATTGCAGAATTAGATCGGGTTTAAGCGGATATCCTTCTGGTTGCATTCAGCCACGGTAAGTATTCAATTCTTTCCTTTGTCGGTATAAGTGGAAGGCAGATGGCTGTCGTTTTTCTTTCATACAGAAATTATTATTGGTTGTACTAATACCTTTCTGTTTATGCTAGCCATATTAGGCATTGTGTTGGTTCACTTGTTAGTTGCACAGCAACAATAACAGTAACTACAAAAGATAAATAAATAACAAAATAAGCCTCCGCGCCCTCTCGCGGCCCTCCAGTGCTACTGTTGCGGGCCCTTGACTGGCGCTGGACACGCTTGCAATCGTTGTTGTAGGCAGATTGCTGCCGTTTCCTTACAGAAGTTTTATTCTGTTTGAACTGATACCCTTCTGTCTTATATTAGTCGCTGGGCTTTGGGTTGTGTTTCGTTAGTTGCGTAACAACAACAATAACAACGAAAAACGCCGGAAGGAGCCCCTGTGTCCGTCAGGGCCGACGCTACCTGAGGCTCCCCCACCCCCTCGCGCCCTTCAGTACCACTGATTAGGGCCCTTGGCTTGGTGTCGGACATACTCCATTCCTATTGGTTGTGGGCAGTGCGCTGCCGTTCCAGCAGAAGAAAAAAAAAAAAAAACAGCCAGAAGGGGCAGATGCTGCCTGAGGCTTCCACACCCCCTCACGGTCCTTCAGTACCACTGATTCGGGCCCTTGGCTTGGTGTTGGACATACTTCCGGGCTAAGCATGTCGGAAAGCGTACAGAATCCGGTAGATGGTGGGCCGTCTGGGGAGGACGTCCCACCTGGGCAATCAGCGTTTGTGGAGCATGATATGGAGCCGTATGCTCAGGGGGCTGGGGCCAGGAAGCACGCTAGAAAGCGTAAGCATCAGGAACTGGAGTTCCATCAGCTTCAGATACAGGTGCAGGCGATGCAGCAGACCCTTCAGGGGCTGGTAGCATCACAGCAGCAGACACCCAGGCCCCGGGACCCTGGGGCTGACGGTTACCAGCTTCCGGCACCGCGTTTTTCCCCTCTTCATCTCGCAAAGTGGCGCCTATGTACCCGATGTCCTTGGGTGCTCAGCATATTGGAGTCGGGGTACAGGCTCCAATTCAACACCAAGCCCCCCCGCTTTTGCAGGGTTGTTCCTACTCGGGTGAGAGACGGGGCCGCTGCGCGAGTTCTCTCCAACGAGATTCTGGTGTTACTAGAGAAGGGAGTAATAACACCCCTGCCCTCGGTGGCAGCGGGATGGGGGTTTTATTCAGCCTATTTTCTGGCCCCCAAGAAGGATGGGGGCTTCTGCCCCATCCTAGACCTGAGAGGGCTCAACCGCTCAACCGCTTTTTAAGGCTTTTTTTCAGGTGAGAGATGGCGATTGGTTCACGTGTGGATCTGAGGGATGCGTACTTCCATATCCCCATACACCGGGATCACCGTAAGTACCTCCGCTTTTTCGTCAAGGGCACAGAGGTCCTCCCCTTTGGCCTAGCCCTGGCTCCACCCACTTTTACAAAATGCACGGACGCCTGGCTGATCCCACTCCGTCGCTAAGGTATTCGCATTGTGAACTACCTGGACGACTGGCTAATCTGTGCTCTGTCAGTGGAGCGAGCGAGAGAGGATACAAGTTGGTACTGGCCCACTTGGCCAGCTTGGGCCTGACCCTGAACAGGGAAAAGAGCCACCTCACCCCCTCCAGAGAGAGGGTTTTCCTGGGCTTGGTTTTGAACTCGGGGTCCATGCGGGCCTTTCTAACCCCAGAGAGGTGACATGTTTTTATGAAGAGTCTGTACCATTTTGCCGCAGGGCGGCAGGTGACAGTAAAAAATTGCAGGAGGCTGCTCGGCCTGATGGCCTCAGCCGCCCAGGTTGTGCCACTTGGGCTGCTGCATATGCGCCCGTTACAACAGTGGGCGACGGCACAAGGAGTGAGCCCGCACGAAGACGGGCGGCGACTCCTCCCTATTACCCAGAAGTGACTTTGACGTTGTGTCATCAGCATCGGTTGCCTCCTCTGTCCTCGGGGCAGCGGAGCAACCCTGTATGTAAATTGGTGATGATTCAGGTTTTTTAACACCCGGTGGTTATGTTCCACGTTTCCCACTTGAGCTTGCACTTCTGGTAGAACAGCAGCCAATGGTGTATTTTATTTGACGGGATCCACACTCATGCTATGACCCTGCGGTCCTGGTTACCCCACTACATCCCCCGCCTGACTAGCCACAGCAGTTTGGGAGGAGACTTTGTGAAAAAGGGTTGTTTTCCCATTTTGTTGTCATATTTTCGATATATGCCACATAAACTGACATATTGGTAGCCTACTTGGACACTGAGTAATTAGAATTGGATGAAGCCTGAAAAGACGGCATGTGAAGCGGTAACTTGCTAAATTGAAGTACTCTGACCCAAACCGGTGGTAGGAGGATGAGGACAATATGGATTATGTGTTATTCTTTTACCATTATTCTTTTTTACTTCGTTCATCTCCACCGGGTCTTCCGTTTTTTAGTATGCTTGGCAATGTACCTCATTGTCTGTAAAAATTTAATTGGGAGTTTGTTTTTGTTTTCCATTTGTTTGTGTTTTTTTGCACACGCTAGTTAGCTAGCCAGCCATATCGTGAGCAAACTCTCAGAGTGCTGCAGCTAGGGAAATAAACAAAAAACTGTGCAGTACACACGCAGAGACAGGCAGACAGGGAGGGGTTTATTCTACGGGGAGTTATTTTGCTTGTAGATAGTTGCCTTGATTGGTAGCTACATAGCGAGCCCTGATTGGTTGGTTTTTGTAAGACCGGGGTGAGATCTTTGGACAGCCTAGGGCCCTCACAGAAACCAGATTTTTTCACAGAACAAATTTATTAATAGCTGCTGGAATGTAATGGGTAAATTTTATAATTTCGCCAAAATTTTAGCTAAATAATCTTGCCTACTGCAGCTTTAACATGTCCTATTGAATAACTATTATTGGGAAAATAAAAAATAAAATTCAAGTGTGACAGAAGGAGACGGAGCTCAGCTCCGGCTGGGTGCACATTGGATGGAAGGAGGCGGAGCTCAGCTCCAGCCCAATTTAACCCATGACTAGGACACATCATCACTGATGTAACCTGGGGTCATCTGGTGTTTCGGGACTTTCAAGATTAGACACCCTCGCACAGACGACCCAGCCAGGGCTGATCAGGTCCCTTGTGTCCTAGCAGCAGTGGCTCTCCCGAGGATCGACCCTCTTGATCCAGAGCCATCTTGAGGCTTTTTCACTTTGGTGTTGTTACGTATGGCTCTTCTTCTGCCCACCCCCATGATGCCCAGTGTGCGGTAGGCTGTGCAGAGAGACTGACCCACAAAATCCCTGCACCCTACTTCCATGGGCAAACACCTTGCCTTCCAGTCTTACTTGTGAAAGCCTCCTCCAACCATGATGATGCTCTTCACTTCAGACACAATAGGGATGTCAGGTCTCAGTGTCGTGGTTGCTATGTCTTCGGGAACTTGAACTGTCTGTCCAGGTCTAGCAAGAGCTGCTGTAAGGAGTCTGGGGTTGGGGGCTCCCTCACACTAACCCTTCTCTCCTTCCCCTGTTTTTACACGTGATCCACCACTCTCCAAACAGCACACCAACACATGAGTAAAAAGAAAAATACTGTATTTTTATTTCAATTAATCAATAAAAATACAAGTACACTGGGACAATTTCGGAGTCTGCTTCTTTTCTCCCCTCCTGACGTTCTCCCAGACCCTGTCAGGCAGCACAGGACCCCCACAGGTAGACAAGCCCGCACCCACACGGCACACTAAACGCTGTGACGGCCGCATACGATAAAAATTTGTGTATACACACTAAGAAGCACTTTGCACACACACGGGACCACCCACACCACAAATGGCTTCCTCTGGGATGGTCCACCGCCCGGTCCGCCTTAACACTCTGAGGGGGAAGACAGCTAGACTCGCACTTGGGCACACACATACAAACAAACTTCACCCACTCGATGCCACGGACGCTACAGCTCTGCCACCCTCCAAGCTGGTTGACAAGCTGGTTGACAAAGGGGTGCCTTGTCACCACTACTCATGCTGAACCCGGCTCGCAGTTCCTCCTCTGCCCTGATGCAACTCTCATTGTGATCGCCCCGGTTCACTCTGCAAGACATTGATTCTGTTTGGGGGTAGGAACACCACCACAGCTCAGCAGCTACCCACGCCAGGACAAAGCGCACACACACTCAGGTCAGGAACAGCGAAGTCACGTTCCTTACGGTATTGGGGAGGAGAATCCCCCCCAAGAGTAGCTCCTTTTGTTGTCGCCGCAGGTCCGCAGGTCCCAGGCCGCAAACTCGCTGTCCACTTGCTGGCACAGATCTCAGCACAGATGGCCTCTGTGATGGTCTTCAGTACCTGGTTGTGCCGCCAGCAGTAATCGCCCTCTCCCAGAGCCTTTGGACAACAGCTCAGGATGTGTTCAAGTGTATCCCTCTTGGAACACCGCAGGCATTCCAGGGTTTCTGCCAGGCCCCAGCAGTATAAATTGGAAGGGATGGGGAGGACATCGTAAATGGCTTGATGCGGTGCGGTTCTGCCTGCCAGATGTCTGTGACCCAACAATATCAAAAGACTCTTGATATCTTATTTTCTGGTACTCCTACAAGTGATACTATAACCTCTCTGCATTTGAATGGATCTCTATGGGAATTGGGGGGTGGGACTAGATTTAGCTGTAAATCATGGAACACATGGTTGGCTAAATGGCTCTAAGTCATCAAGGGTCTGATGTATCAAACAAGCCTTAAACCACCACTCTGCTGCCAGAAATACAGTAGATATGGATGGATAACTTGAAGGGTTTCTTCTCCTGACTTATTTTTCTATACAGTTCAATAGGAAAATTTGTCAGGAGAAACAACCCTTAAAGTGATCCATGTCACCATAGCTACTCGTTTGTGCACAGATACAGGCCCACAGAGATGAGTTGATGTGGTGCTTTCACATACGGAAATTGAGAACCTAGTTGGAATCTGTGAAATTATGCACAATATGTTTCCACCAGTGCTGGCTACGTCCGTGGAACCATACCCTCCTCTCCACCAGATCAGCAGATGCACCCAGAAGCGCAATACATGCATTAATAGCACACCTCCGCAGCTGCCTCCTCTTCAGTGTGTGCCTTGTGTGGGTACCTCAACTACACAATGTGAACATAATGAAAATAAGTACAACCTGGCTGAACGCCATATTCCAGGAATGCTGTTTCTTGTTGTTTTATTTAATATGTAAATATTGCGTGAAATCTGAACTGCAATCTGATCACAGAGCTCACATTGAACTGTCAAATGTGGGCACAACTCAAATCTGGCCTGATGTGATCGGATGTTGGAGTTCCAATTCCAGAAGGCGCAAGACTAGTGTAACCATAGCCTCAGTAGTGCTACTGTATGTCAAGTCTAGGCCAATCTGAGTCCTCGTCTTTTGGATCACATCGTACCTATTGTTTGAAAAGGCTCTTTTACAGTGTGCTTCCAGGACAATTTTTAGTTTAATGAAGTAAAGACAAATGGAAACACCTGAGTTATAATTACTAATTTTGAAACAGGGCAGGTTTCCAATAGCAAGCATATAATTATTTATATTTTTTGTTATTGTTGGGGAAATTAAGTGTGTTTATGTGTACTATTCTCAACTTCGTCAGTTGGCTGTCAACTCAGCCAGTGAAAAGTTACTTCCGTCAGATGCATATTTTCTGTTATTTTATGAAGAACATGTTCATAATGATTTTAAAAAAATGTGTTTATATCAATATAAAAGTTGCCACGATGCACCTAATGTGTGTGAATTGTGTTATGTGTTAAATTATATTATACATTGCAGTCATTTGGACAGTGACACAATGGGAGGGTGGCGGTGTGTATAAAAATTGCTACACGGTTTACAATTGCTACACGGTTTACTCGATAACTAAAGCTGAAATTCTGCACTTTAACCTCACTGTTCCATTTCAAATCCAATGTGCTGGAGTACAGAGCCTAAACAACAAAAATGTGTCACTGTCCAAATACTTTTGGACTGCATTGTATGTTCTTTATCACAAAGACAAGGTAAATTATCAACATAAATGACAAAATTCAAGTCCTCAGTTGAAAAAAGTGCTATTTAAGAAAAAATTTAATCACTGGGAGGTGGCCCCTTTACATGGTTTAATGGCCAACACTTTGATCTCTCAAAAGTTTCCCAGCACAATTGAAGAGTAAAAAAACTCAAAAAATTGGGTTTTGTCCCAATTCTCAAGAATGGGTGATATATACTGTGTATATATATATATATACAGTATATCCTATCAATGACATTTAAAATCAGGAATTCATTGCAGATGCACTGAGCGGATTTCATCCCTTGAAAAAGAAAATGAGTAAACCTCTTTCCCCACACTACTTAAAATGAATGTGTACTATCAGAATCTAATTTATCACATATTGTGATTATAAGATAACGCTTTCTTTGTGAGGGCAGCCATGGCGGAAATTATGCTCAACAGTTCCTAGCCTTCATAACATGGACCTCAATCATGCAACACTCCTAATGTTCTTATGATGTGTGGATGAAATCTATAACTGTAACTAACTGGTACAAAATTATTTACAGTTGCAGTAAGACTGTTTTGAATAACAGATGTTGTAGCAACATTTTTACAATGATTCTTTCCAGCCAGATTGTAAATAGGACCAGTTCATGGACATTTTCCCATGGGGAAAGTTTAAAAAACATGTTTGCTAAGGGTTGTTTCTCCTGACTTATTTTTCTATAGAGTTCAATAGGAAAATGAGTCAAGAGAAACAACCCTTAAAGTGATCCATCCATATCTACTGCATATCTGGCAGCAGATTGATGGTTTGAGGCTCGTTTGATAGCTCAGACCCTTGATGACTTACAGCCATTTAGCCAACCATGTGTCCCATACTATTTCAGTGTCATTTACAGCTTAATCTAGTCCCACCCCCCAATTCCCATAGAGATCCATTCAAATGCAGAGATGTTCGCAGTCTCCCTCAGCGAGGAGATAATTGCAGAGCCGGATTGAATGAGTGGAAGGCTGATTGAATGATTGAACTATTGGAAGATTGAATGATTGGATGAAGGGACGGTACTCACTGGGTAATGTAGAGTTCTCAACGGGCCTGAAAATTCAAACCCGAACCGAACCGACCCGAGTGAGTTGAAGCCCGAGCCCGGCTCGCCCGAGATCATCACATACAATACTGAGCCTGAGACCGACCAAACCCGAAAAAAAAACACAAGTCGGTTATTGCCAGAAAAGGCTGCGCAATTTACGTAGGCGGCGGCTCAAATCACAACACAACAGGGTGAGAGAGAGCAAGAGAGAGAGAGAAAGAGCGAGCAAGCAGGAACGCCAAAAACTTTTAACCTAATGTTTTTGAGTTTTTAACAGATTTAGTAATTGAGAGCAGCAGAGTAAACCAATTTTGCCGAAAGCAAGCAATTCGATTTCTACTAATGTTTTAATGTTTGCCATGCTGTAATAGAATTTTGTAGTGTTTTTTTGTTACAACGGGATTCAACTTTTTTATTGTTGTGTAGTTCGCATGTTCTTGCTTCATTATTATTGCCCTATTATCATTTATCACACAGCAGACGATACTTTAACTTCAACTCGATAGCCTACATTCGCCGTATAGTTACAGCAAACGGGAGATGTTAATAGCTACATTTTAACAAGTAGAGAAAGTCTTGACAATTGATTGACTCATGCATTTTGCTGTGTCGAGGATCGTCTAGGCTATGCTCGGATTCAGATAAGCGTATCTTTTTTCATTGCTTTCAGCTGTTGTTAGTTAATTGAACAGATTGGAGTCACTCGGTAGCTTAGTTTATTTTTAATTGTTTGCAGTTAGTCCGTAGCTTGCTCGCTGTGATTGGGCCAGCTACCTGTCTTTTGTGTTGCTAATTAGAACGAGTTGGAACCAGTTTCACCTGTGTGTTTTTTTATGATTTTATTAGGATCCCCATTAGCTGATGCAAAACATCAGCTACTGTTCCTGGGGTCCACACATAACATATAAACATGACAACAGATAAGACATTTACAGACAAACAACCAAGTGGTATTAAAATCAGAAAGTGACAATATACTTTCTCTCAAACATATTACTATACATACCACATTCCTAATCATATGGAATCATACATAGTACAATATACATTACATAACAGTATATATTAACATGCACTAAATTCACAAGCAGTGAGAAACCATATACATATATACATATACTGTAAACTCTTACCCCGATTCATAGGCATTAGATATACATACAAAGTAAACTCTTACCACCTATTTATATAGCCTACTAATATTCCTATCACTAAAAATAAAATAAAATGAAAATAAAAGTAACTATGGGTGTACGTGTGTGTGTGTGTATGTATATGTCTAAATGTACAGAATGTGTTTAAAGCTAAAACAGAGGCTGCCGTAACATGGCAGCCTCATCATCAATTTACTTGACGTGTTTGTTTGTTCTGATCTTCACAAGGGCCCTATCTAACCTCGCATCACCCCCTACCATGTGTCTAACCCCCATTCCTCTGTGCTCTGTGCCTTGCCCCAGGAGGTCCAACCACCGCAGGCACTGCCCAGCTAACCTGGTCTGCCCAACCCTGTCCTCTTATAAGGAACTTTCAGTGGTGGGTGGACTATGGAACTGCCAGTCAGCTGTCCAGAAAACGACTTCATCATTGCCTACGCCAAGATGAAGTCCTTCCACTTCCTGGCTCTCACTGAGACCTGGATCACCCCAGATAAAACGGCCACTCCAGCTGCTCTGGCTGATGGCTACTCCTTTTCGCACACCCCCAGGGCCTCTGGCCGAGGCGGGGGCACTGGTTTGCTTATCGCTCAGTCCTGGAAATTCTCCATGCCCTCTGTACACAGCCTAAATATCTCCTCCTTTGAGTTTCATGCAGTCACTGTAACTCACCCGTCACACAATAACATTGTTATTCTCTACCGCCCTCCAGGTCCACTCTGCGCTTTCCTGGATGAACTGGACACTCTCCTGAGCTCCTTCCCTGAGGATGGCATCCCTATAATTCTACTGGGTGACTTCAATCTCCAGCCAGAGAGCTCTCAGTTATCCAGTGTCGCCTCACTCCTCCAGTCCCTCGCCCTCACCCAGTCCCCATCGCCCGCCACCCACAAGGCTGGTAACCAACTAGACCTTGTATTCACCAGGATCTGCGCCACGTCTGAACTCACGGTGACTCCGCTCCATGTATCGGACCATTTCTTTATTTCATTCTCTCTCTCCTACCCACTCTCCCGCAACTCCTCTAACAACCTACCCTCTGTAACTTTCAGGAGAAATCTCCGCACTCTCTCGCACTCCTCTCTCTCTACCTCTGCTCTCTCTGCACTTCCTCCTCCTGCATCTTTTGTTAATTTGCCTATTGATGTTGCCACCTCCATCTTTAACTCCTGCCTCTCTGTCTCTCGGCTCACTATGTCCTCTTGTCTCCAAACCGGCCCTATCATCACCCCCCTGCCCGTGGCTGACGGATTCTCTCCGATCCAGCAGAACCACGCTGCGAGCTGCTGAAAGTGGAGGAAATCCAGATCCCCAGATGATCTGGCCTCGTATCACACTTTGCTGGCAGCCTTCACATCAGCAACTACATCTGCTAAGACTACATTTTTCCAGTCAAAAATTAATGCATGTATGTCTAACCCCCGTAAACTCTTTTCCACCTTCTCTTCCCTGCTGATCCCTCCTCCACCCCGTGGCCGAAAAACACACTTTTTCAGACTCCACCTCGACTAAACTACCTATGTAGGGCCATTCTATAGTACTCGCTTCCTGTTTTTTTTGCTTGTTTTCTATTTAACTTGTGTTTTTGGTTATTTTATAGTTCAGAATGTATAGCTGACTGTGTGTACTACTCATGTTTATTACTAGGGATAGCTCCTACGCTGTGAGAAAGTTGTGCTTTGTCGGATTTGCTTTGTAGTCACGTCAATGACCTTCAATATGCACTTATTGTCGCTTTGGATAAAAGCGTCTGCCAAATGATTGTAATGTAAAATGTAATGACTCCAAAATTAGCAATCACGTGTAGCTAAAAATGCAAATTATACACACAGAGACATTCTTTTCTTTTTTTTTTTTTGCCCAGCCCGACCCCTCTTACGAATGTTCAAAAGCTTCTTGACTGTAAAAGCAGGATGGTTGTCAATGATGCGGGAAGGAGGGGGTGGGGGATCGGGGGGACATAGGGGGCGAGAAGATACAGGCTTAATACAGGAAACATGGAACATGGGGTGAATCTTGAGTGAAGCAGGGAGTGACAACTTAACAGATGAGGGGTGGATAATACAAAGAATCTTAAAGGGGCCAATGAAACAGGGTTGCAGTTTGTGTGAAGTAGACTGAAGGGGAATGTCCTTAGTGGAAAGCCAAACGGAATCACCTGGCTTGTAAACTGGGGCTGGAGTGCGGTGGCGATCTGCGACGTGTCGATTACGGTCTGCCGTGCGTAAAAGCGCGGCCCTGGCGTCCCTCCAAATCTTAACACACTGTCTCATGTGGGTGGCGAGGGAGGGAACAGCGATCACGGCTTCCTGGTCGGGAAACAATGGAGGTTGGTAGCCAAGGGAGATTTCAAATGGGGACTTTCCGGTGGCGGCGCAGGGCAGGGCGTTGTGCGCGTATTCCACCCAGGTGAGCATCTTGCTCCATGAAGCCGGATTCTTGGCCGAAATGCAACGTAGTGAGGCTCCTAAATCTTGGTTGGCCCTTTCGTTTGCCCATTGGACTGGGGGTGGTAGCCAGATGAGAGGCTAGCCGTGGCACCGAGCGCCAGGCAGAAAGCCTTCCAAACTTGGGAGATGAATTGTGGACCTCGGTCGGATACGATGTCCGAGGGGATGCCATGAATGCGGAACACCTCCTTGACTAACACGTCAGCGGTGGGCGGTGGGTAATCTGGGCAGGGGGATGAAGTGGGCCGCCTTGCTGAACCTGTCCACCACGGTGAGGATGGTGGTGTTACCTTCGGAAGGGGGAAGTCCGGTAACGAAATCCACCCCGATGTGGCTCCAGGGTCGGCTGGGCACAGGCAGAGGTTGGAGCAGTCCAGCTGGAGCCTAGTGGGAGGCCTTGCTTCTGGTGCAGGTGGTGCAAGCCCTGATGAAGCGCCTGGTGTCAGGGATCATGGAGCTCCACCAGAACTTACGCTTAAGCACCGCCAAGGTGCGGGTAAAGCCGGGATGGCAGGACAGGAGAGAAGAATGAGCCCATTGAAGCACCTGTGTCCGAGCAGCTGAGGGGACGTAAAGGCGCGTGCCGGGGTTGGACCTGGGATCGGGCTCCTCACGTAGAGCCGCCTGGATCACCGCCTCAATCTTCCAGGTTACGGAAGCGACGGTGCAGGAAACAGGGAGGATGTTCTCAGGCATCTCTCGCTCTGAGCCGGTGTTAAATTGTCGGGACAGGGCATCCGGCTTGACGTTCTTGGAACCCGGGTGGTAGGTGAGTGCGAAGTTGAATCTTCCGAAGAATAGTGCCCATCTAGCTTGGCGTGAGTTAAGTCATTTAGCCGTCTGGAGGCTAAAGTTCTCGGTTCCCCATGTCATAATTCCTCTCCGCTGGTGAAAGCTTCTTGGAGAAGAAAGCGCATGGGTGCAGCCGATTGTCGGAGGAAGAAACTTGCAAAAACACGGCTCCCACCCCAGTGTCGGACGCATCCGTCTCCACAACAAACTGGCGGGTGGGGTCGGGGTGCACCAGGATAGGAGCAGAGGAAAACAGTCTCTTGATCTTGATAAACGCTCCCTCCGCTTCGGGACCCCAACGGAATGGCATGGCAGTGGATGTAAGCTTAGTGAGGGGGGAGACAACTTGGCTGTAGGATCTGATGAACCTTCTGTAGAAATTGGCGAATCCCAAGAAGCGTTGGAGGTGTTTCCGAGAGGAAGGCGTGGGCCAGTCAGTGACCGCCTGAACCTTCTTGGGATCCGCCCTGATCTGTCCCTTTTCCAAAATGAAGCCAAGGAACTCGACTGTGTCGGTGTGGAAGACACATTTCTCCGCCTTGACAAACAGTTTGTTCTCCAACAGTCTCTGGAGAACTTGCTTGACGTCGGTCTCATGCTCCTTGGCATTGGTCAAGTAGATTAGGATGTCGTCGAGGTAAACGAATACGTGTCAGCCCAGTAAGTCCCGAAGAACGTCATTGACTAACGCCTGGAACACGGCAGGTGCGTTAGTGAGGCCGAACGGCATGACCAGGTACTCAAAGTGTTCGAGGGAGGTATTGAAGGCGGTCTTCCACTCGTCACCTTCTCAAATACGAACCAGGTGGTAGGCATTACGTATGTTTAACTTGGTGAAGATGGTGGCATCGTGTAGAGGGTGAAAGGCGGAGTCAATCAATGGCAGAGGATACTTGTTATTTACTGTAATGTTGTTGAGCTCTCTGAAGTCGATGCAGGGACGCAATGAGCCATCTTTCTGAACAAAGAAGAATCCGGTGCCCATGGGTGAAGAGGATGGGCGAATCAGTCCATTGGCTAGGCAGTCCCGGATATATTTCTCTATGGCCTCCCTTTCAGGTCTGGAGACATTGTAGAGATGGCTTGAGGGGAGTGTGGAACCGGGTAGCAGCTCGATGGCGCAGTCGTAGGGTCGATGAGGGGGGAGCGTCTGTGCCTGCGTCTTGGAAAAGACCGTGCCCAGGTCGTGGTAAGGGGTGGGCACCTTCTCAAGGGAGGGCTTGGGGACTTGCGATGGAGTGGGTGCGCCCTCTGCTGGTGCAGGAGCGGATCGCAGGCAGGACTGGTGACACTCACGACTCCAGGCTTGAATCTGGCTCAAACTCCAGTCAATAGTAGGGTTGTGTCTCTGGAGCCAGGGTAATCCCGACACGGAACTGAATCATCTCAATGTGGTTTCCAGAAATGATTCGCTGGATGGGTTTAGTGATGTGGGTCATGCGGCAAAACGTCTTGCCATCCAACGACCGAGGGGGAGGGGCAGTGGGAGGGTGGGAATGTCCAGTTCCTTGACCATCACTTCATCAATGAGGTTCGCGTCAGCTCCGGAGTCCACCAACGCGTTCACCTGGATCGCTCTGTCGGGAAGCATCAACATGGCAGTACGGGTGGGACGATGGTCATTCCTGGCAGAACTTTCTTGGTTGTCGAGCGCTCTCACCTCAATGGATGGGCCAGACTTCTTGGACCGGAGGGTGCACTGATCTTGGGTATGGCCCAACCTCCCACAATAGAAGCAGGAACCGGTAGCTCTCCGACATCTCCGTTCCTCGGGAGAGATCTTCATTCCCGCACGGGAAAGGTCCATGGGTTTGACTCCCTCGGCTTGCGCCTCCTCGGGACGTGAACTAGACCCTCGCCTGGAGTACGGCTGGCCAGGTAGAACCTGTCTTTCGGTCCGGCGTTGTCTGGCACGGTTGTCCAAATGAATGGCGGCACGAACGAGTGGGTCGAACTGGGTGATGGGTTCGAGGCGCGCCAACTCGTCCTGGAGTGCCTCACTCAGACTGGCCAGGAACAGGTTCACTAGAGCCGCATCATTCCAGTTAGTCGCAGCAGCGAGAGTGCGGAAGTCAATCGAATGGTCCGCCGCGGACTTCCTGCCTTGACAAAGGGCGATCAGGCGCTGGGAAGGTTCTTGATCGCTGGATGCATGCTGGAAGACCTTTCGTATCTCTTCGGCAAAGATTGAGTACCGGGGAGGGAATGAACCCCTGGACCACACCGCTGTAGCCCAGTCCAACGCTCTCCCCTTGAGTAGCCCCATCACATAGCCGATCCAGCGGTCGTCATTGTAGTAGGTCTGTGGTTGCTGCCGGAACACAAAGTCGCACTGGAGCAGGAACGCCTTGCATCTCTCCGGTTCTCCGCCGAACCTCTCCGGGGGGGTTTGTTGTGGCTCCCGGAATTTCCAGGTTCCCATGGGGTTGGTAGGTGGAGGTGCAGGCGGGTTAGCAGGTTGTTCCAAGGGGCGTGGCTGAACTGCGATGGCCAGTCTCCTCATCTCAGCACACAGCTCTCGAATCTCCTGACAAAGTCCGGAGATCCCTTGAGAGTGTTGCTGGACCATGGCGCCTTGTTGCTGGAGGGCGCGGAACATGGCAGTTGAGTCAGCAGGGTCCACGGTGGCGAAATTGTTCTGAGACGGGTGCGTGAGGGTAGGACCCGAAATGTATGACTCAGAAACAGTGGTTTGATGATAAAGTCCCGTTAGGGCTTTATTAAAGGAATGTCCAATGAGCGTAGTCCAAAAACAAGCACAGTTCATACACAGATAATCCAGCCAAAACCAAAGTACAGTACCGAGGGAGAAGGCAGTCTCAGAATCGGTACACCATGTGAAATGTCCAGTAACCAGAGTAGCTGTTAGCGGGGCAGTAGTACAGGCAGATGGTAGGCAGGCTCGGGGTCGAAGGCGATGCAAGAGTCAAGACCGAAGTCCGCTCCGCGGGGCAAAAGTACAAAGACTGCAGGCAATAACTCATGGTACAGGCAGGCAGTGGTCAACACAGAAGTCGGTAACAATGGTCAATAAACAGGCTTGGATCGTAACAAAAGGCAGGCTTGAAAATAACGCTCAAAATTGCACTGTAAACAGGAGGCAACAATTTCACAAAGACACAACATGAACACTGAGTTTATATGCAGGTGTAGACAGGTGCAGACACTTAGCTAGAGAGCAGCATGCGAATGGAAATCAGGTGTGGAGGGCTGACAAGGTAACAAGATAATTAGTAATCGTTAGTAATAAACCTATCCTGACCTAGCGTTAGTAAATTAGTAAATGGCATGCACGAGAAACGTAAGGTAAACATGAACACATGGTTAGAATGTTAGTATTACCCAATCCTGATCTAACGTTAGTAGATTAGTAAAATAGACACGGGAGAATGAAACAATTAGGAAAGCGTGAGCAACAGCAAGAGAGAGAGAGACAGCATGAACGCAAGGTTGCGGAAAAACACGGAAAGGTGTATGCTAAACAATGAACGGGAAACGTAACATGAATCAAATATAAAACGTGACATGACATGACTAGAAAATAAATCGTAACAAGAATAAAACATGAAACGTGACATGACATGAAAATGAAACGTAACAAGAATTAAACAAAACCTGGCGTGACCAGACTAAACATAGTACGTGACATGACAAGAAATCTAACTAAGACGAGAATGAACATAAAACGTGACACGAACAGCTAGAACCGTGACATGTCCGGCACACTTGAGAGAGACTGGAGGGAAAAGGAACCCACAGACGGGCATAGCCTCTGTCAGTCGTGATTGTGTGACCAATATTTTAAATTAATTTGTAAACAATAAAAATTATTTTACCTTTTACTTCCATCTGGTGTACTGTTTGGAGAGTGGTGGATCGGCAAAAACCTAGTCCGGACTCAGGCATGGGATTTGCCCATTTCAAACCGTGACATAACATATCAAGAGTCTTTTGATGTTGTTGGGTCACAGACCTCAGGAAGTCATGGCATGCAAAGGATATGCAACCAATTTTTAAATATATAACTTTATTTAAGTTTATGTTCATTTGTCCAATTAATTTTGGTGCCTTAAAATGAGGGGGACTGTGTAACAGTGGTTACAATTGCTACACGGTTCACGCGATATGGTGATATGCTTAGGCCTAAACTGGCTCATGCTAGTGAGCCAGTCAGTAATGCTACCAGTCATTTACCCATCCACTCTGTTTTCCAAACTCATTGCTACTCAATAATGAATAGGATCTTGTATTAGCTTCACATGAACTTGGATTTGGACAGACCAGGAAAGAGGCTATGCAAACACGCTTAAGGTGCCTTTATATTTCCTTTAAATTTCGCACACCAAATTGTTTCATACACAGACAGCAGATGAGTAAAGGGGCTGAAATGATCCATCGGACAGAACCGCATATAAGTCAGTTCCCTGTATTCTGCCTCTAGTTCCATTTGGTCTGTGCCCCCCCCCCCTGCTTTCTCTTTGGGTGCAGTGCAGGTTTAGGTGATGCTGAGAGTGACACTGTGATGCAGCATTCACCAAGGCTCCAATGCTGCTAAAGCCCTTACCTAAGCATGTGCTCCCTCTGGCTGGCTTGGTTTGCCTCAATGCACCCCGAATCCTGTCCATAATCAATAGAGCACTAACTGCTTGCTGGTCCGTGTGAATATGGATAGTGTTTCTACATTGATCCTTCATCTATAACATGAACCAGCTGCCTGATAGGTTACGGTCTGAGAAATGTATCTTAGACACAGCATCAAAGCACTGGAGTACATGTGCTTTTTCTCTATGATATTTTTTTTTTGGTCAAGAGAAACAATGAGGACATATCAAATATTTAAAGGACAGCAACCAGGGAAGCGTAAACAGCAATTAACCCCCTTTGTGTTAAGATCAATAATTGTATGTCTTGTACGTATATACACCTTGAAAATGCAGCCTACGACTGCAGGGGCTTCAAAGCAATGGCTCATGACTGAAGATAAGAAAGGAACTAGAATTACATTTTATAATGTTGACCATGGTCACCAAAGAATCCACACAAGTAATGCCAGCTATTAATAATAATAATAATAATAATAATACATTTTATTTATAAAGCGCTTTTCATCGTAAGAAACAATCCCAAAGTGCTATTTACAGGAGTGCATTAAAATAAGATAAATAAATAAAACAAAGATGAGGACAAACACAACAGAAAAAAAAGACATAAGTGCTGCAGGGGGGGCATAAACAAACAAACACCACTAACAAAACTAACAGAACGCTCTCCTGTATAAAAGAGTCTTTAGGCCTGCTTTAAAGGAGCCCAGAGTCTGTGGTGTCCTCAGATGGTCAGGGAGGGCATTCCAAAGGCGGGGGGCAGTAGAGCAGAAAGCCCGATCACCCATAGTGCGGAGCTTAGTTCTGGGGGTGTGGAGGAATAGGCTGCTGCTGGACCGGAGATTGCGGGAGGAGTTTTGAGGGGTGAGCAGTTCTTTGAGGTACGGAGGTGCATTTCCCAGAGTGCATTTGAAAGTCAGGAGAAGGATTTTAAATTCTATCCTGTATGAAACCGGGAGCCAGTGCAGAGATGCCAGGATGGGTGTGATATGATGGTATTTCTGCACTCTCATCAGCATCCTGGCAGCACTGTTCTGGATGTATTGGAGCTTCTGGAGGCTCTTGCCAGGGATCCCGATGAAGAGCGCATTGCAATAGTCCAGCCTTGAGGAGACAAAGGCATGGACGAGCTTCTCGGCGTCAGACATGGTTAGGGTAGGACGGAGTTTGGCTATATTTTTGAGATGGAAAAATGACGTCTTGCAGAGATGCTTGATATGGGTAGTGAAGGCCAGGGAGCGGTTAAAGTTGACACCGAGGTTAGTGATAGAGGTAGAGAGAGGGATGGTTTGACCAGCAATGGTGAGGTGAGTAATGGGAGAGTGCTGGACCTGGTGAGGGGTACCAACCAGTAGGGGCTCAGTTTTGCTGCTGTTGAGTTGGAGGAAGTTTTGCTTCATCCACGCCCTTATCTCCTCAAGGCAGGTGTTCAGCCATGTTCAGGCAGCAGAGGGATTTGGGGCAGTTTTGAGATATAGCTGGGTGTCATCAGCATAGCAATGGAAAGATATACCATGCCGGCTGATGACATGACCCAGGGGGAGCAGATAGAGTATGAATAGGATGGGTCCAAGAACAGAACCTTGAGGGACACCACAAGTGACAGAAGTCATCCGAGACTTTGACACCCCCAGGGAGACATACTCAGTTCAGTCAGGCCACTGTTGTTCAAATAACTTTATTGACATTATGAAACAATACATTTTAGGTTTGGCGGTATGGTTCTGTTCACCAAGCCCTCTCGCCCATCCACGCGAGCAAGCATGGGTATGGCGGCGAGGGCAGCTGCACAACCCCCATTAGGGTTACGCTAGAACAGAACCGCAGCACTGAGAATGGTTTTGACAGATTCCATTCAGTCAGTTATATATATATATATATATATATATATATAAATGGCACTTTTAAGTGTCATTATCACAACAAGTTACAAGGAACCGGGCGTGAAACCCCGTAGAGCATGCCTAAGGCGACGGTGGCAAGGAAAAACTCCCTGCTGTTAGCAGGAAGAAACCTTGGGCAGAACCTGACTCTGAGGGGGAAGTCCATCCGCCGCTGACTGGCACCGGTTACTAAATGCTGATTACAGAATAGAAATTTGTAGACCGAACATATGAAAATGTCAATGTATAAGGAGCCGGTGAGGAAGACTGATTGAAGCCCGGCAGGTGCATCATAGCTGGGTACATGCATGGAGCTGGAGCCGACCGTCTGCTTCTGGAGAACGATGTTTGTTGATCTATAGCTACCGCTCCGGCGGATGCCGAAGCGGGAAGGAGAGAGGAAAATAAATCAGTAGGCACTCGAAAAATGTTAGTGATTCATGCAGGAGCGATATAGGCTAGGTGTATGTGCGCAATGGGAAACTGAAGAGGATGGAGCTGGGGTGGAGGGGGGGGGGTTTTGTGTGCAGCGGGTGTGCTGACAGGGGATCCACCATGGTAGGGCAAGGCGGTTAAATAGACCGCCTTGTTATGTGAATGGACTGATGGGTGAATCGTCACTACTCAGCTGAGCTGTCAGCTGATTAACTATGGCCGGGTTTCACTCTCGTGACCTGCCTGAACTGACGCTATGCTCGATTTCAGTCAGGCCACTGTTGTTCAAATAACTTTATTGACATTATGAAACAATACATTTTAGGTTTGGCGGTATGGTTCTGTTCACCAAGCCCTCCCGCCCATCCACGCGAGCAAGCATGGGTATGGCGGCGAGGGCAGCTGCACAACCCCAAAAACAACCATACGCCAAGTGCTGCCAGCATGTGCACACGTGATGACCGTGCAACGACCCCTCGCCTCAGAGGAAGCCGATCTGTCCATCAGCTCAAGGATCCCCCAATACCACAACGATCAATGTCATGTGCAACAACGCCTGTTGGACTCCCCCGTGCGCCAGATGGAGTGCGGACCAACCCCATGAAATCCATGTGTAGTGATGAAGAACAATGTGTGACCTTCTGGCTACCGTTGAAGCCATACTGTCCTTCAGCACAAGGTCCTTCTAACGTAACATGGATCAGTGGCTATGTGCACCAACGCCCGTTGGACTCCCCTGTGCCAGATGCAGTGCAAAATAACCCCAGGAAGTTCTACGTGTAGTGATAAAGAACGATGTGTGACCTCTGGCTACCGATGAAGCCATGCTGTCCTTCAGCACGAGGCCCTCTAACGTTACATGGATCAGTGGTTATGTGTGCTAACGCTTGTTGGACTCCCCTGTGTGCCAGATGTAGTGTAAACTAACCCCAAGAAGTTTATGTGTAGTGATGAAGAACAATGTGTGACCTTCCAGCTACCGATGAAGCCATCCTGTCCTTCAGCACAAGGTCCTTTAACGTTACATGGATCAGTGGCTAAGTGTACCAACGCTTGTTGGACTCCCCCGTGTGCCAGAGTATAGTATGACTAACCCCAAGAAGTTTATGTGCAGTGATAAAGAACAATATGTGACCTTCCAGCTACCGATGAAGCCATCCTGTCCTTCAGCTCGAGGCCTTTTAAACGTTACATGGATCAGTAGCTATGTGTACCAACGCATGTTGGACTTCCCCTGGGAGCCAGACATTGGATTACCCAGGGAAATTCTATGTGTAGTGGTGAATAACAATGTGTGACCTTTCAGCTACCGATGTAGCCATCCTGTCCTTCAACCCAAGGCCCCTTTACATTTACATGGATCAGTGGCTATGTGTACCAACGCCTGTTGGACTTCCATGGGAGCAAAACTAATCAGGGGAGTTCTAAGTGTAGTGATAGAAATTGTGTGATCTACCGCTCTCGGTCCTTCAAAATTACGTGGATCAGTGGCTATGTGTACCAACGCCTGTTGGACTTCCATGGGAGCAAAACTAATCAGGGGAGTTATATGTGTAGTGATAAGAACTATGTGTGACCTTCCAGCTCTCGGTCCTCTAACATTACGTGAATCAGTGGCTATGTGTACCAACGCCTGTTGGACTTCCATGGGAGCAAAACTAATCAGGGGAGTTCTATGTGTAGTGATGAAGAACTATGTGTGACCTTTCGGCTACGGATGAAGCCGGCATGCTTATGGGGAGAAGCTCTTCATCCCTCAGGTCAATGCCAATTAATACCATACCAACGCCTGTTGGTCTTCTCCCTGACGTCAGGGAGGATGCTGTGCGTAACATTGGCTTCATGGCGCCCGTATGCCTAGGGCCATTCTAACTACTGAAGTTGTATTTGTAGTGTATGTATATGTACCAACCACCTAAAAGCTATGTGTGACCTTTCGGCTACGGATGAAGCCGGCATGCTTATGGGGAGAAGCTCTTCATCCCTCAGGTCAATGCCAATTAATACCATACCAACGCCTGTTGGTCTTCTCCCTGACGTCAGGGAGAATGCTGTGCGTAACATTGGCTTCATGGCGCCCGTATGCCTAGGGCCATTCTAACTACTGAAGTTGTATTTGTAGTATATGCAAGAACAGCGCGAAGCGTGAATTTTTTTATAACGCAAGTCCAAATCCAATTATGCATAACACAATCCAGTCCAGGCGTCTACTAGCCTATTGATGAAAGGGACAGACGAGCATCCTTTGTTAATGATGTTGACGGTGGCTTGGTTGTCGCAATAGGCCAAAATTTGTTTCCTTGGCCAGCTGTTTCCCATAGGATGCAAGCAACGATGATTGGGTATAGTTCGAGCAAAGCTATAAATTGAATATTGCGAGGCAGAGTTTGCAGCTCTTTAGGCCATGTTTCTGCAACCATAGTATTATAAAACCCCCAAAAGCAATAGAAAGCGCTGCGTCGGTAAAGAATTTAAAAGTAGCTGATGTTTCGACGTAGTCGTTATGAAAACGGGATGCCGTTTAGAGATGGGCAATTCTGGCTCTTTCCAGTGAGTCAGATCATTTGCTCGGCTCACCACTAGAGCCGGCTCTTCATTCAGTAGCATTTGAAGATCGGCCAAAGTTAGTGATATTTTGACCCATGATTGGTCTGAGAACGTCCCTGAGGGATAACTCACATAGCAAGTTGAATTGACCCAATAGGGAGAGCGGCTATTTTTATTTTTTTTAAATTTTTAAATTTATTTATTTTATATTTTTATTTTATTATTTTATTTTAGCCTATTGATTCTGCGTTCTCGGTATATTTGATAGCTTCCCAAATGCGGGCCAATTTATCCGATGGCTGAGAGCCTGCACGATTATCTAAAATAATAATGCCTAGAAACTCGATAACACTAGGCCATTTAAAAGTTTCCTCGGATAGAGGAACGCCCATTTCATTAAACGTGTTTATTTATTTGTTTTAAACGATGTAACGCGACGATCCGCCTGGGAGTATGGAAAATCTACCACTAGGAAGTCGTCTAGCAGGTGTAAGACGGGGCAATTGCAGTTTAAGGAGAATCCAGCAAGTTTTCCGATAATGTACGAAAATAGGGGGACTGCTAGCCTCGACAACCAAAAGTAAGCCTGACCGAAAAATTAGGCCTACATTTTTTATTACCCACATGACGCCGACAAATGCCATTGGGATGGATGGAGAGGCATGATTTTTTAAATGCCTCCGTTATGTCAGCTTTACCGAGCCAAGCTCCTTTACCGGCATGTTTGATAAATTGAATCGCGTGGTCGAGCGGTTGCGTAAACAGGGAAAATGGTTGCGGGGGAATGATACTGTTAATAGCTTGGGCGTAGTTATTATACGGGCGGATAAGTCGATTAGGCGCTTTTTTCTGAATATTTACGTGTGGCTGCTCCTATAAGATTGATGCGAATATTGGAAATGGCGAGCTATCGAACGGGCCAATCATATAACCCTTTTCGACCTCTCTGGCAAGCAGTTTGTTCACTATTTCGGGTTCGTTTACAGCTGATTGAAAATTAGGGAAACCTGAGACTTTATTTTGGAAGGAAAGAAATCCGGCTGAAGCCCTGAATTAGACCAATTAATAATAATGGACAACAACGAGTTTAATGCTTCTTCAGAGCTTTTCCCAGCTCTGGGACGTTGACTTTAGGCTTTAATCCAAGTGCGAATCTTCCAGCCCCGAAATTGGACCTCTTGCTCCGCCTACCCACTTGCTATAAGTTTAAAATCCATGAAAATCAACCATGCGTCAAGAGCATAATGTTGCATAATTAATTGAATTTTGCATCGCAATCGTTAAACGGTCTGAAATTGATGATTTAATAGCAACTCACCTTTATTAATAGCTACTAGACATAATTTATTAATGCTTATTATACATTACGTTCATTTATACCACGGCATTGTTGAATACTCGGTTCTGATGGGGTCAATACGCATTCCAAGGTTGTGCATTGATTTTCACCACTGCCTTTTAACAGTGTGTCTTTCGTCCCGCTCGTGTCTCGCTTGCTTTCAACTTGGCTATCAGCTAAGTCTCGCAAGCATCCCATTCGATCCTATGCTGTCCTTTAGTCCACAGTTGTATTAAGAAAATTATGCATGTTTGGAAAATTCAAACATAAACACACTTATACGACCGAAAAACACTTCCGGTTTCGATATTTTACTTTCAGCGGTCAAAATAACTTTGGTCTAGCACTCCACAAAAACGGGACGCACATCACTGGTTCTTTGCAGAGTGAAATGATTACACGTGTCACATACTGACTGATCTACAGTATTCGGGTTTCTGTAGTTTTCGCGAAAATCAATGTTATTCTTTCGTCCCGTGTTTCTTTCGTCCCGGTTCTCCCCTAGTAGTATCCACAAAAAACTACACGCGTAATGTTGCAATGTGAATTAGGGTTGTCTGCAATCAGTAGTATGCTAGGGTAATATAGCCTACAAATCCCTGGCAATGATACAATTTAGCCGTAATAATGATGAATAGGCTACAACACTTAAATTCAACCTGAAAACTATTAGCTAGGTATCCGAGTAGGCTACGCAGATGCAGTAGGCCTACGAGCGCAATTATGTCCCGATAAATTAAAATACCATGCAGGATACAGATCGGCCAACGCAATAACGTGCAAGATATAGAATGTACAATTACATACCAGGTCGTATCAGCCTCCGTGAATGGCCACGAACCTCTCGTATCAGAAGCCAGCTCAATGATTAGCCTAGTCGGACCGCGTCCACGAAGTATCAGATCTCTTTGGTCTCCCACTTCCGGAACGAGGCAGCGAGTATGCGAACATGACCACCCAATATTCCAGGGCAGGGTGTATGCTTACCGTTTAGGTTAGCCCAAGGATCATATAAAGGTTACCGTGCGTTTTATACCTCTGAAGCCAATATAGTCTGTTAATGTCAGCTAGCAATTCTGTTGGAAGGTTTCGAATACGAGCAATAAGGTCCGGGTTACACGACAAGACACACGCTTTAAATAGCCAGCTTACGCAACGTGAATATCGCCCTTCCTTGTCCGGGAAATGTTATTTGAATATCGCCAGTTTCCATAGCGGACCATAAGCTTAAACGATACTTGCAGTCACTTAGCTTTAGCAACAAATTCAGGAATCCTATTAGTTTTCGCTGACAGTGTGCAGTCATGCATGCAGGGAAGCAGGTTTCGAATAACCGAATGTTATTTGAATATATCGCCCTTTTCTTTTGTCTAACAGACCATAAAACTTAAGAATACAGAGCTTGACATCACTTAGCTTTTACGTAGAATTTTGCAGGATTCCGATTCTTTTTTCCCCGGCGTGTAGTAGAACATGCAGGATGTGCAGCGCAGAAGATGTTTTTGTGTGCAGCGGGTGTGCTGACAGGGGATCCACCATGGTAGGGCGAGGCGGTTAAATAGACCGCCTTGTTATGTGAATGGACTGATGGGTGAATCGTCACTACTCAGCTGAGCTGTCAGCTGATTAACTATGGCCGGGTTTCACTCTCGTGACCTGCCTGAACTGACGCTATGCTCGATTCCTGTCTGACAGATAGGAGCGGAACCAGTTCAGGGCTGGTCCAGAGAGTGCGATGTAGTTCTGGAGGTGTTCAAGGAGGACTGAATGATCGATGGTGTCGAACGCTGCACTGAGATCCAGAAGGATAAGAAGGGAGGGGGAACCAGCATCAGCAGTCATCAGAAGGTCGTTGGTGACCCTAAGTAGCGCTGTTTCAGTACTGTGGGCTGGCCGGAAACCAGACTGGAACTTCTCAAAAAGATTATGCAGGTTTAGATGGTCTTGGAGCTGTGCTGCAACTGTTTTTTCTAGCACCTTGGAGAGGAAAGGAAGGTTGGAGATAGGTCTGTAATTGGCCAGATTTTCCGGATCCAGGGTGGGTTTTTTGAGAAGGGAACTGATTACAGCAGTCTTGAGTGCTGGGGGAACACGGCCGGATTGGAGGGAGTGGTTAATCACCAGGGTGATCAGAGGGTCTGATGTTGTTGACCTTTGTTTTAAAATAGTCAATAAAGCTGTTGCACTGCTCCTCTGTGGTCTCATTGGGAGAGTGAGCTCGAGGCTTGAGAAGGTGATCTATAGTGGAGAACAGGTGCTTTGAGTTTCCAGGATTTTTATTGATGAGGTTGGAGTAAAATAATGACTGTGCCTTTTTCAGAGCATTTGAATAGGCTCTTTGGTGGTCACGAAAAGCCAGTTTGTGTATGGTGAGCCCCATACTTCTGACACGCCGCTCCAGTATGCGCCCAGCAGATTTCATTTTTCTCAGCTCTGGTGTAAACCAGGGAGCAGAGCGAGAGAAAGCAACCACTTTCATTTTAATGGGGGCATGGAGGTCAAAAATGCGGCTCACTGATTTATTATAAAATGACACAGTTTTATCTACTGATGAGAAGGTTGGGGCAGGGGGGAGATTCAGGAAGTCCTCCGACAGGCTGGCTGGACTGATCTTTTTCCAGTTCCGAAAACGCATGCAGCGCTTGGACTTAGCCAGAGGGGGCAGGAAAGCCAGCTCCATAAGAACAGCCTTGTGGTCAGACACACCAAGGTCAGTGACCTGAAGATGGGTTATGGGGACAGAGTCAGTGATGACCAGGTTGAGTATGTGCCCCCGGGTGTGTGTAGGGACTTTAACAAGTTGTTTCAGGTCGAGACACTCGAGCAGACTCAGGAAGTCGACAACAGAATGACCTGAGGGGGAGTCAACATGAATATTGAAATCCCCGAGGATCACGATGTTGGCTGAGGTGGAGCAGAGTGAGGTAAGGAGATCAGATATTTCAGGAAGGAAGGATGGATTAGGTTTGGGGGGCCGGTATATAAGAAGAATCATCATGGAGTAGGGGGGTCTGCTTTTTATTGCAAGACATTCAAAAGAAGACAAATTTGGCAGTGGCAGGAGGGACAGCTTCCACTCAGCCTGGTGTATGAAGGCTAGACCGCCACCACGGCCATTTTCGCGGGCCTTTTCAATATATATATAACCAGGTGGGCAGGCCTCATTTAGGGCGGAGTAGATTCCAGGTTTATGCCAGGTTTCAGTTAGGCGCATACAATTGAGCTTTTTGTCCAGAATGTGGTCATGAATCAGAAGGGATTTGTTAGCTAGAGACTGCACGTTCAATAATTCCATGCTGATAGGCGAGGGAACTTTTGGTGGGATAGGAACTGCAGCAAGTTTCTGTAGAGGTCGCAAAACACTAAAATCCACTCCGTGTTTTCTGATGTGTCCAGTGTGGAGGGATCTCGCTGTGTTTCCCGAGAATGACGTACAACTCTGTTTCGGTTGCGCCATTCATTTTAAAACCCCGACGGGAACCCCTGTGACTGTAACGCTGTCTGGACTTTAGAATCCCAAGCTCATGACAGCGGGTTAGAACTCCGTTCATTGTTGGAAATGTAAAGTTCCGAAGATGCAGTAGCTGTGAGAGTGTATACGAGGCCATTATAAAATTAATAATTTAAAGGTTGTATCAGCGATTTTGGGTGACGTCACTTCTGAAGCGAAATCCCAAACAAACATACTTATGAATAATTATGTTATGTTTTAAAAAATAGTGTTCAAGCATCCAGAATTATAACCACGTTAATAACGTTTGTAAGAAACCAAACCGTTTGTAAATCCGTCAAGATTTCAGCGAGATAAGAGTATTAGCGTTTGTGCAGATCATTGTGATTGGTTGGAATACTGTTTATTTTGGTTTTGAGTGGTTGGTAGTACCATTTGTTTTTGTGTACGATCTCGGAGCATAGGCTGCCTACAGAGACGCGGTTTTTTGACGGCCTGCTTATGGGGCGGGCAGCTAGCGGATCGTGAGGAAAAATCAGATGAATGTGATCATTTATGTTTCCACCCAAAATCGCTGATACAATCTTTAATGTTAATATTAATTAATCTGTACATATTAATTAGTCATTCCCCTGTGTCCACAGTTTATCTCCCACCAAGTGGATCAATATGGCTATTGAGAAAACACACATCTGAAAACACATTGCTCTCACACAAAGAGACAATAGGAATTGCAAGCCTGCCTGAGACTGATGCCACAATGGGGCTCTGTGGCCCTACAGACATGGGCCTGGGCACAAAGTTCAAGACACTGGGTGGGAACCCCATATGCAGGATCCACCAGTCAGCAGCTTTAAAGAAATCCCAGATGCACCCAGAGCCAGTTAAAATCTGAGACAAATTTTCTTTGCCTTTTTAACTGTACAGATAATTTTTCCTGGGTAGGTATTTATTTTGTGTCTGTTATCCATTCATATGAGCTTCTATGGAGAGCAATTTTGCTGTGTCTGTGTTATCTGTACAGATTAGTTTATATGGATAGGTGGATATGCATTTATGCTGTGCCTGTTTTATCTGTACAGATTAGTTTATATGGATAGGTGGATAGGCATTTATGCTGTGTCTGTGTTATCTGTACAGATTAGTTTATATGGATAGGTGGATAGGCATTTATGCTGTGCCTGTGTTATCTGTACAGATTAGTTTATATGGATAGGTGGATATGCATTTATGCTGTGCCTGTTTTATCTGTACAGATTAGTTTATATGGATAGGTGGATAGGCATTTATGGTGTGCCTGTGTTATCTGTACAGATTACTTTATATGGATAGGTGGATAGGCATTTATGCTGTGCCTGTTTTATCTGTACAGATTAGTTTATATGGATAGGTGGATATGCATTTATGCTGTGCCTGTTTTATCTGTACAGATTAGTTTATATGGATAGGTGGATATGCATTTATGCTGTGCCTGTTTTATCTGTACAGATTAGTTTATATGGATAGGTGGATAGGCATTTATGGTGTGCCTGTGTTATCTGTACAGATTACTTTATATGGATAGGTGGATAGGCATTTATGCTGTGCCTGTTTTATCTGTACAGATTAGTTTATATAGATAGGTGGATAGGCATTTATGCTGTGCCTGTTTTATCTGTACAGATTAGTTTATATAGATAGGTGGATAGGCATTTATGCTGTGCCTGTTTTATCTGTACAGATTAGTTTATATGGATAGGTGGATAGGCATTTATGCTCTGCCTGTTTTATCTTTACAGATAAGCTTCTATGAGAATTTATGCTATGCCTTTGTTATCTGTACAGATTTGCCTCTATGAGTGGCATTTATGTTGCGTTTGCGTTATCTGTACAGACGGTCCTGGGGCCCCCTGTGTTTGATGGTTTTTGTTGCAACCACAGTTGCAATCCCAGAATCTTAACAAACTGTTAACCTTTCTTAATTAGGTGATTTTCATGTTTAGAGGAATTATTCACCCTCTTAAGCCAAATGATGTCACACATTGTCCTTATTGTGCTATATTGCAACAATTATATAAAAAGAGGTTACTAAATTATGTATTTTAACTGATGAAATTAAAAAGTGAAGTGAATCAATAGGCTCCTAATTAGATTGTTGAACATGTGTTAAACTTTCATCATTTTTTCCTTAAGCTTATTAACACAATGCAGGTTTGGCTTATTATCATTGGCTTTGTGTTTGAATTCTTCATTATCTACCAAATGGTTAGTTTTAGTGGCCACGTGTCCACACTTTCACCAATTAGGAGGCTATTGATTCAAATCAGTATTTCAATGGATCAGTTAAATAATTTTCTTATCTGTTTTAAATAATATAGCACAATAAGCACAATGTGAACATGGGGTGTTTATTCTACATGGCATGCATAGCTATTTCTGATATAATGTGGCTTAAGAGGGTAAATAATTCCTCTAAACATGAAAGGCACCTAATTAAGAAAAAATAACAGCTTGTTAAAATTCTGGGATTGCAACTGTGGTTGCAACAAAAACCAGCATACACAGGGGGGCCCCAGGACCGGTTTGGGAACCCCTGCACTAGACCAGGAATGTCAAACTCATTCCATTGAGGGCCGAGTGTATGCAGGTTTTTGTTCCAACTGTGCCCTACACCAGCTGATTTCACTAATTAGCTCAGCTCTTCAATCAAGGAGGTGAACTAATTAGTGGGATCAGCTGGTGTAGAGCATGAGTTTGACACCACTGCCCTCGACCTAACCCCTTCCTGTTTGCAGATATGAAAGGACTCTGATAGGCTATGTGGAGCCTGCACCATATTGCTTTGACCTATCAATTTCTTTCTGCAAACATGAATGGCCCAAAATTGGTGTTTCTGGCCTTTTTTTTTTTACAACTGGTTGACGTAGAAAAATCACACCCAGGTGGTGAAGTAAGTGGTGCATGTGACACATGGGCTACTCCTGATTGGTCTAAATCTCATGCTACGAACGGACACACACACGGACACACATCAGGTATAGAAGCGGCTGCACCGCTTAAAAAGACCAAATGCCATTTTGGCATATATATGTATTTTTTCATCATTCAAGGTATTCTGTTTTTAATTAACAAAGATTTTTCTTTTTGCTTGATCAGACAGCAATCCTGTATTCAGCTACCCTACAATCATCATCAGTTAATTTTACCCTATTGCCCATGTTGGGATTTGAACCAGCAGCTCTCTGGTTATCAGGCCACAGTCTTAACCTCTAAGCTACAATGCAATAATCTGTTTTCAAAGCACTAGTGATCCAATACAATGTAACTCCGCTGAATGCCTTGTACACATTTGGCATAGATGTGTCTTAGTTGAGCCAAGCTGTGAACAGCTCAGTTTGTATTGCTGCAGATTGTAGTGCCCTTTGGTAAAAATGCCTGATTGATTGGACTTTATCAATGAATTCAACTCAACAAACGTCATTACAAAATTAACCATAATATTTTGGATGACATTATGACAAATATACCAAGTAAGGCAGAATATGTATGTATTCTGTGGGCAATTGTAACAGGGGTCAATTGTAACAAAATTCTTTGTTACAATTGCCCCCAACCCTGAACACATGAAACTAGCTAGCTTGCTGGATAGAATCTCAGCTCTAACTTGTTTCAGATTGGTGCAGTTTTATGGTGTTGCAATTGCCCCCTGTTACAATTACCCCCAGAATACTCTACACTTAAAAGATAAAGGACATCCTGGATACAAACATTCACAAATACAGTTTAAAATATTGGGAAATATTTATTTTTGAGAGTAAGAATGAGATCCTCACATTATTAATATTTATTCAGTAATTTATATTTATTTAGTAATTCATTCATATTTTTTCAATAATTCAGTATTTATAATATTCATTAATAAAAATTACTTGCTTCATTTTCAGTTGAACTTGCAACCTTCTCAGACTTGGGCTCAGTCTTTGACAGTCAAACATTTGTTGTACAGAGTTGAGGTGACAGTGGCTCAGTAAATTAAGGAACAGGCCTAGTAACCACAAGATTGCATGTTCAATTCCTACCTGGTGATGCACTGCCACTGTGTATAAGTGTCATTATTATTTTCAAAATGGCTTATTTGGGTTTGTTTGTGATTTTTTACTAGGCTCTTTTGCCACCTAAATGGGACTCAGACCTGTAGCATAGTGATTAGTGAGCAGGACTTTGAAGTTATTGATGTCAGGTTCAAATCGCACTGCATCCTGAATTGAAGTTTGTCTTTTAAACATCTTTAAACAACACCTACTTGAAATGGTTGATCCTCTATTAACATCTCTAGAAATGTTTAAACCATGAAATATATTCTGAGATGTAGATTAGATTTGAATGTAAGACCTGTCACGCAGTTCTGTTCACTAATCACTATGCTACTGGTCTAAGACCTCATGCAAGGCAAACAAACCCAAAATCCCAAAGCCTACAAAATGACACATTTAAGACAGTTGAATTCACAATTAGATTAGATTCCCACCAGCTGGGAATCGAACATGCAATGCAGAGGTTAGTAGCCCTGTTCCTTAATCACAGAGCCACTGTCACTGAAACTCCAATGGACAAATGTTAGCCCTTCAACCCAAGTCTGAGTAAGAACAATGGTCTGACTGAAGAAAGTCCTGCTGAGAATGAAGCAAGTCTGAATGAAAACAAAGGGTGCAATTTTCAGGCTCTTACTCATGTGTGCTAAGACAAGCGGTGTGACATGGAATATGGGATGCTCTGAGTGTGCTGTATCTGTAGACTCAGAGCATTCCATTCCATATTCCATGCCACATTTTTACCAGACCGCCTGTCATAGCGCACAGCACACTGGAGTAAGAGCCTGAAAATTGCACCCAAAGTGTTCTAAAATGGATGCTGTATATCAGATTACTGACGAAACATCTAAGCTAATGTTAAAGTTTAAACACTGATGTACATTAAAACTAACATTGACACCTATTTAAAATGAAGACAAAATAATATTTTTGCAATATACATGTATGAAAAAATAGTTCCTTAAGAACCCTTTTTTCCAAAAGGGTTCTTCAGATGAAAAGGGTTCTAGACAATCCTAAAAACCCTTGAAAAACCCTTGCTTCTAAAAAGGGTTCTTTGGAAGAAAACAGTTCTAGATAGAACCCTACCCCTCTGCTAAGAACCTTTTTGTAACCCTTTTTTTTTAGAGTGTATCTCTAAAGTAAATGTGAGAAAGGTCTGACTATCATGGCACAGCACCTCAAGTATAGGGAGTGAAAAGTAGCTGCATTTACAACTCGCCCTCTGTGAAAATAATTCAAAGCTCTGTATGGTCCATTAAAAATCCTACAGCTAAAATATTGAACAATCAAAATGAACAGCATAGATCTAAAGTTACATGAAGTTACTCTAAAGTCAATGAAGTTACTTATATTTCTAAATTTTTCCAGATACATATACAGTAAATATGTCTGCCATATAACTATCTATACAACTTTTAGGTATTAGTTTAGCTTATTTATGTGTTTAAATGCTCATGGTGCTAGAGTTAGGGGAAACCATAATTCTTCAAGGTCTCTGGAGAGGCCTGGAGCCATCACACAGTTTAATGCAGATAAGACAGAATGAGTTGCATAAGGAAGGTGGGGGAACTCCAGGATAAATGGGAACCCCAGAAGCCCACAATTCAGACTTGTGGTTTACACCTCCAGAGGGAGTGTTGTTTGCTTGTCTCCATGTGCAGACATACTTTAATAAACGGAGATTTCAAGAGCCTCTCTACCTTGCTTGTGTGGTGGCCAGAACTGTAAATATTGTCTGACAACTGTGTTACATAACAGTATGACCTCCTGTGAAATTGAGAGTTGTGGTATAGTTGTCCTAAGTATGACTAAGAATAAGAATTAGTCATTAAGTAGTTTTGTCATATGAGTTGTCCTACAGTCCTACCTTGCCAGGTACACTGCCTGGCCAAAAAAAAAGTCGCACACTCTAATATTTTGTTGGACCACCTTTAGCTTCGATTACAGCGCGTATTCGTCGTGGCATTTTTTCGACAACCTTATGCAATGTCACAACATGTATTTCCATACAGAGTTGCATTCATTTTTGGCCGAGATCTTGTATTGTCGACGGGAGAGTCAAACCACTCTGTAAAGTCTTCTCCAGCACATCCCAAAGACTTTCAATTGGGTTAAGGTCAGGACTCTGGTGGCCAATTCATATGTGAAAATTATTCCTCATGCTCCCTGAACCACTCTTTCACAATTTGAGCCTGATGAATCTTGGCATTTCCATCCTGGAATATGCCCATTGATGGGATAACCTGGTCATTCAGTACATTCAGGTACTCAGCTGACTTAATTTTATTTTATTTTATTGAAACAACCCCAGATCATAACACTGCCTCCAGAGGCTTGTACAATGGGCACTATGCATGACGGGTGCAATGGCGACTTTTTTTTTGGCCAGGCAGTGTATTTAGGAGTCCTGATGACTTTTGAGGATAAGAGTAGCCACCAGATGGCTCTGGTGATTGACCAGCCCGTATTGGGAAAACAATGTTTTGAATTGTAAAATTATGTTGAGGTACTGAAAAGGTTGAATTGTAATTGTTTGTTACATTGTCACAGTTACATATTACTTTGTATTTTGACTGAAATAAATCAGTTTTTCTAGTTGGATAATATTGAGCATAAATATACAGTACATTAGAATCAGATTAATTTCAATATATGGGATTACTAGCATCTATTCAGCTATACTGCATCTCCTACAGGCACTTGCCTTGACTTCTTTCGCATTTGGTGAAAGCAGAAATTCTCTTGCTCCTGAAATTTAGTTGGACCAAGATTGCTTTTTTCCACCATCACCTGTGTGAGTGACATGCTTCTTGATCATGCTACCTTCTGTTGGACAAGCAGTGTTTAGTAAAAACCTATTGTTTGATCTCAATGACTAATGCGAGCAGTCTTCCGGATAGTGTATAACAATCACAAAGAGTAGACATTCAATTGAAAGTAAATTCTTCATAACTTTTTATGATTTTGTTATACACTATTTGGAAGACTGCTCAATAGTCATTGAAAAATACAGTATAAAATCTGCCGCATGACAACTCTGAGGGCCCTCATGTTTGCATAATTCATCAGAACCCCAGAGAACAGAATGTAACCCGACTTCTCAAGAAATAGCAAAACAGTCCTTTGAAGACACTTAGTGGACAAATACTGGTACTGCATCATATTCCTGAAAGCTTGCAGCCTGCTCTTAGCAAAATTGAACAATGGTTCCCTGTAAAATTTTCAAAAAACATTGTTAAACCTTAAAGAATTTCTTCTCATATTCTTCTTTGGAGGGGGGTTAATCATCATGTTGACTGTTCTAAGGTAAAAGTGGCTGCTGGCTTGCTCATCCTGTTCAGGCACTGTCCTAGTGTATGGATGGATGCCATGGACTTGTATCGAACCTGCACTGTGCCAGTGCTGACTATTTCCGGCAGCCCTACAGGGTTATGATTGGAGGGTTTCAGCCAGCCAGGATGGTATTGTCTCACCACACACCAGTGACCCCTGCTGGTTGATTGGGTTCGACCTGGCTGCACATGAAGCGTCTTCCTCCAACTCATGTAACTTGCCAACTGTGGTGTGATAAGAAGTGGTGACTGACATAATGTGCTTTGGAGGAAAACCCCTGCTTGTCTGTGTGGTGATACTCGCATACTCTTGCATATTAACCAGTCATGACACGGAGAGCAGATATCAAGTTGAGCGTAGTTTACTTCTATCAAGATCAACAGATACAGATACAGGGCACATGCGCAGTAGTATTATATGTTGAACATGCACAGTTCACATGTACTATACATGACATCTCCCCCCTTTTTAAAGTAAAATGTTCCCACTTTTACTATAAGAGTGTCTCTATGTTGATATGTTGAAATAACACACTACTCTTTTTTTTTCAAGTTGTCACTTAATCATAACATTAACTATAACAAACAATAACCTAGGGTTTTGGGTAGACTGCCAAAAACCCATTGGGTTGAAACAGGATTATTCTGCCCCTAAGAATATCAAACCCAATTTTATCTTATAAATCAAGGCGGGACAGCGGCTTCACTGCTCGTCCGGATCTGGTAGTCGCAGGACCATCATGTTGAACTGTCCCATGGTCTCTACCAGTGTCACTGTGTCTGGGTGGTGGATCACTTGTGTTGACACACAGCTCTGGTGGACCGTTGCAATGTTCATCTGGAGCAGTTAGTTGCTCTCTGTTTACCAGCTGGATGTGTCTGCGGTTCGTTCTCGGAGTGTCCCCACGCTCTACTCTGAGGGTGAATGAGCGTGGAGCAGGCTTGTGGTTTTGCACAACAGCCGTGGTCTTCCAGGCTTTCTCTGTGTCGAGTTTGAGTCAAACTGTCACCTGGGGCAAGCGGTGGTAGCAGCTTGGTTGAGTACCTATGATTGTAGAACTTCTCGTATGAGCATTTTGCTTTTGCATCGTTGTCCTTAACCTGCTGCGTATTTGGCCACATTGGTTTCAGGTTTTCTTTCAGTGTTGGCAAGGTGGTCTGCATGGTTCAGCCCATCAGGACTTTTGCCGGACTCTCACGTTGGCTGTCTTCACTGCACGCTCAGCCATTCCATTAGCCTGGGCATGGTGTGGACTTGACGTGAAGTGTTGGAAGTCGTACTCTGCTGCAAACGTTTGGAATGTCTTTGCAGTGTACTGTGGTCCATTATCACTAACGACTGTCTAGGGGATACCAAACTGTAAGAACACACTTTTCAGCTTGTCTATAACAGTCTCTGAATCTGTTCTCAGCAGGTGGAGTATTTCCAGCCACCTGGAGAAATAGTCCACTACTAGGTATGTTTTTCCTTTGTGTTCGCACAAATCAGTGGCAACCTTTTGCCATTGTAGGTCAGGCAAGGGAGTGGTGATCAAGGGCTCCTTATTCTGTGAAGGTCTGTGTGTGTTACAGTGCTGGCACGACAGTATGAGCTCCCAACATCGTTTGCAATGCCTGGCCACCAGACGGAGTTCTTGTAGCGTTCATGACACTTGGTGGGGCCTTGATGTCCCTAGTGAATCTTGATTTTCATGTCAGCTCTCATGCTGGCAGGAATGACGATCTGATTTCCACGTCTGAGTAATCCATTGTGTTCACTGAGCATCCCTTGCTCATGGAAGAATGGTTTTGCTGCAGCTGTCACGCTTTTGACTCAGACCATCCTTGTTTGATGCAGCTCAGTACACGCTGTAGATCTTCATCTCTCCTTTTCTCCTCCTTTATCTGTTCCAGGATTGATTTTCTCTCTGTTTCGTTTTGTTCCACAGCATCCACGTAGGCTTGGACCTCTACTGCGAGCTCACCTGTTTCTGTGTTCTTGTTCGGGTGCCTGGATAGCGCGTCGGCCACGATGAGTTCCTTTCCGGGCATGGAGACTGCAACTGGGTTGAACTTCATCAGCCTGATGAGGAGCCTTTGACAGCGGAGTGGTGCTTTATCCAAATCTTTGGAATTGATCAAAGTCACCAATGGCTTGTGGTCTGTGAGAGGTTTGTAGCTCTCTAGCCCACACAGGTAATGATAGAAGCGCTCAGATGCCCACACTCCAGCTAGGCATTCTTTCTCTACCTGTGCATATCGCTTATCAGTGTCTGTCAGAGTCCTCAAACAGAACGCTACTGGTCTCAGTGAGCCACTGTGCTCCTGGAGAAGTACGCCTCCTAGCATGTAGCCGCTTGCATCTGGACTTACAACTGTAGGCCGTGCTGGATCAAAGTACTCCAGCACTGGGGCTGAAGAGATCACACATTCACATTTGTCCTGCTGGGGGCCCCAAAACCACTCATGATCAGACTTCAACAGTGCGTTTAGTGGCTGTAAGACAGTGGAGAGGTTGGGCAGGTAACGACCAATGTAGTTGATCATCCCCAGCAGCCTTTTCAGTTCTGTCACGTTGGTCACTGGTTCCACATTGGTGATTGCGCTCACTCTCTCTGGGCTAGGGGTGACGCCGTCTTTACTTATCACCTGTCCCAGGAAGTACAGTGTTAGTTGGTGGAGTTTACACTTTTCCTTGTTGAGCCATAGACCGGATGCTCGGATTGTGCCCATCACTTTCTGTAACCTGGCATTGTGCTCCTCCACAGTGCTGCCAAAGCAGAGGATGTCATCCATATAAACCACAGTTCCTTCTAGCCCGTGCAGGAGCTCTGACATCTGTCTCTGAAAAATCTCTGGTGCTGAGGTTATTCCGAAAGGAAGTCTTTTGAAGCGGTACCTGGCCTGTGGTGTTATGAAGGTGGTCAGACACTGGCAGCATCTTGCAGCATCAAGGCTAGAAAACCCTGTGCTACCTGCTAGCTTCGGAAGGAGGTCATGTATTGTAGGTAGGATGAACCTTTCTCTTTTAACACTCTGTCAGGTAAGTGAGGATTAGGTAAAATGTGTATTATCTGAATCCAGCGGTTCCAACAGTCAATGCCCTTGTTAAAACGTTCGGCACTCTGAATACTGAACACAAGCGATATTGCGTGCTAGAACCCCTCACTTAACCTACATTCAAAATAAGTTTTACGTTATTTAATTTAATAATTATTATTAAAAATTACAATCATCAATTAAATCGCTGAATTCTTTGATAGGTAAGTCGAACAGTAACCTGGTGGATCAACCAACAAGCCAAAACAAGGTCTAAATCAGGTCTTTAGATTAAATAATTTTATTAAATGAAAAACAGTCAATTAGAATAATGACTTGAAATCATACATTCACAAAGGAATGCAGGCTGACTACTTATAATTTACAAAAGGGAAGACATTAATTAGAAGATACCAGTAAAGAGAGAGATAAGCCAAAAATTGCCAATATTATTTAAGGATGAACTTCTCCCCCAAACAAACTCCAAAACTGACTAACCTCTTTCCTTCATTACACTAATAAAAATACCTCCACACGAAGAGCATCCCTGTCCTGATTGGGTTAAGGTGTGGGAGGGTGGTGGGAGAGGGGTCATTTATGACAAAGACTGGCTTTTCTTTGTGGGGGTAAGTGAGTGAGAGAAAGACAGAGAGCGACAGAGATAGAGAGAAAGGGGCGGGGGAGGGGGGGGGTACTTTCTTTATATCTAAATATTAGATATCCTACAACTCTCATTTAAAGGATAAGTTCACTATTTTGGACCTTGGACCCTATTTGCGGTCTGTCTTCCATGAACCTGACACATTGAGTCCATATTTTCGCTGATCGGTCCAGTATTGAGCTAGCTACAGATTTCCTGTAGGCTCTCACTGGGCTACAATAGAAGTCAACGGGGCAATTAGAGATGTTATGGAAAAACAACGATAAATGTGCTTTTATAGCTCAGTGTGTATTCTTACGGTCTCAGTATGCTCTCCTGTGAAATGTAGGCTATCGCAAACGCAAACCGAACGTAGAAACAACAGTTCCATTTGAAACAGAACTATTTCTCCGACCGCACTACCTTGCACTGTAAACTTCCGCAGTCTAGCTACGTTGTAGAGGGGCCGCTTGAAAAGCAGTTGATCACAAATCCTGACCTCCCGTTGGAGTTTACTAGCTAGTAGCCTACAGCAGAACTATTTGTAACGCAGTGTTTGTAATCATCATTTGTAATAATTTACATTACCTGCGCAACTTCAGCCTCTCTCTCTTCTCTTGCTCTCTTATCATCCATCTCTTGTAGTTCCGTGTCCGTGTATTCTGGCTCAAATCTGTAGCCAGTAACGTCAAAGTCAAAATCGAATTCTTCGTCTTCGTAATCATTATAGTCATCCATCATCCAAGTTTTTTTTGTGGAAATTGTAGCCTACGTTGCTGCAGGTAAACAAACGCAGACTGCTCACATAGATAGTTTCGTAAACGGCCGGCACACCTTCCCGCTCCCCCACCCCCGACACATAGTACTCCGCGGGAGCAGCGAAAACAAGCAACAGAGAAATGCTTACTTCCAAGCCATGCCAAGCACGTAAAAATGTTCGGATTGAGATACATTTCACAGGAGAGCATACTGAGACCGGTAACAATACACCCTGAGCTTCCCGTCTCATTTATTGTACATGAAAGCACATTTATCGTTGTTTTTCCATAACATTTCTAATTGCCCCGTTGACTTCTATTGTAGCCCAGTGAGAGCCTATAGGAAATCTGTAGCTAGCTCAATACTGGACCGATCAGCGAAAATATGGACTCGATGTGTCAGGTTCATGGAAGACAGACCGCAAATAGGGTCCAAGGTCCAAAATAGCGAACTTATCCTTTAATTTTTGAAGTCCACACAAACGCGAATTTTCCCATTACGTTTTACAATCGGGACCACAGGGGCACACCATTCTGTTGGTTCAGTCACTTTTTCTATGATGCCCATTGACTATGCCCATTCTCCACCTTAGGAAGTAGGGGTACTGGAATGTGTCACGGTGTGGCTACACTGTAAGGCTGTGCGCCGTCTTTGAGCACAATTTTCACAGGTTCCCCTTTAAGAGTGCCAACATCTCCATACACACTGACTTCCTCAATGCGCTTTATTAGTCCCATGTTGACTGCAACTGTGCGACTGAGTAGATTTTCCCCACTGGACTTCACCACCACAACTCCTGCCATTTAATATTGATCAGGGCTCTTGTCTTGACGATAAACTGCCCTGTAGTGGTCACCTGTGCCACCTGGACTTTGCAGAGTATTCGTAACTGGCTTAAAGGGATAGTTCGGAATTTTGGACATAATGTCTCAATTACGACTTACCCATGATGTAGTTGATTGATGGAAACAATTTTCAGATAATTCCATGCTGTCCCTTCTTTTGGACATACACACATTGCTAATGCTAGCACAACTCTAAGGTAACTGGTAGCATCCACTACCAAACGTACTTAAACACTCCACAGTGCACCCAAAGCAAATAAAATACGACGACAGTCTATCGGGGTTATTTTCAGTGATTATGCCATCATTTTTGAAGTCAAACTATCGTTGAATCCTTTACTTTGTGCTCACCTAAATTCTCCGTGGAAGTACGGCGGCGGAGCGATACTTTATGTTAGGAGGTAACGTAAAGTATAGCTCTGCCGCCGTATGTAGTGCCGGCCAACAACAATATCACGCATGTGAAAGAATCAGACTAGTAGTATTGTTAGCTAACGTTCAGGTAAGATGGTATTTCGGTGTGTATTTCAAGGTTGTTCAAATCATGCAAAAAAATGGGCACCACAAAGTTTTCACCGATTTCCAGTGGAAGATCAACAAAGAAAACAGCTGTGGCTTCTTGCTGCTCGCATGGATGTCAACACACCAGTTGAGACTCTAAAAAAGTTAAAAGTGTGTAGTGACCATTTCACGGAGGATGACTATGTGAAAATCAAAAAAGGACGGTCGGGACACCCTCTACTGAAGGAGACTGCTGTGCCATCACCTGTTTTTCTTCATGCACCGAAAACAACTGATGAGCAGGTAACTAATAAATGATTGCATGCGTGATCTATCTATTCAATTTAGCTAGCTAGTTGCCATGATTGGGAAGTCATGGAAGTGGTCAAACCTTTCCTGCAAATTGGTAGCCAGTGTGCTTGCTTGTATATGCTGTGTTATTCTGTAGCATGTTTGTGTTTAGCTGACTTGTTGTCTACCAAATATGTAACTTTACGGCAAAACGAATTGTGTCGGCAACTGTGGAGTACAGCAGATAGCCTACAGGCAGATACCCTGGCTAATCTAGAGCTAGCTCCGCCGCCGTACTTCCACAGAGAATATAGATCAGAACAAAGTAAAGGATTCAACGACTTCAAAAATGATGGTATAATCACTGAAAATAACCTCGATAGACTGTCGTCGTATTTGATTTGCTTTGGGTGCACTGTGGAGTGTTTAAGTGCGTTTGGTAGTGGATGCTACCAGTTACCTTAGAGTTGCGCTAGCATTAGCAATGTGTGTATGTCCAAAAGCAGCGACAGCATGGAATTATCTGAAAATGGTTTCCATCAATCAACTACATCATGGGTAAGTCGTAATTGAGACATTATGTCCAAAATTCCGAACTATCCCTTTAAGCTGAGGCTTCTTGGCTAAGCGCTCAAAAGTAGCTTCTAACATGACAGAGGTGTCTGCTCCTGAATCTATCTTAAACAGTACTGGGCTTCCATTAACAACAACAGTTGTACGCTATGGTGGCTCATCATCTGTGATTATTGCATCGATACATTTCTCTTCAGTGAGTGAGCCCAAAAACAATCTCCATCATCATAAAATTACACTTCCTGTACTGATTTCGAGTGGCAGACAGCAGCAAAGTGGCATACTCGTTTACATTTCATGCATCTTTTACCTTTTGCTGGACATTCGTCAGTCCTGGAGTGGCCGCGCCTGCACCTGGTGCATCTGTCTCTGTCTCTGTCACTGTGCTGTTTGCGCTGGCTTGTGTTGCTCTTGTAGAACTTTCCTTATCCTTTCCCCTTTTCTTGAATGGCACTTTCAGCTCCTCCACACGGTCTGCGGAGGGGGCGGCTGTGCCCATGCCCTCTGTGTTCTGTGCGTTTACCATCTCAGAGTGCTGTGCCGTTTCCATAACAGTGTGAAATTACTTTGCATTTGCAGTTTTTGTGACACCTGTTTATCACGAATGCCTATCACCAGCCTATCACGGATCTGTTCATCCTTTAGTGACCCAAAATCACAGTTCTTGGCTAGCTCAAACATTTTCTGATGAAGGCTTCCTCTGATTCTCCTGCATTCTGCACTCTGGAGTGAAACTTAGCTCTCTCAAATATGACGTTACGTTTCGGAATAAAATGTTCATCAAACTTCTTCATAACGTCTGCGTAAACGTCTGCAATTTCCCTGACTCCAAAAACAAATGATTTGAAGACGTGTTGCTTGCAGTCAGGCCAGTCTGACGGCCTTGTGAAATTCAAGGGATCTGGCGCTGAAAACTTTGCCATGTCTTCCAAAATTAATTAAAAATATTCTGGGCAATTTTAACGTCTGACACCATTTGGCGATACTCGCATACTCTTGCATATTAATCAGTTATGACATGGAGAGCAGATATCAAGTTGAGTGTAGTTTACTTATCCATCAAGATCAACAGATACAGATACAGGGCACATGCGCAGTAGTATTATATATTGAACATGCACAGTTCACATGTACTATACATGGCAGTCTGTGCTGTCTGAATCGGCAACCAACATTCGATGAGCTTTGCAGCATGTACATGAAAGGGAAAGTCATAATTAAACAAAACATTGCTAAAGGAGTAGTACTGAAGTAATTATGGTTTTCATTTAATTTAACATTTAATTTGCATTCATAACAAGTCTAACTGGTGATAAAGTGTATGGATTATTTAAAATATAACTCATAGTATGACTTTCTCCTATCCTTAGACTTTAGTTCATACTGCTGAGAAGGCAATCATAACAAAGTTCTGTGAATACATGTCTGGACTAGGTTGCCTGTAGATTTTTAACCCTGAAATTAATTATTATCCTGTTCATTAGATAGGACTGTAATTATCAGAGGAAAATATTTCCAAAGACTTCATATTATAACAGTGGTTAGCATAGTTAGTTAGCCACCACGGGGCTAATAGGAAATAGCCATGTCCTGTTGGGTGTTTATGTTTGTGATTGGTTGGTTCGCTAGCCAGTAAGCAGCAAGCAAACATAGAACACTGTAATTTGCATATTGATGCCTAAAAGGGGATAAAGGGGGCTGTCTGCACAGTCTGCATACCGCTTGTTCTTCCTGTACTTCCAAGACGCACTAATAAAGCTGCAACAGTGTCAGGGGCTCCACCTGGTTTAGCTCACTTGATCTCCACAGTGGCAACTTGCAGGTCCCTCTTAAAGCAACAGTGCGACCCAAAACAGCATTCATGGTGGGGCGGGGCCTCTGGGAATTCAACGTCATGCCGTTCGAGTCCAGCCATGTTTGAGCGACTGATGGAGAGAGTGATCAAAGGAGACCCAGCTACAGCATGCAGCGTCTACTTAGACCACATCTTAGTGCATGCCCCCAGCTTCGAGACAGCACTAGCTAACCTGTGGCTAGTGTTGAAGGGCATTAGTAGTGCTAATCTGCGTCTTAATCCGGCAAAGTGCCAGTTCTTTAGGAGGGTGATTACTGCCCTGGCCCCACGTCGTGGGGAGGAACGGGGTCACCACCGACCCAGCCAAAGTGAAGACAGCCAGAACCTGGCCAACCCCCTCATCACTGAAGGAAGTGTGCAGCTTCATGGGCTTAGCCTCATACTACAGGCGCTTTATAAAAAGCTTTGGAAGCATCGCCGCCCCCCTTCACGTCCTCACAGAAAAAGCAGTTTGTTTGCAGTGGTCACTGCAATGTCAGCGCTAATTCAACAACCTCCACACTGCCCTAGTGTCAGCACCTGTGCTCTCTCATGGATCTGACAAAGCGATTCATACTGGCCATAGATGCTAGGGTCCTGTCGCAGTAGACTGAAGATGGGGAAAGGTAATAGCTTACTTTAGCTGAGTTTTAAGCAAAGCGGAATTAAATTACTGTGTAATAAGGAGGGAGCTGCTGGCAGTGGTGGTGGGGGTACAGCACTTTAAGGGTTAATTACAAGGGTAAAAATTCAAAGTGCAAACTGATCATGCTGCATTACCATGGCTGCTTCACTTTAAAGAGTTGGAGGGACAAATAGCTTGTTGGATCAAGTTATTACAAAAATTTAATTTCACACTGGAACACCATCCAGGTAGCAAGCATGGAAACACTGACAGCCTCTCATACCGCCCCTGTGCCAGTGAGGCCTGCCATCACTGCGAGAGAGTGGAGGTGAAAGAAGAGGAAAATAGAGAAGAAACAGAGCCAGTGCCACCGCTAGTAGCCCCTGTCTGTGCCATGGTCCTGGTGGACGATTTACAGCCTGCCCAAATACAGAAGGCACAGTTAGATTACCCGGAAGTGGGCCCAGTCCTCCAATGGGTGCAAGAGGGTGGAGACCAACCGCTTATTCGCTGTCTGCTCTGTCAACTGGATCCAAAGCTCTGGTGGAGCAGTGGGACAGTCTCTCAGTGAGTCAGGGCCTGCTTTACAGAAAGTCTACCCAGGACTGGCGTATACCATGCACAGCTGGTTGTACCCTGAAGCCTGGTGTCCAGAGTGTTGCAGATGGTGCACAGCGGCCCCGGAGTTAGGCACTTTGGCATTAACAAAACCCTGCACCGGCTCTGACATAATTTCTATTGGGTGCAGGCATGAAGTGGAGAGCCATTGTCGCCGGCGTGATGCCTGCATGGTGAAGAACGGGCCAGCAGGACAGGCAATAGTGCCATTGCAACAGTATAGCAGTGGAGTGCCGATGGAGAGGGTGGCGGTAGGTGTCCTGGGCTTGTTTCCAGTCACTTAGGGTGGAATCACTATGTGCTGGTGGCGATGGATTACTTCACTAAGTGGCCAGAAGCGTATGCGATTCCCTCCCAGGAAGCATCAGTGGTGGCGGAGTGCCCGGTCTTGGGGATGTTCAAGCGTTTCTGGGTCCCAGAAGAGCTACATAGCAACCATGGCCACAACTTTGATGCCAGGTCTTCACCGGCGTCTGCCGCCTCCTTGCCATCAGGAAGACATGCACCACCCCGCTGCAATCTCAAAGCAACGGCTAAGAGTGCTGCTCACGTGTCATACCTCCCACAGTTGCAAAGTTGGACTTACGCTACCACAGTCGATGTACCATCCGGGGGATGAGCCGTGGGTTTATATCCCACAGCGACGAAAAGGGCGCTCGCCGAAGCTCAACAGCGATTGGGAGGGCCCCTGAACAGTGTTGCAGTGCGTGTGTGACGTAGTGTACCGGGTTCGCCTTCAGCTCTGGCGCAGAGTGATGATGCTGCACATAGATCGCCTTGCTCCTTATCAGGGGTCTCAGTCTGCCTCTGATCAGTCAGCGCTCACAAGTTACAGCCCAGATGCGAGTTCTAGTTAGCCAACAGTGCAGTTCCAGTCGGGCGGCATGGTTTGCTGGCTTGGAGTTGGCCCCGGGCCCCCGGCATCAGGCCAGTCACAGGTGAAGGACTCAGTGGGACTGCACCACCCACTCGCTTAGTTAGCGGACTTTATGAGTATGGACTGCGCAACACAGTCATTGCAGTTTTTCAGGCAAGGGGATAGTTAGCATAGTTAGTTTTCCACCGCTGGGGCTAATAGGAAATAGTCCTGTCCTGTTAGGTGATTATGTTTGTGATTGGTTGCTGGCCAGTAAGCAGCTAGCAAACAAAGAACTCTGTGATTTGCATAATGGCACCTAAAACGGGATAAAGGCTGTCTGCACCACAGAACTATATAACAACTGCTTGTTCTTCCTGTACTTTCAAGACACACTAATAAAGCTGCAATGAATCATGGTCAAGATCCACCTGGTCTGTCTCTATGTGATGAGAGGAGAATGCCTTCTTTTCTGTCATTTACTGTAATTTGTCAAAATGTTGATTATTATCATTGGGAATTATTATTATTGTTAAGAATTTCTGTGTATACAACCTCCACTTTATGATTGACTAAACTTTTAATAAACGTTTCTTTAGTGGCCTGCTTATACAACAATGTGTAATCTATAGCACTAATCCAATTCCCCCGCTCATCCTAAAACAAACACTACTAGGGGCCTGTGCCAGGATCACTTGTGCCACTTGGTGTAAATGATATTGTACTGCACAGACTCCCATGGAAATTAGTTTTGTGGTGATTCTCCATTGAGTCTCCGTCTGGCCTTGTTCTGTTTCTTCCTGCTCAGTCTTGCGGTAAATCTTTCTAACACATGTGGTGCTGGTCAGGCCTCAGCTTGTTCCCTGTGTGATTTGTAGTGGAAGGGCTTTACTAATGGCCTCTTGGGTACAGTCATTTTAAAATGGAACACAGTGCTGACCTTCCATTATTTATATGGGTTGCACGCATCTTCATCTAGGGTGGCTCACATGGCATAAATCATACATTTTATCTATGTATACAGCTGGATATTTGTACCAGGGCACCTCAGGTCAGCTAGCTTGCTCAAGAGTAAAGCTGCAGTACCCCACCTAAGATTCAAACTAGCAACATTCTAGTTACAAATCTAGCTTGTTGACCATATCTCATAGTGCCATAGAATGCGGTTGAATTTATCAGTAGAATGATATACTATTACTATGATTCAAAAGACAAATAAATAATAAAATGTAATAATCCGTCTAAACTCAATTAAGAAATTAAGTAATCTGAGATTAGTAATGTAATGAGCGGATTTGTAAATTAAGTGCCTTTGTCTGAAGTTACACTGAGCGGATTAGATTTAGCAGAATCCCAGAGGCCAGTGTGTATGTCTATGAGAGTGTGTGAATTTATTTTGGTATGAAGTATCAAGTAGTCATGCATAATTCTTTGTTTTTTATGAATGATTAAATATCAACTGTACAATAACATTAAAAAACATCTTATGAAGGATACAGTCATTAGTTATGTTTAGTCTAACTTCTAGTTTATGAACAAAAGACTGGACACATATAGGGCCGGATTCAGAGATGGCCAATTTACTTGTAAGTCATGCGCTTAAGTGCCTCTCCTGTGCAGATTTAACGCGGACTGAGATAAACCATATTACGCCCGTTTTACACCAGATGCGCATGCATAGGGTCAGATTCAGAGTTAAGCACGCGCAAATGGGACCACGTAGCTTGAGATATTCAGACATTTGACTTATCCGCTGTTTTAAACTTCTCTCCAGTATATACGCATCAGTACGCGTGTGAGGTGGAGATTTGATGAAAAGGAGGCATGTCTGCAAGATACACGTATTCAGAATCCTCACTTAACCATTTTTTTCAAGCAACTTTATTCGGAAAAAAAGATGCTTTATGTCTAGCGCCGTCAATAGATTATTATGAAAAATACAGCATCTTTTGCAGAAATGAATAATAGAATGAGTGCATGTTATTTTATTGGTCATATTTTCCTTTGCATGGCTAACTTGCAATTATCAAAGAGCTGTCATAAAAAGAAAAATATGTCAAAGTAGGCTATAATTGACCTTCTGGTATATCATACCAGACCACTATAATTGATTTATAGACTGGGTCTGCATCATATTTGCTTTGACAGAGACAAGATTTTGTAGCCTACTTCTATCAGCACAGCACAGTTGAAGACGTTGCATATTGTCATGGGTTCCTGCTCTGTTTTCTCTCTCTGCGGTCGTTTCCACTCGGAGTGGCTGGAGAGCGCTCTCGCCTCATTTTTTCCTTCCACTCCGGGTTTTTACTCCATCACGGTGCTGATACCTCACACCTGTCTCTAGTTACCTGTTGCCTTCATAAACCCAGTGTTTCCGTGTTTCGGCACTTCGTTGTTGTCTCACTCCTACACATTGCCGGTACGGTATAGGCAGGCATTTAGAAGTGACCACTTTGCCCCATCGCCAGTGCTTTGGAGTAACGCGGGATTTACTTTTTATGCTTTAGAGTTACTTAGGATTTAGTTCTCTTTGGCATTTGCTGTCCCTCATTTTCTGTTCTCCTTCCTGGTCTCTCTGAGACAGGTTTTGCTTTACCGTTTCCTTTGTCGCCTCTCATTTGTCTTCTCTTTTGTTTCTCGAGAGAGAGGTCTTTCTGTGTTTTTTTTTCTTCATCTATACTCTGCTACGAGTCTGACTCGCCCGGTCTTTTCTCTGGTTGTTTTTTGTTGTATTTCATCTATCTCTCTATCAGTCCCCTCCTGTCAGAGAGTGAGAGGTTTCCTTTATTCACTTGAGATTCGAGTTTTGCCCAAGAATTTCTGGGTTGTTATTATTTCCCCCTTTTACGGAGTTAGCTCCGTTTCAGTGGTTATTTCCTTCACAGGAATAACTTTCAGACTCCCTGTGTATCGCGTCTGTCCCTCCGAACCCGGCTCCCCCATTACACATATAGGCTATTGTGCTCAACCACCATAGGCTACATGACTTTATTAGGTAAATCGTTTAAAAAAATGTTAGATTTTTTTTTCAGTAAATCCAACAATTTATTTGTTTACTAAATAATATTGCGTGCAACCACTGTCCACGATTATTTATTTTGAATGCACTTCTATATCCAAGCTATGATTATTTTATATGTAGTTGAAATACGTATTTCAATAATTTCAATAATTTTAATTTGTATTCAATCAGTTTGAAAGAAATAAGATGTAATTTATATCAAGATATTTTTTGGAGTGGTATTTCAGTTTTTTGAAATGATGAAATTATTTTTCTAGGATACATCAGACTAAGGTGTCAGTATTTCAACCTGTGTTGTATTTTCTGTTACATTACATTACATTACATTTATTTAGCAGACGCTTTTATCCAAAGCGACGTACAGTAAGTGCGTACAGAGACATCATCATCATTACAGAACAGACAAGGCAAAGCACATCCTTTGCATAATGTAGCAGCTATCCCTAGCAATGAACGTTGACTGTAGTTCACAGTAAGCTGTGGGCAAATCAGCAACACCACACTTCCATTACTGTTACTTCACTTTTGGTCATGTTCGGTGTGGTTTGTGTGTTTTTGTCTTCATTCTCCATCTCCCATCCATGTGCTTGTGTTTTCACTTCCCCATTGTGTCAGCCCCGCCTCTTGTCTCAGCCCTTGATTACTAATGTGTTTCACCTGCCCCGGTGCTCACCTATTTCTCGTTTGCTTGTTAGTCCTGTGTATTTAAATTTCACTTTTTCTTGTATTCAGTGCGAGTTCGTCACAGTTGCCCTCTGTGCCCTGTTTCGCTACAAGCCTTTTCTGACCCGTGTTCTGCTAGTTTCCTCATGTGCCTGATTTCTGCTTCTGTTTTCCTGACTTTTTGATTTTGGTTTCTTGACTTCTTCTTTTGGATTGTGTTTTTTTACTTTTGCTGTGTCTTCCTGGTTTTGATCTCTGCCTGTCTACTGACTATGTCTTCGCCTTATTCCTGGGTTTCGACCCAAATAAACTTCAGTTTATTTTCACTTATACTATGGTATGGGTGAATACTCGATTCTGATTGGTCAATGACTGGTCGTTATTCTGTATAACCGGTCAGTCATCCGGGTCACAAGTTTAATCACAGTTCTAAATTAATGCGCTGCCTGCCTGGCCAGCTAGTACTACGCAACCTGGGAATGGCAAACATGACCGGTCAATTCAGAGTCCAAGACGTTCTAGAAAATAAGTGGAATAAATAAAGTGAATTAATAAAGTAAACGAATGTAGCCTACCTACTTTATTTTCCTCAGTGACTAACGTTAGTGTAGCCTACGGCAGACGGCTACTTCGCCTCGTAGGTATGCTGCAAATAGTAGGCTAACTTTGGCTACGATAAACTTTTGTCATTGTTTTTAAGATAATGCAAATGCAATACGTGGCGAGGTAACTATATAGCTAGCCATAGTTACATTATCACGGAGTTAGCAAAGCGCATGCTGTTTATGTGCAATGCGTAGCCTAATCTTTTTTTTTACTGCGAGCCATAAATTCGTCTCTAAGGTAGACGTTACCGTTGCCGTAGCAACAGCATACATCTGATTTATAAAATCGGTAAACAACATTAATCTACAGATTAAAAAAAGTTTGTATTCGGCATATATCTTAGTTACAACTACTTCAATATAGCAAAACATTTTCGTGGTTAGAAGTGCACTATTTATTCAGTTGGAAATACGAATTTATCATAGTAGAAATTTGCATGTAAATTGACGTCGGCAACACGCTGACTGCTTGTGAATGCAAGCTAGGCTACTTCACAAAGCATGTTAATCTGTAGCCTATAGGCTATATGTAGAAAACTTTTTATCCAGCGAAAATTCTTCGATAAGTTACATCTAACAAACTCCGTAGTATTTTTTAGATGGTCCCATAGCCATCATGATGCGAATCTGCTACACACTGCGTGACCAAACCATTTTTAAAAAGCAAGACAGAGAGAGGGAGGTAATGTTGAATCTGATTGAGTTATGGTTTCATACAATTTCCTTAAATAATGTCATGACAAAAATAACCAAAATTGGTGCCAATTGTATGTTATAACCGAGAAGGAACTATTTTTTCCCCGATAGAATCAATTATTTTCAGAACTAACGATGAGAGGGTTTGCATAGCAACGCACTTAAATAGAACTAGTAACGAGAAATAGAATTAGCAACGAGATGTTTTCTGTTCAATTAGAACTACCAACCAGCTGTTTTGCATGACAACGCAAAAACAACAAGCCCAAAGAGCTGCGGAAGTATATTTAAATTTCAGCTGATTAAATCGATAAAAATCTATAAATATGAAAGTAACTATATAATCATTGTTGGTAACCATGGTATAAGCGCAATAATCAACTCCGAGGTGTGCGTTACGCGGTTTTAACCGCACTCCGCTGAGGCAACCACCCTCCGCTTCGCGTCGGGTGGTTCTTCGCCTCAACGTCGTGCGGTTAAAACCGTGTAACGCACACCTCGTCGTTGATTATTGCTTACGTGCGAGTCCCTTCCACACCCCTGACATAAGGGCTCTATTTGCTGGCCGGCGTATGGCGTGTGATGAGCCATTGCACTGGTGAAGTGATATTTTCGTCATGGATTTTGATGTGCTTGAGCCCGTTTAGTAATTTGGGGACTCGCTGTGCGCCAAAGTGGGAGGAGAGGCGCTGTTGGGGGTGTGTCAGTGAAGATCAACCAGCGCATTGCAATTTTGGTGTCAGTGTAGACTGCAATTCACCCCTGCGCCGCCAACCTGCTCAGACCAGGGGGTCTATCTTGGCGATCTTGGCGCTTGGTCTAAGCGTATGGCGTAAAGTCCATTTAGGGCGTGTCCAAGTCCACTTTTGCTATTTTAACGGCGTGTTTTTTGGGCGCTAAGCACGGAGCAGCGTGCAAGTGGGCTGAACCTAGTCTCTTCATTAATTATAGGTGTGTCTTGGGTGTGACATGCAATAAACCAATCAAAATGTCATATCCCATTCCCTTTAAAAGCCAGCTTTTCCACCTTGGCGGATTGCTTATATGATGGCGAAACAGACATGTTCATGCGTGTTTAGTGCGATCAAGGAATAGGCTATATGGATCAATAGTAGCCTATGATAAATATTATTCGGACAAACCATTATGAGTTCCCGGTAATTCCCGACAGTGCTGTTATTTTACAAAATATATGCGGCTAAATTTAGTTAAAGGCACCTGCAACAGCTGAGAATAAGCTACCAATGGCTTCCGTCTCACCTTAGAAAACGCCAAATTAGCCTGCTTGTTTAACAAATTTCGTTTGATTATGCAATGAAGCAATGGACTCATGTTCAAGCTTCATCCGAAGTTCATTACCTGCATTCTAATTTTGATTAATAAAATAAATAACGTTATTTTGCCTTAATGATGACAACAAATACAATAAAGCTGTCAGGTTGGCAACCCATAGGTTCATACATATTTTCCCTTGTTTTATAATGTCCTGCTTATGGAAATGTGACCAACCTGTTTGTAGCGTAATGCTTTAAAACAATCCACTTTCCCAGGAAGACCGTAAAAAGTGTGATTTACAGCAGGGGAAACAGACCTGCTCCTGTAAAGCGCACATGCAGATAATGGTATTAAAATTAATTGTGAATTAATTGTAACGTGCTGCAAATTTGTTTTAGTTTCTAATTAGATGCTTAGTTCTCTTTAAAATCTTTTGTTCAGTTATGGAATAACAGGTGAAATCAGCGGGGTTTTAATAAGCTGAGGGTATGGAAACCTTGTCACTGTAATTTAAAAAATATGAAGGACGAAGAATAGCTAAGGTTACAATTCAGTTAACATGGTGACATTTATCTCCGTTTTTTAACCATAGGCTATCGAAAAAAAACCGTATGCACAGCGAATCCGCTGTAGCCTAGGCTATTTGAAAACAATAAAAGCAATATTCACCGGACAAGGTTTTGAACTTTTTTCAGTCACAAAAGCTTGCAGACTCGAGCAGGAAATAAAAGAAAAGGACAGGCCTCTAGCTCAATTAATGAAAGAGCAAAAATAAAGACGTGAGAATGAGAAAAGGTAACGAAGGTTACTGCCTCAAAGAGGACGGGAAAAACCAAGGCAAGGAACAGAAAGTGCAAACGCGAAAACAAATTCCTAAATAAGAATATGTAAACAAAGCTCAAAAGCAAAGTGGTCGTCTGCACCTATACCTGTTACCGGCTTTGCGTGGCTAAGTAAGACACAAAAGCCCCGAGCCACAAGGAAACGGAGCTTAAGTAGGGTGAAGTGCGCCTGTACGAAATAATTAATTAGTCTCGGAGAACGAGAAATAAAGGCGAGAGCGCCCTCTCGCGGCCCCAAGAGGCAACGCCCGAAAAAGAGAACCAAGCAGGCGGAAAACCGTGACAGAGAGATCATTTGATTGGCTATGCTTGAATCCAGCTGCAACACGCCCACAAATATGTTCAGTGGAATCAAGCCCATTTTCCACCTGCGCCATGCGCTGTGAGCTATGTGCTCCTCACCTCTGGTTATGAAAATACAAAAAGTCAGTAGCCACGCCCAGTCCACCCATGTGCTGTGCTGTGCCATTGACTGCAACTATTCCCTGTGTGCCATTGATTCCAGAAAATAGAGGCCGAAATGTTGACGATTATAATATTTATATTCTAAATTAATTTAGGTTACTGGAAGATCTGACGATCTTAGTGCATGGTCTAAAATGCATGGCACAAGTGCATTTAGGGCGTGTCCAACTCCACTTTTGCTAGTTAGACGTATTATTTGAGCACAAAAGAAGGCGTAAGGCTCAAATGGGCTGAACTCAGTCTTTTCATTAATTATTGGTGTTTGTTGGGCGTAACATAACTAACCAATCCAAGTTTCATCTCCCATTCCCTTTAAAAGCCACCTGCGTTTGCACCTTGGCGGATTGCTAATATGATGGCAGGTAATAAGAAAAGAGCGATTTACAGGTGGTAAAACACATCTGCTCATGCATGAAATTAAAGCACACATGCAGAAAATATATGCCATTAAAATTCTCAGAATTAATTGTGTAATGTGCTGCAAATTTGTTTAGTGTTGAAAATTTTTATTTTCCTTAATTAGACTCTTAGTTCTCTTTAAAATAGTTTTGTTCAGTTATGGAATAACAGGTGAAATCAGCGAGTTTTAATTGCTGAAAGTATGGAAACCTGGTCACTGTAATTAAAAAAATATGAATTCAGTTAAAATTCAGTTTTTTGAACCATATCAAAAAAACCTCATGCACAGTGAATCCAGCAGGACAATAGCCTAGGCTATTAAATGTAATATTCACTGGACAAAGTTTAGAACTTTTTCAGTCAAAACCATTCCATTTACTGACAGGCTGTAGATTAAGAGAGCTGTAGTGTAATGACATCTGATATGATGTGATATCAGAAATATCTTATCTGCTAAGATCGAACCAAATGCCTCAAAACTCATTGAATGTCGCTTCACCTTGCAGCAGGACAATTACCCCAAACACACTGCTAAAGTTTTCCAGGGCCAAAAAGTAGAACGTTCTTGACTGGTCAAGTCAAGCACCTGACCTGAATCCAATTGAACATACATTTCACTTGCCGAAGACAAGACTGAAGGCAAAAATCTCCCGAAACAAACAGGAACTGAAGATGGTTGCAGTCCAAGCCTGGCAGAGCATCACCAGGGAAGATGTCTAATGTCTGCTGATGTCTTTGGGATGCAGACTTCAGGCAGTCATTGAATGCAAAGGATTTGCAACTAAGAACTAAATATGATGACTATTTAATATTATGTTAATTTGTCCAATTACTTTGGGTCCCTTAAAATTGGGGGACTAAGGGCTGTAATTCCTACATGAATCACTGGATATGGATGTAAATACAATTAAATTAAAGCTGACAGTCTGCTCATATTCCTTGTTTCTTTACAAATTCAATGCGCTGGAGTGCAGAGCCAAAACTTGTCACTGTACATATACGGACTGCACTGTATTTTGTGGCTTGTCAATGAATTAACCAAATAGTATCCCAGAAGGCTAGGAAAACTGGACAACTGGACATGAAAATGTTGGGCCGGTATGGTTGCCTTTCATTTTTGCTAGGATGGCTGCATGAGAAGACCTCGTGGCTTCTAAAAATGGTTGATTTTCAGAGGGCGCATTGAGCAACCGGAGAGCTTACCTTGCTGATGTGCTAGCCTATGAGAAACAGTGACTAAGGTGATATGAGCATGGAAGGGTAAGGCATCATCAACAAAGGGCCACAACAGGCAGAAGCGAATATCACAGGATCATGATGTCTGTAAACAATCAGAAAACAATTTACGTCATTTCATAACAGAAAGAAAAATGCTAGCACACAAAATAATTGCTTGTTTAAAGATTACTCAAGGCCTGGTTCTACATCCCATGATACACCACTGGTTGAAGTGAAAAATAATGGAACACTGGTTAATTTGTTGGGGGAAAAAACTGAAATTGAGGAATGTAGAGCGATCAGAACTGTAAGTTAATTCAGTGCTGTTTGTCCCAAATCCAGCTGCTGGAAGGTGAGGGGATGAGGGACCACAGTGGTTGAGGGGTGGGGTGGGGGTGGTGCATGTTTACCAGCTTCCCAAGGGCATCACCATCCTTCTCTGACAAAACAGTTCTGTTTTCCTTGGGCAATTTATTTTGGAAAAAAAAAAACATACCTGCAGACATTTGTAAAGACATACTGTTCAGTTCTCAGAATCCAAAACAGCTTATTTGCCTGGTTGTCTAAACTGAATATTACATTTATATCCCCTTACCACAGTAGAGGTCTTGGATTAGCCTTCCCCTCAACATAAAGTTGTTTTCTCAACTTGTATATAGTTTATTTCAGGCTATATATAAACACACATTTAGTGAGCGGTTTAATGTAAATCTACATTAGAAACATATTATCCAACTATATTCCAGGAGATTAATTAAAGTATTCTAATAAAATACCTTATTCTTGTGTGCAACGGAACATGTTATCCATATTTAATGTTGTATATTTTCACAGAAGCTATTCAGGATAGATGTCTCGCAACAACAGTGCCCTGCATGGGACCCACAACCTAATCTTTACCAGCCCACAGTCAGTGAATTAAAGTGGACACCAGCAAAACTCAGAATAGGTAACATAATATGTTGTTAGCATTCCTCTGTGTGTGTGTGCGTGCGTGCGTGCGTGCGTGCGTGCGTGCGTGCGTGCGTGCGTGCGTGCGTGCGTGCGCGCGCGTGCGTGCGTATGCATGTTGGAATGTGTTTTGTAATTACACACATACCGTGACAATATAGTAATGATAACTCAGGAATAAGAAACACATTGTGTTTATTATTTCAGCTTTCATGTTCCTCCAAATATCACCAATTGGAAGAAATTATATATTTCACAGTATACAGATCAGCAGGGGTATAACTTGTGAAGATAAGTAGTGACGCACATCAGACTCCACTTGCCTTTGTCTTGACCAAAGAGCAGCCCAAGCCTCAGTGCAGCTGCTCATACACTGGAGATTTGCGAGCAAAATAAACTGACATTGATATCCTCTGACAGTGATTCATTCAGCTGAGCTAAACTTCCTGGTTTCCTGGATTATCTTCCAGGACCTCACAAAGGGGAATGGAGAGGTAACATGTCATCACAGAGGTGTGCCACACTGCTCTCAAACAGAACAAATGTAATAACCACTATACTGTACATTCGATCACATTGAATTGCCAAAATAAAAACATTTTTTACAAGCTGAATGGTTCGAACATTCAGAATGTACATTGGTGTTTACATAAAATGTTCTGCAATTGTTCATGGTTTTATTCTATGAAAAGGTCAAACTGAAATGGTTTGGCTGTCAAGCATGTATAATCTTCTTTTAGAGGATATTGTATGGGTGGCACTTGTCAAATGATAACTTACATAAAATGAGCTGGAACAGGAATTAAGGATATATATGTGCTTCCTTACCTTTAGATAATGTTTTATTTTCACATGTTTGTTGTTTCATGGCTTGACTTCAACAAATGTGCCAGATGAATCTCGAAAAGCTTTGAATTTGAACTGTTGCTGGACATTTATTCAAAATGAATTTTCTTGGAAAGAAAACATTTCAAGGAACAGAGAGAAGGAGGCAGATTGAAAGGGTTCTCTATTCTTACCATATGAGGGAGCACATGGCCTGTACACTATAGGCCCACAGCTTGAGTCTTTAAAGGTCACCTTGTATTCTTGTTTTGTTTCACCAATTATCAGGACTTCATTTACTAATTAGTTTCCTAGCACAATATTAGCACACACAAACATGTTTAACTGTCATTTATAATTATATAAAAATGTCACATCAAGTACATAAAATTGCCATGTGCAAACATGGCAAACATGTCATTACAATACAGCTCTGTTTATCTAGGAATACAGCCTGTAAGTAAATAGAATGGTTTATGACTGAAAAAAGTTCAAAACCTTGTCCAGTGAATATTGCTTTTATTGTTTTTCAAATAGCCTAGGCTACAGCGGACTCGTTGTGCATAAGGTTTTTTCGATAGCCTATGGTTAAAAAACGGAGATAAATGTCATCATGTTAACTGAATTGTAACCTTAGCTATTCTTCGTCCTTCATATTTTTTAAATTACAGTGACAAGGTTTCCATACCCTCAGCTTATTAAAACCCAGCTGATTTCACCTGTTATTCCATAACTGAACAAAAGATTTTAAAGAGAACTAAGGGTCTAATTAGAAACTAAATTTGCAGCATGTTACACAATTAATTTACAATTAATTTTAATTCCATTATCTGCATGTGCGCTTTACAGGAGCAGGTCTGTTTCCCCTGCTGTAAATCACACTTTTCACGGTCTTCCTGGGAAAGTGGATCGTTTTAAAGTATTACGCTACCAGTAAAACAGGTTGGTCACATTTCCATAAGCAGGACATTCTAAAACAAGGGAAAATATGCTGAACCTATGGGTTGCCAACCTGACAGATTTATTGTATTTAGTGTCATCATTAAGGCAAAATAACGTTATTTATGTTATTAATCAAAATTAGAATGCAGGTAGCCTAATGAACTTCGGATGAAGTTTGAACATGAGTTAATTGCATAATCAAATGAAATTCGTTAAACAAGCAGGCTAATTTGGCGTTTTCTAAGGTGAGACGGAAGCAATTGGTCGCTTATTCTCAACTGTTGCAGGTGCTTTTAACGAAATTTAACCGCATATATTTTGTAAACAGCACTGTCAGGAATTACCGGGAACTCATAATGGTTAGCCCGAATAATATTGATCATAGGCTACTATTGATCCATATAGCCTATTCCTTGATCGCACTAAACACGCACGAGCATGTCTGTTTCGCCATCATAAGTAATCCGCCAAGGTGGAAAAGCAGACTTTTAAAGGGAATGGGATATGACATTTTGATTGGTTTATTGCATGTCACTCCCAAGACACACCTATAATTAATGAAGAGACTAGGTTCAGCCCAGTTGCACCTTGCGCCGTGCTTAGCGCCCAAAAAACACAATGTTAAAATAGCAAAAGTGGACTTGGACACGCCCTAAATGGACTTAGCGCCATGCGCTTAGACCAAGCGCCAAGATCGTCAAGATAGGGCCCCAAGAGTCTTTTGATGTTGTTGGGTCACAGACATCAGGAAGTCATGGCATGCAAAGGATATGCGACTAAATATAAAAAATTTTAAGGCACAGTCAACTTAGTGTATGTAAACTTCTGACCCACTGGAATTGTGATATAGTGAATTAAAAGTGAAATAATCTGTCTGTAAACATCCATCCATCCATCCAATGATTTGTCTCATGCACAAAGTAGATGTCATAACTGACTTGCCAACACTATAGTTTGCTAACATGAAATCTGTGGAGTGGTTAAAAATGAGTTTTAATGACTTCAACCTAAGTGTATGTAAACTTCCGACTTCAACTTTAGAAACTGGGAGATCATGTCCCGGAGCCTTTCATTTACCATCGCCTGGAACACAGCGGGGGGCGTTATTAAGCCCGAACAGCATTGCCGGGTACTCATAGTTCCCGGATTGAGTGTTAAAGGCCGTCTTCCACTCGTCCCCCTCTCGGATCCGCACCAAGTGGTAGGCATTGCAGAGGTCAAGCTTGGTAAACATGCTGCAGCCTTGCAGAGTGGAGAACGCAGATGAAATCAGAAGTAAGGGATAACGGTTTTTAACAGTGATGTCGTTAATTCCACGGTAGTCAATACATGGACGTAGAGAGCTGTCCTTTTTCCCCACAAAGAAGAATCCAGTTCCAGCTGGAGACAAGGCGGGGCGAATGATGCCTGAAGCCAGGAATTCTGTGATGTACTTCTCCATGGCCTCTGTCTCAGGAACGGAAAGGGAATACAGGCGGTCTCTAGGGGGCAAAGTTCCTGGTAGCAGGTCAATGGGGCAGTCATTGGAGCAGTGAGGAGGCAGAGAGCAGGCTTGGGAGCGACTGAACATCTGGCAGAGGTTGTGATATTCACTGGACACTTTGGAGAGATCGATAACTTCTTCCTTCAGAGGTGGTTGAGCCCTCACAGGGCTGGCAGCAGAACTAAGGCAGGTGAGGTGACACTTGGGGCTCCCAAGGACCAGTCAATTTGGGGATTGTGCTTAGCGAGCCATGGTGATCTGAGCACAACAGGAAAGAAAGGTGATTCCATAACATAGAAAGAAATCTCCTCCCGATGATTGCCGGAGACCATTATCTCCACAGAGCTGGTCACTTCTCAGATCACTGCCAGAGGGGTCCCGGTAAGAGTGTTAGTGTGAAGAGGCTTCTCCATAGGGGCAGTGTGAATGCCCATCTGATGGACCAGGGCAGGGCAGATGAAATTAGCGTCCTCTCCAGAATCGATAAGGACTTGAACAGGTAGCTGGGTCCCATTCCAGGTGAGCAGCGCATGGTGTGTGGGTCGGGATTTGGAGGGAGTCAGGGAAATGGCTGCCAGGGCCTCCTCTTTCACTGGACGGGCGTTGCCTTTAACTGGACAGTTGTGGATGAAGTGACCCGGGCCCCCAGAGTACAGGCATAGATGGCTGGAGAGGCGCCACTGACGTTCTTGGGGCGTTAGCCGAGCACAATCCACTTGCATGGGTTCAGGTGGGGCGGATGGTTCAGGAGAAACTGGAGGGCTGATTCGGCGAGGAGCAGCTGGAGATGGAGAAACTTGATGCTGGGCCCCTCTCACCGACCGTCATTCTTGTAGACAAGTGTCGACTCGAATGGCGAGGTCAACTAACCCATCCAAATCTTGGGGCAGGTCACACGTAGTAAGCTCGTCCTGGATGCTCTCAGACAGCCCATGCAGAAAAGCATCATATAATGTCTCTTGGGCTGTGTCCGAATCAGAGCCCTATCTACTGCGCCCTGTCTCCTGCGTACAGTGCACTGGCAGAAGTGTGCTGTTTAATGTGCACTGTTTAGTAGTTTGTGAAAATATCCGCCATTCTATTTTGCAACTGCATTGTGGAAGTGTCGTAAGCAGGTCATAAGCCGTCCCACCAGTGTTGCCATGGCCGCGGTTTTACCGCTAAATTGGGATACTTTCAAAGTGGAGCCACAGGTAAAAATGAAAAGTTGCAAAGCACACACTTATTTTAAAAAGTAAAAACATGATGATTTCTATTTTAAATATGTTGGTTTCGGTTAAAAATAGCCTATAATTTGAGCTAGTTTTGAGTCGCCATTTGGCTGGAGAGTCTTACACGATCTGGCAACCCCGTGCCCCACTCTTGCGCTGCCATGTCACGTGTTGTTTTTGTTGTATTTGAAAGAAAACGTCAGCGAAGCTGCACCTAATTTTTTTTTAAATGAAGCTTCACGTCATATTTATGTGACCAAAATGTTTGTGTACTTCTTGAAAAGTGTGCTCCCGAATGTACTCAGCGAAACCCCGGAAGTAAGTGTGTCATCCGGGTGTTTGAAGTATACTGCAATTTGAAAAGTTTTCACGTACTCTACGACTTTCTCGCCCCATGTACTGACCAAGGCTACTCAACAGTGTGGAAGAGTGAGTGATTCGGACATGGCCCTGGTTCCATCCCGCAGACTCTGCTAGCGTCCGAAACTCAATGGAAAAATCAGAGACGGATTGCTGTTCCTGACGGAGGCACAGGAGTCATTGTGCCGCCGAATGACTGACTGAGGACCGGTCGAAGACCTTCTTCGTCTCAGCGGCGAAGGCAGGCGATCTTGGACCGCTCGGAGGGGAATGAGGAGGACTGAAGCTCAAAGACCAGTGAACACTGGGCGAGGAAGGCATGACAGGAACCGGGGTCCCCAGAGTAACGATCAGGTGCGGGCAGACGGGGCTCTGGAATCCCTTGTGGAGCAGCCATGGACTGGACCTGGTGCACGGCGAAGCTGGCGGCTTGGGCTGAAGATGCAGAATCCTGGGCCAGCAGTGTCAGAGACACCATTTGCTCTGTGATGGTCTGCATAGCTTGTTGGAGCGATTGCAGTGCCATGTCGTGCTTCCCCAGTCGAGCGCTCTGATAGCGAAGAACCTCGAAAGTCTGTCGTGGGTCTGCTGGTTCCATAGTGGCCAGATCGTTCTGTTATGTGAACAGATCGGAACCACTCGCAGACACCAAAAGTAATATGAATAGGCTTTATTCGAAGTAGACAGAAAAGGGTCAATGTCCAGCAAACAGAACAATACAGGTAAGGCAGGCTTGTGGTCAGTTCCTGGCAGGGGTCAATGTCCAGCGAACAGGGCAATGCAAGATGAGCAAAAGCGTAGTCCAGGAACAGGCAGGTGTTAGAACCGGGAAATCCGTCAGAGCAGGGGATCAGGAGGGCGAAGGGCAGGAGCAGGGCTAGAACGGGGAAGGGCAGGTGGGCAGGAGGGCTGCAGCAGGGCTGGACAGGCAGGAGAACAGGACAGGAGCAGGCTGGACATGCAGGAGAACAGGAACTGGACGGGTACACAGGACTGGACACAGGAACGAGGAGCAGGCAGGGAACAGGCAGGGAACAGGCAGGAATCAAAACACTGGAAAGTAGTGAGACAAGCATGAATGCAGGACACAAGACGATCTGGCACAGAGTACAAAAACAGAGGAGACTAAATACCAAACTAATGAAGAAATAACGAGGAACAGGTGAGATGAAACGAATGAGAAAACACAATTCAGGTGCAGAGAAGCAGACACAAAATGGAGGGAGAAAGGGAAAACACGGAAAGGACTACCAGATAGAAAACACAAATAAACGGAAAAACCAGAACAAGACTGGGACGTGGAGGCACGAGACATACTATATGACATACTATAATATATGTAAACTAATTTTGACAATTTTGGCCAAATTTCCCTTCAGAGGTCATTCCACCAGGCCCATGGAGCAATGATCTCTGATAGGTCAAAAGGTTTGTAGCCTAGGCATATTTGTTCTTCCTATAAATCCAAATCCATTCAGAATGAAATTCAAAAAAATCAGGAAGAACTTGGGAAAATAGTAGGTCAGAGACCAGAAGTGCTGCCTGAGGAACTTCATTTTATTTACACATGATGGAGAAACATTGAGCATCTCGCCAGTGTTGACAGGTTGAAACAGAAACGTATTCTTCAGTTTACCATACCAAACCTTCTTCAAACAAAGCCAACTATAAAAACAGGCCAGTACGGTTGAGGTGTGGTCCAGCGGTGCAGACTGTGTGGACATGTTCCAGTTAAATGAGTTGTGAAAGGAACAGCTCAGTCCCATTTTTTCACCACAGCATTAGAGAGGTGTGCAGTCAGAGAAACCTGTGAAAGCTGATTGAGCGAGGTCAAGGATAAGTGGTGTCCTCAGTTACTTCCAGCTCTCAGTGTGAAGACTTTGATGCAGACAGAGATCAGGGTTTGAGAGAATGAGAGAAAAAGAACGGTTTACCCGTTGACATTTGGAGGGATTAACCATCAGCAGTGTGTGGGGTGTGTGTGTGTGTGTGTGTGTGTGTGTGTGGGGGGGGGGGGGGGGGGGGTGGTAGGTATACATTCATCTAAACAGCCTGTGTTTAGCTAAACATTTCATGAGACCACAATATATGGGTAGGCCATGCAAGAGGATCCAGAGATTTCTAACTAAAATGCCTTTCTGCTGATGGCTTCTTCATGTGAATAATCTCAACTGCATTACTATAAAATTGAACCCCTTATGTGCATATGTCAAAGAAATGCATAGCCTATGCAGCCTTCTTTGAAAGAAAAAGAGGGTGGAAAACATGCAGCACTGTCCTCAACTCTTCACTTGTGCTCTCCAGCACCATCTGGTGGAATGATACTATTATTACTAGAATACTTATTAATCAGGGAAAGGATTAAAGGATAAAGAAAGAAGAACACAATGAATTGCTTTTAATCAAAGTAAAAATGTATTTTATTATGATTCTGTAATTTCCATTTTGTTCTCTCTTTACCCCTTTTTCAAATCCAAGCTTCATTTCCTTTACTTTTAAGCTTCATTTTGTTACCTCCTTTTTATGTTATTTGTTTTTGTTTTTCCTGTTCTTTTCCTCGAAAGATTTCCTCCTTATATTTCTCAGTTTTTCTTGTCTGTTCTACAGTAGACGTTAGGGTGACTTTGGGTTAGGGTTAGGGTTAGAAGTCCGGGGGTGAAACTACAGCTTATTTGCATGTTGTGATCCAGCAGCTGAGAGGCATCGATGCTCCAGCGAAGGACTGCACAAATTAAGAAATCCAGAAAATCCAAGAAATCCAGTGGTGTGCCTTCAAGCATATGTTTGCAGGAACTTACAGAATTCTAATAGCATATAGCATTGATGTGTGCTGGCTCTCTCTCTCTCTCTCTCTCTCTCTCTCTCTCTCTCTCTCTCTCTCTCTCTCTCTCTCTCTCTCTCTCTCTCTCTCTCTCTCTCCTCTCGTCTCTCTCTCTCTCTCTCTCTCCCCTTATAGAAAAAGAATATAATGCAGTATATTGTGAATATATCAAAATTATTCGTCACAATATATTAAAAATATACTGCAGTATATTACATTTCCATAAAGGTCTCTCTCTCTCGAGCGGTCTGCACTCACCCCTGAGGTGCAGGGTTGCATCATTGCAGACTGTTTCCATAAAAAAAACATGAATAATAATAATACCTTTAAATGATTTACTTTAGGAAGCTATTGATTATAATGTCACAAATAGAAAACAAAATTGAAGCAAGAAACAATTTTTTTCTGAAACAAATAAAGTCCTTTAGTTGAGTTAGAAAGTTCAACAAACATGTAGGACTATGGGAGACAAAAGGGAAATGCAGAGTAACAGGCTTTGAGCCCCCCTGGCTGTGAACACAACCATTTTAATCTTACTAGCCTTTGACGCTAAGCCTTCAGCTCTCTGTACTGGGCAAAGCAGAAACAGGTTGAGATTCAATCAACACCTGGGGCCACATGTATAAAACTCTTAGTAAAAGAATGCGTAAAAAGAACGCTCAGGTGGAAATCTGCTTAAAAAAAGTTTAGCATTTTTTACCTCTGCCTTTCTGTCACGGTATTGCCATATCACACGGACTCCAGACATTGCGTACATACGGGTGTCTATCGTGTGCAGAGGTACGCAGATTCTCACAGCACATGTTATATTATACATCTGAATTTCGTAAGCGATTTTCCGCGGCTTTCTGAGGGCATTTTTCTGCTCAGCACTGTTTTATACATGTGGCCCCTGATGTGCTTAACTTACAAATAAAAGCAACCTCTTCACTAACACATTTTGGCGAGTAAATTTTGGCGATTCTTCAACTTTCCAAACTGTGTTTTTGAAGGAAAAAACAACCCCTTGAATTTAATTGCCAGTCAAATTTTAGGAAAATGTTGACTGAATCACAGCCACTGGCTATAACTTGAGGTTGTATAATATGTGACTTTCTGTTGCAGCTGGGCTAGACCTCTGTTTCATTGCCATTTCCTCGGTCCTCTTCATAGTTGGATAAATGGTATGGCACAATACATGCTAATAAATAAATTCTGTTGACTGGGCAGAATCATCTTTATTTTTGTGTTCATCACATTTAGCTGAGACATTTATTTCATCATCCCTTCACAGATTTAATTGGTGAAGGAATTGCTCCTTTAGCCCCCTGCTCTTGTGCTAACAATGACTTCACTGGTGTGATGTGATGCCTCAAATATGTCAGACACGTGGAAAAGAAATCAGTGGTGTGCCTTCAAGCATTTGTCTTGCAGGAACTTTCTAATAGCATGTAGCATTGATGCATGCTGGCTCTCTCTCTCTTACTCTCTCTCTCTCTTCTCTCTCTCTTTCTTCCTGAAAGTTCCTGAAGGGAGACATTTTCCCTGTTGCCTATCTGAGCCAGACACGGTAAAAGGAGGCCACCACAGAATGCATGCTCCACCCCCTGTGGATTTTGTGATTGCATGCACAAAGGCTATCTTTGGAATTGTAAAGGCAAGAATTTGAACCATTAAAAATGTGCAGTTTACATATTGAAATGTATTAAGTGTTTTTCCTGAAATATCCACTCATCTATGAAAGGCCCTGCTTGGCTTTAATTTGGTTTATACATAAACTGACTGGTTTCAGGCAGCTGGCGTTTATAAAAAGACAACCCATGTCAAATACAGTTTATACTAGAGCTCATTAAGTCTATGAGGACACAAAAACCATTAAATCAAAACAGTTTGTGTATTAAAATCCAGTTATTAAGTCTACAACCTTAAGGTCTGAAAATAACTCAGATAGATATGTCTAAATGTCTTTAGAATTCTTTCTATGATTTCTTTGCATATTGTTGTAATACCAATGCATCAATGTTGCAAATACAGTACAAAAGTAGGCTAAACTGGATCTGTCTTTGGTAACTTATAAAAAGGTTACTTTCAGGCTTGTTAATTCATTACTTCATTCTTATTCATTAATTATTGTTACTGTTGTGTTACTGTTGTACATAGGGGGGGGGGGGGATATAGATCTATAGGCTATTATTCTCATTGAAAAACATAAGAAGTAAGTTATTGATGAATCCATACAAATGATCCATTCAGGCCTCATTAATGGGTTTATTTTACACTGATCATATATTTTTAATAGCAACTAATAATTCATCCCTCAACTATAGTCCAATATTGTTCCTAATTCCAGTTTTTTTATTACTTTTAATGGGTGCTGGATTTACTTCCATGCATATTCCATGCTAATGTTTTAATGTGTAAAATATTAGATTTCTTCAAAATCCAAATTTATCATTTTGATTTTATTTGGTTGTGCATTGTAATTATGTGACTCTCTATGGTATGATTCTATAAACGATTTCAGCGTACAAGGGACAAGATTCAACCAAGCCTATAGACGGAAAAGAATGATTGACCTGTTGTAGTTGGCTGATCAAGTTTAACACAAATGTGAGTTCATTGATAACAAGCAGCTACATTTAGCCTTAAGGTTCACGTAAATTCAGCATTCCATATGCGTGCCGTCTATCATGACAACCACACTTTTGTAAAACACTTAAAATAGTCTATTTTACCAGACAATAATGAGTCTTTATGCATGTTATTCGTTTGAATGCACAGCGATTGTTATCCAAACTCGAAATGTTTATAAAAACCTAAAATGTCCCCCATGGGCTTGTACAACGCTTCATTGAAATGGTTGGTTTTCAGAGCTTACTAGAATCAAAATTCAGGCATAAACTGTGAACATTGCGAACAGACTCAAACGGCACAAATGGTAAATGATTTTCGGCTATTCAAGACACTGAAATTGCCATTGCCTTTCGGAATCCCCCTAAAGACGAACTCTCTTCAATCGGTGGAATATGTTAAGATTTGCATACATTAGGTTAGAAGCGTGAAGGGACTCACACAAAGACCCTGGGAGTCTATAGGGGGTCAGGAGGGGTCCTGTCTTCCCCATCATTGCTCTGTCTGCAATTGTTACACCGCAGTGAATTAAGTTTTTGTGTGTTGTTTTTATGAATGGAGGGGCAAGTTAGGCTATACCATAATATGTAATCAATTTCCATTTTTACTTTAAAAAAAAGAGCAATATGACAATCATAAAAAGTTTATTAAATACAGCTTCTAGACAATATCAATTTGAAGATATAAGAATAAATAGCCAGTTAGGCTACTCACAAGACTGGTTGACCAGGCTTGCTAAGATTTTTTTGATCAGCCTGGTAAGAAATACGGAGATACACAGACATAAACATGCACATATACACTTCAATCCCAACCACACCCTCCAACACTGCACTGTCGCAGGTGAGAGGAATTACAGGGGTTAAAATCGTAGTGGAACACGGTGCTAAAAAATTGAAGTTATATCTTTACAGTTCAGTTCATACATATACATTGAACTGAATTGCTCGGTGCTAAAAAATTGAAGTTATATCTTTACAGTTCAGTTCATACATATACATTGAACTGAATTGCTTTTGTCTGGAGATATGAATTAAATGGACTTGAGTAAATGAAAGTGAATGAGGAAAGAATGGATTCAACCCCTCAATTTTAGCATGCAGACAAATGCATTTGTCCAGCATACATTTTCCTTTTAATTCAGCACTACTGCATTCTTGGCTCACATCCAACACTGATTGGATTTGATACCCCTGCAAATGCCTTTGAGATGTTCTAAAGTCAGTCCTCACTGGGGGTGTTGGGGGGTTGTCATTCAAAGGGCTCAGTATACTGTCGGCTATTATGAGTCCCATTAAAAATGTGATCGAGATCCTTATAGTTATAGAATGAGCAGAATTTAAATATTGCTCTCCAGATCATCTGTGATTAGGCTTACACAATAATGCAGCTTCCTGGTGGTCGTGGAAGTGGTAGTGATCAAATTTAAGTTGGATATTTGAAAATTGACTTTTTTTGCTGCAATAGAAGTTAGTTTCACCTCACGCATGGGGTCAAGTTGTCCAGTTTTTGACTGTTCAAGTTCTGAGCAGTTGAGAAATAATTGTCTCTTTGAATAAAGAATGAAACAGGAACCCGTTTTTGAAGGTGTGATATCTAAAACAGATGCCGGGGGAGACTGCTGCAACAGAAATTGCATAGAGTGACAGAAACATTCTCTCTGTGCAAAGGTGTGAAATGTTGGGTGAGAGAATGCGTGGGTGTGTGTACATTACATTACATTACATTACATTCATTTAGCAGACGCTTTTATCCAAAGCGATGTACGGTGGTGGTGGGGGCTGGGGGGGCGTGCATCTACCTAATCCACATGTTTTTAAGTCCATTTTCTTACGGACTTACAGATGTAGCAGATGTAAATGGGTGGATTTTCTAAAGAAAAGTCAATTTTCTTATGGACTTACAGATTTAGCAGATGTAAATGGGTGGATTTTCTAAAGACAGGGGAGATATCTTGAAGTGACTATATATGATTGAAGGATTGAAGGAGATCTGGTTGTCCTCACAGGACTTGCAGCTCATTAGGGAGGTGGAGGCGAGAGTGCTCGGTATGTTAATGTAGTCAGACTCTCGACTTGCTTTGACAACTCTTTTTTGCAACAAGTGCCCAGATAGGCTGTTTTTAACCTGGTAAATGTTGTGCCGACCTTAGTAAACATAAAACATTTGGGCAAATTCTGGAGGCCAACTACACTATTTGCAATGTCCTCTAGGCAAATTAAACTATTTTTCAGAGGTAAGCTTAGATATCACATCTTATCCAGTCCTGCAGTCCTGTCTTCTTTAGCCACGTACCCACAGACCAAATGTATTATACTTGAATCAAATGCTTTTTAAAAGGTCAATGGACAGTCTGCCCTCCTTATGTATATTTTTCCACTTTATTGGAACAAGGGGGAAAATCAGAGATGGAATCACTGCACAGAAAGCACCATTATGGGGAATTTAACCTTTGGTTGCATGGGAGGATTTCCATATGGGTTGAGACTGAGGCTTCTACCTTACGGACTGCACCAGTCAGTCTCTCCCAGTCTTAGGTACGTAACCTGGGCTGACAGTTCCAGCCAACCCCAGGCATGACAGTAAGTTATCCCCAAAGCTAGGTTAGGAAGGGGTGAAGAAAGATTTTTTGCCCTGTGCAAAATACCATACTGTAACTATTTAATCCTGGCTACAGTACAGATTCCTGTTCAGATATCATTGAAAGTTCACACTAGCAAATGAACAAATGTTTCACTTTCTGAGCTGCGCAGTGGTTCTGCATGCATTTGGCATCATTTCATCATTTGGCCTCATGATATTTTTGCAATGATCTCTCCAAAATAGGAATAGCAAAATGACAATCATTATAATCCCTCCCTCTATCAAAGGCCTGATAGCAACCACTCCAAATTGGCAAAATATAATGTTTATTGAAAAATCATCTGTGTTATTCAGAAATTACTGACTAACTGGAGTATTTGATTACAATACTGCAGGCTTCCAGTGTTCAATAATTAATAAAACAATTATTGATTCTATAATTGACTGTTAAATCCAGTGAAAGAAAATTTCAAAAGTTCAAAACATTTATGAAATGAAATCAGGGTACGCAAGCTGAGTAAAACTGTCATTTTGCAGAATTTCACTAGCTTTATACAAACACAACATGTTATTATTTACAATATATTCCCGAGCATAAAGATAGCAATCGAAAATTACATGCAAGCGGGTCTCTCTCTCTCTCTCTCTCTCTCTCTCTCTCTCTCTCTTTCTCACACACACACACACACACACACACACACACACACACACACACACACACACACACACACACACACACACACACACACACACACACACACTAATTTAAAAAGTGCCAATTGATTCACTGTAATGGACAACTGTGGAAAATACATCACCGTGTCACGTCAGCGTTCATAATAAATAAATAAATAAATAAATAAATAAATAAATAAATAAATAAATAAATAAATAAATAAATGCGCACAACAGCCGCTACGAGCGTAGTGTATTTGGAATTCTCCGTTACGCTACGTACGCCAGTGCGCAAACATCCCAGAGTGCTGTGCGTTTCTACATAGCTAGCCATCTTGTCGAGTGAGTGAGAGAGAGAGAGGGAGGGAAGCAGTTTGTGAATTTCAGTTCCCTGGGAGTCAGTGAAAAAGAAGAGAACCAGACTTGGAAAGCTGAACCGCACGGATTTACTATCTTTCGTATCATATAGGGGGTGACTGGATACATTACAAGGAGTAAAGGCTGACTATATACGTGTCTTACAGGATGTCTTATATGCATGTTCATAGGTAGAAAAAGTGGTGGCTAGCTAGCAGGCTAATACCGAAGAGTGGTGAGGAGCGGGCCCGCCTGCTGAAGTAGCTATACTAGCTGTAGCAACTGCGGAGCTCTAGCTAGCTAGCTAACCTGCTATCTGCGACAGCGGCCTGCTGGCAACTCCGGAGCCGGGACACAATCTGGGAGAGCAGGCCGGCTTTGACGGATCGGAGTAAGGAAAAAGGCTGTCACGAGGAGACTGGTCAATTTGACAGGACCTGGATCTGCAAGGTTCGGTCTTGTATTTTGTTTTAGTAACGTTATATATTTTTTGTTAAGTCAGAAAATGCAACAGGAGAGAAGAGGGAAGGAGATGACGTAGCTACAATCGTTTTCGCTAACAGTTAAAAACTGTGAAATTGTTACAGTATATTTTACGTCAGCATTTTTGTGCTCCTTGGACAAGTCTGTCCGCTTTTAACAGAGGAGATATTCCATAGGTTTTCAAAATGTCAAAAATGCCGGCGAAAAAGAAGAGCTGTTTCCAGATCACTAGTGTGACACAGGCTCAGGTAGCGGCAAGCAGCATCACTGACGACACCGAGAGTCTGGACGATCCAGACGAATCACGAACCGAGGACGTGTCATCGGAAATATTCGATGTGTCCCGGGCCGATTTTGAACCGGAGGCGTGTGACATTAGTTCATCAGAAGAAACCTTAAATAATGTAGGGGAGCCGGAGACGCATATACCTCAAGATGGGCAGCTACCGACAGTATCGGGTCCCGCGAACGGGGGCTTTGCGTTTAGAAACATAGTGGTGGCAGGTGTAGCGCTTGTCAATCAGCAAGGGGGAGCCGCAGGTCCAACGGGCCAGGTCCCTACCGCTGTGGCCGGAGTCGTGCAGCATCCATCGCCAGTCCCTGCTGGTGGGGTAACTAATGCGTCAGTGAGCGGGGCCCAGCCCACCCCAGCCGCCAGCACGGTTAGTTCAACAACGACCTCTACCACTAGTTGTAGTTCACGTTTCAGGGTCATCAAACTTGATCACGGTACAGGGGAGCCCTTTAGAAGGGGCAGGTGGACTTGCATGGAGTTCTACGAGCGAGACTCGGAAGGCTCCGTCATCACCAGGACTGTGGATAGTATTCGACACGCCAACGCCTTGGACCACAGCATGGACAGGGACAGCGGTCTGGGAGCGACGGGAGGCTCTGTGGCGGCCCCCACCACGCTCTCTGGACCGGGCCCCGACCCAGCCGCCTCAGACTGCACCTTCACAACTGGCCCGCACTTGCATCCGGAGCCCCAGCCACAGAATTACAGCGTGGGGCATCAGGTCCTTGGTGGAGCCTTCCAGACTGCCGGGTACGCCCCTGTCCCCAGCAGTATAGCGGTGACGGTTCAGGTCCAAGGCAGCGTTCAGCCAATGGCCCCTCAGAGCCTCTTGCCCCCTGGGACCAACGGTGCACACCAGAGCCTGTCCTTGCAGCACGTGCAGAAATCTCCCAGCATGCCTTCTGGTGCTCAGGTTCAGCAGTTTGGGTATCCCGCTCAGCAGCAGCTTCTCTCTGGTCACCAGCCGCATGGCCAGCCCTCGCTAGTACCCCCTGGTCAGGTGGATTACAGACCGCAGCACCTGCCTGCCCAGACCCTCCCTGTGGGGCCACCGGTCAGCCAGGGCCCGTCTCCGGTCATGACCCCTGCTGCAGGGACAGCCCCAGGCCTTGGGCCCCAGCCTGGGGAAAGGACGGGCCCCCTCGCCCCCCAAGGTCTGTTACAGGAGCCCGGAGGGGGGATGGGGGGAGGTGGGATGGTGTCCTCTCCGGGTGGGGTTCAGCAGCAGCCCAGCGGTCAGTACCAGCCTGCCGGGGTGCCGGGGGGCGTGCCAGCTCCCCTCGGCCCCTCCCACACCGTGGTCTCCGGCATCCAGAATGTGGGCGGGTCGGGGGTCGGTGCTTTGGCGAGCGTGCCGAACCACGTTCCCTCCCCCGCGGCGCAGTCCCCGCTGAGCCAGCCTCAGGGGCCCCACCCCACCGGCGTCTCAGCCGCCCTCGCCCAGGGGGAGGATGTTCGGAGGAAGTCTGACACCCCGCCTCAACCCCTCACCATCTCCGGGAAAGACCTGGTGAAACCGCTCATCCCAGAAGGCCTTGCGCTGGCCACGCCTGCCGGTGAACAGCCTGTTTGGAATACCCATCACCATCGACGGGGACGAAGATGGGTAAGGCTGTGCTCTCACTTTCATCTATTTATATCTGTTAATTTAGATTGGGTTAAAGTACATGCTTGTACAAAAAAAAAAGAATCAGTGTATATTTGAGCCAGATGGTAGTATGTAAAAGCATTACTCAAAAAGGTTTATTATCAATGTGGGCCTTGATGGAAACAAACTAAGAATCTGGCATCGATAGCATGCATTAAAAACTTAACAGTATGAACATATCATCACACCTCTCCTCATATTTATGTACTTCCAGTACTTGTATCTGCAAATAGGATTCATTTTAGCACTCAGCATTTGCCACAACTGTAATTTGGAGAGACGGCAGTCATAGTCGTTTTCTAAAACTTCTCACATTGTGCTCTAATAATCTTTATTCGTTTTTATGTTTACATTGTTGACTGCCCTGGTAAGTTGTCCCTTAGTTAATATCCCGGTGTCACATTTTTCTGAAACCCATTTCAGGTTTATATGTATTTAGCCCTGTTAATTTTGCAACCTGTATGAAGCAGGTCTGAACAGAAGTGGCCTGTTAACGGAGAAGGTGTCAATTTAAGAGCTCAGTTATGTGGTATGAGTTGCTTTCATGCCAAAAGTATTCATAAATCAGTTTGTTTACACTTGTAAAAATGTTTGGTAACTTTAAAAATAGTTTCTACTTGTACAGCATTGTTTGTGCTTGTAACGTACATTCACACTCAGAAACAAGGGACTTCTTTGTAAGTGTGGCGGTTACATTGTTTGTGTTTAAAGCATTTTGAACTGCATTGCATGCAAGGTGGTATAAATAAAGGTATATAATGGTGCCCGTAGTCACTACCTTGTGGTTATAGAGAAAGTTTCACGAAGCCTATACTTTCTAAGCCTTGCTTACCAGATTTATAGTTATAATTATGAAGCGGGTTCCTTTATATTGCTTTCTCATTTGGCTATACATTTTATTTAGGTAGAACTAAGCTTGTCAGTTAAAAGTTATACTTCAGTGCAAGACTTGTCTAGAGGCCTGAAACCTTTTAGTTAGCCTTTAAGAATATGATACTGCCTGCAGGAAAGCCACAGGCTGACAATCTAGCAAGCTAATGTTAACTTATTGCTATATAGACAAGCTGTAAGTTGCATAGCTAGCTTACTGTAGTCAGTCAATTTCATATAAAAATATTTTTCTAACATTGGTTGTCATATTTCCATGCTCATACCTTTTAAGCTTTGATAGCATGATGGGAATATGATTTATTTAGCTAAAGTTAACAGAGGAAAAGTGGGGAGTGAGTGACTTGGAGTTATGTGTGTTCTGACAAACTGAGCTACCTCGCACGATAAGTTTGCATTTAAAAAAAGTGCATTCAAGTGAATACCTTCCATAAAATTGTAACTAGTGTGAACAAGTGTGTCACTAACACAAACTGCTGTGTAGCAGGAATATGACTATTTTGACTCCTTACACTGTTCCTAAAATGAAGATTAGCTCAGCGGGTCCTCCATTTGTGGGTACGGGGAGTACATTTCCTGGTTACTTTAGGCTGTTCCGGCATCTTTACATGCTGTACATTGTAACTAAGAGGAACATAAACAGGTTGAAGGGGCCCTGTTTATGAAAGGGGTGTGTCTCCATACTTTAACCAATTAGTGTTCCTACAGCACAGTGCATTTTAGCAATGTTTCTTTTCAAGTGAAAGAAAGACATGCTTCAAGGTAAGATAAGTCTAAGGCGGTTTTTATTTTTTAACTGAGCAGGTAGACTACTACAATGGGGGGTATTATTGTACCACTTTTTTTTCTTTTTCTTTTTTTAAGAAAAATGTCTTCATGTTGTGGTTGAAAGGGGAAGGGGCCATGGGGCCTGCAGTCGAGCCAGCACTGGCACTCAGGAAGGAAATATAGCATTTGGCGTTTCTCATTACCACTTCAAAATGCTGGACCGTGTCCGTCTTCATGAAAACACCCATATCCACCTCCCCCAACGTCGTTCTCCTCACAGCAGAAGCATAACATCCCTGCTGGGTTTTGAGCATTCTAGTTGTGCTTTCCATAATCGTTCCTTTGTCGCATTTTGGTCCCCTGCCCTATATCCATCTCACTTTTACATGTTTTTTAGTTTTTTTTCCACTCTTTTCTAATTACGCTCATCGCCATTCATTGTCCCGTATATCATATTCGGATCATGAAATGTTCTGTCTGACTCCATAAATTAATGATTGATAATATGAGGATACTCTTTATTTCCTTTTAGTTCACAACAGGTAAACTGAAATAAAAAAAACTATGCTGTACAAAACAACTCTTATGTTATGGGACTTAAAATTCTAAGACTTGATTTCTTAAAACTGTATCTGCAAATAGAACCTCATAATTCTGTGGAAATGTTACATGTGTGTAGGTCATTCTATGCGGCGGCTGACCGCAGAATGCAGTTTGGCCTGACCAGTGTAGCGTCGACGGTAGCCAGCGGCCAGGCTTCCCTGAGTTGTTGCAGCAGTGCCCCCTAGCTGCCCACCAGGGACCCGCAGGTTACCAGTTGATAGGCGAGGGACGTGCTTGCTTCTCCTCCACGAAAACGGTAAATCTGTAGCATACGGTGTGCCTCGTTGTGTGGTAAAGGTCACTGATTTATGAGTAAGTGAGGGGAGTGCATGCTTTTCAGTGCGTGGGCCGGGTTGACTCGAGCACATGTAGCGTAATTATTAGGGAACTGGGCTTGTAGCTCAAGGGTTGTGGGTTCACTTCCGCGCTGTACCCTTGAGCAAGGTACTTGACCTGAATTGCTTCTGTGAAAATATGCAAATGCATCATATTTAAAAGTTCAGTCTGTAAGGCGCCCTTTTTATGAGCGTCTGCCAATGCCAAAATGCAAATGAGAATAGAGGCCTCGCTCTGTTCCAAGTGTTCCCGTACCGATGCATTCGATGTCTGTTGCCTAGATATAAAGATCAAAATGAAGGCATTTGCTAGAGCTGGATTCTCGTTGATGTACACCTTTTTTTTTTTTCTTCTTTTTTTTTTCAAAGGGAAGTTTTAACTGTTATTCAATAGAGTTGGCCTTTGCACCAAAGTTGCTTGTAAAATAAATTCTTGCTGCCTCACTTGTTCAGTGCAAATGCTGGTAAAATTTTGATTGTGGATGGTTAGATTTTCTACTCTAGCAGCCACTTTGGCAGGTAAGCAACCAGGTTGTGTTATAGTGTAAAAGGTAATGTGTAAAAAGTTGAAAATGGCTGGTGATTTTTAGAATCCACAAGCCACTCTGGCCACTGCAAGCTGATTTCATGCCCTGGTCCCCTTTATGGAGTGCCAGTTTCTCTGTACTTAATGTTATTCTGTGTTCTGCAGTTCTGCGCCCCTCAGTGATTTTGACGATCGTCCGGAGCGAGAGGAGGTCCGTATAATCCCGTCGGAGGAAGTAAAATGTTCCGCGGATTCATAAGTCGATCTCCCCCGAAATAAATCTTTGAGTCGTAGGAGGTGCTGACCCAGGATCGGTTTAGACTTTTAGCTGGTAATGGATAAGGTTAGGATACGGATCATAACCTTGTCCATTATGAGATGAATGGGTCAGCAGTCTTACTGTGAGCCGCTGTATGAACACGGCCCTGATCGCACGCGCGTCTCGGGGCTTGTTCCAGCTCTGGGAAGTTGTGGATGTTCATGATTTGGACCGCGAGGGGCAATAGTTTCTCTCAGTGATGTCAGCCGAAGAACCAGTGCCCGGAGCTTAATCATTTGCATACGCGCTGCGATTTCAGCACGCCATGAAGCACCGCTAGCAGGGCAGTGTACGTCTTAATAGGACGCATATTAGAAACTGCGTCACTGGGCTGCAGCTGGATCTAATCGCATAGTGGTGGCGAATGGATCAATATCACTTACTATGTGGGCTAACTTCAAATTATTGGTTGCATATGCATATTTTTAATTGACAAGGCTGTTGAATTACAAGAGCAAGTACTAGAACAAGTAATACAAATTTAAGAAAATCGTCAGAAGAGGGAATTTGGACACAGATGCACAGAAACATCTTAAATGCACAGTGAAATGTGCCTAAACAAAGTTGTGTAAGAGAATCATTGAATCATCGGTTTGTGGTGAGAGCACTTCTCCTGAATCTGAAGCTGTCGCCGTGACCCAGATCCGGTTGCGAAGTGCAGCTCGGCTCACCGTGTCAGAGCAGGACTTTCAGTTCCTGCCTCGCGAGTCACTGGCCGCGTGTCAGCGAGTTGGCACGCGGGACAGGAAGTGACACGGTGAGTAAATCACGCTGCCTTCCCCGGCCTTTTCTCCATTGCGATAAGGCGGCTACCTTTCAGCCTTCAGCATAGGCACAGTGCAGACACTGGTAGCTCTGAGTTTTACTCTGCACCACTTTCAGGAGACCTATAAAACATTTTTTTTTTTTAAACCGACGGCGGGAATATGAAGGTGCGGCTTTCGCGGGTCCATAAAGAGAAGCGGACTTGTCGAAATGTAAAGGCCTCTGAACTGTGGGTCTCCAAGGTGATGCGAATGTCCTGGGCTCTGATCTGATCACCGATACCCTTAGAGCCAAACGGGTCTTTCCCTTCAACGGGTCTCCTTTCGGCAGAGGCAGAAATTCTGTTGCGTGCTGCATGATAGTGTGACTTCCGGCCGGCCCTGGCGGGCAGCAACCCGGGCGCATGTCAGTAGGACACCTCTCGCAGCTGATAAGAGATTTGGGTGCCTTCCAAGTTCACCCTATGGGCTGGTGAACAGTAGTCTTTTCCCCTTGGTAAGCCTCAGCCGAGGGTAACATATTTAACACCTCACTTTTCTGCCGTCACAGATGACACGCCACCGTCAGCCCACACCTATTGGGGCACGCGCGAAAAGGAACGCACCCCGTGGAGCTTACTCAATAACTTTTACAGAGTGGCGGAACGGCGGTTTTTAACAACCGAGGCAGAGCTGGACAAGTCTTCAGAAAGCGCCGCGGTTTAGTCGTAACTGAACGTTTCCAGAATCGCATGCAAGCCTCTGAAGGGCCAAGCGCGTACATAGCTGGTGTCAGTCATGGGAAATGTGCTGGCTTTAGCACACAGGTCTGTGTCATCAGTCCACAGGGGTACTTTCACAGAGTCTGCGCCTGTTGTAAGCACAGTGTTTTATCACTGGGGGGATTTTGTGGTCCAGCGCTGCTCTTGGCAGTTGGCGTTTTGTAAACGGAAGTCTTATTCGAGCCAGGGAATTGACCTTAACAGTCTGAAAGGTATGCATGGTAAGCCTGCATATACCACCACAGGATTCTGCTGGATAATCAGTCTCCTAACTTTTTAACATTTTGATGTTATTCTGCTTGTAAATATATAGGCCTACATTTATTTATATGTCAAGACCAAAAGCCTAATTGTCATACACATTCATTGCCTTAATGATAGTTGCCCATAGTTGCCGAAGTCTGCACTTAGGTTCCAAACAATATCTGCCCAATTTCTTCAACAGTTCTTGAAAAGATTATTTTGTTTGGATGGTTGCCTGGATATGTTGAGAGTTGAGTTTTTTAAATGTAAAAATTTGAGGTTTTTTTTGTTGTTTTTTTTCCCTTTATCATTTTTGTCTACACAGTGCAATGCTAGTCCATGGACGTGTGCATGTCCACGGTGGATTTCAAGTGAATAGATGCATGAGTGAGTGTGTGTCTCCTCCTCAGTGAAATTTAAGTGTGTGTGTGTCTGTCTATCTATCTGCGTGTGCGCGAACATACCCGTCTGTGTCTCTCTGTCTGCGTGTTCACGAACGTGCGCGTGCGTTTGCCCTGCGTAGGCCTGAGCCGGCCCCCATCTCGCGCCCCTGGAGGAGAAGCCCCACGGCTAGCGATGCAGCCCGGGCCCTGGATGTAGCAGAGACAGAAGCCTGGCTCTTTTTTCCACAGATAGCTGACCCCGCGCAGACTCCCGGGGCCGCATTCCACGAGCGCTCTGAATGGCTGCGATTGTCAGACGTCCTCCCCTTGCGGCAGCCGCCTGCCCAGCCACTCGATCACAGGGACCTCTGCCCCCCCCAAACGCGCCCCGTCCCACTTCTAAATGGATATCGTGCAGCTGATAAGCCCACTCACACACTGATTTCTTTACAGGGCTGAGGACATTTCTAAGCCTTCGCCAGCAAATTGATATCCAGAGGGAAAAGTGCATTTAAGATTTCAATTTTAAGACTCCCAGACTTGTTTTTTTTGTTTTTTTTTCTTGGTCCAAGATGGAATATGATCATAGGAGCCACAAAATGCACTTCAGGGGCATAATCTGTGGTGTTGGTAAAACGCACTGGAAAAATGAACAGATCTGTGTCATTTGCTATGATGCTATAGAACAGTCATGGTTATGTTATCAAAAACATCTGCAGGAAATGTCAGGAAATTGGGCCTGTTATATGCAACCTTCTAATCAACAAAGTAAAAGTTATAAGGGACTTTAATACTCCCTTGTAGTTTTACACTCAAACAGTTTTTCAAAAAGAGTACTGTTGATAGCTGTAGAAGAAGATTCATGCTGAAGTAAGCGTGCTATGATATTGTCCTTCCTGTGACCCGTTACATTTGGAATTTATCAGGTTTAGTATCGTCGTCCCCCCGGAAGGTGAGGAGATCTTCCTGACAGGAGCTGGAATGTCTCTGGATAAGGGGGGGGGGGCCCCCTTACATTTCAGGAATTTTTCAGATGTCAACTATCCAGAGTGACGAAGCGTACCTTTATTTATTTATTTTTTTAATACATACAATACATTTGTACAGGTTGATATTTACTGAAGTAATTTGGGTTGCTCAAGGTTACAATGGCACTGCCCCACCTTGGCTTTGAACCTGCAATCTTGAGTTTGAAGCCCAATTTGCTAACCGTTACAGGGTGTGAAATTAACCTTTTCACCCACTGGCCAGAGATGCTTGTGGATTCTAAAAATCACCAGCCTTTTCCAACATTTTACCATCCACATTACCTATTACAATATAACACAACCTGGTTGGTTACTTTCCAAAGTGGCTGCTAGAGTAGAAATCCTTACCAGCCACAATAAAAGTTTCACCAGCTTTTGGCTGGTGGCGGGGGTTACTTTCACACCTTGCCGTTACACTACACTGTCATCGATTTACGTACATTGGCTGCAACATTTTCCACTCGAAGGCCAAAAGCAAGATTATTTTTTCAGTGGTCCCAATGTGACCTATCAGGGAGAAGCAAACAAACTTGCTTGTTTTGAGTTGAGCCATGCAAATTGAATTAATTTCTGAATTACATAATGGGCTGTTCTGGGAGGCGTAGCCTCTCCGGTTTCACTTTGAAAAACATCTGTTGACGGTGCATGTGGTGTTCCCCCTTGTGCGCTCTGAAGTCCTGACCGAGCTGAAAAAATGCCCGCGGAATACAAAGTGCTCAGTTGGAACAAATTAAATTGCTCCCAGATGAGACATTCGTCTTGCGATGTGACCAAAGTTGTTGATAAAGAAAGTCCTTGCTTCTCTCTGGGTCAGTGGGCAACCTTTGGATTGTTTCATACCTAAAAAATCATTAGTTTTTTTTGTTCCATTCCACTTTCTGATACATTAAATAAGGCCACAGTAATATTTCTTGAGGACAGTATTTTGGACTAGGTTTTTTCACTCTGGGAAGTCCTCTAATTGTGATGGCAAGGAGACTGGTGGCTGCGTTGGATGTTGCTCTATGAAAAAGATATACGTGTGAATAACTGAAGTACTCAGATCAGTTTTAAGTTCAAGTTCACCCTGCCACTGGTGCCTAAATGGCTGTTGTTGCTCCATTAATGATTGATGTGTAACAATGCTAAGGACTTGTAAAACAACAGCCGAACAAGCTTGACGACAATCTTGACAAACTCCCAGGTTTGTCGTGCCTCCACATCCCGAGGTCATTTGGTCAAGGGGAGCGGATTCTGTTTAATTTTCTAAGCATTGGGCTGCCGGTGGTCGTGGTCAGAGGCATCGAATGAAAGCTTTGTGTACCCTTTTCTTTTTGGGAGCCTTCTTTGTTTTATTTTATCGATAGGCCTTTTGGATCCTGTAATTCTGGAATAATAGTCCTGTACATCTGGCAGCGGAATGTTTGTGAACATTCCCACTTGAGCTGAACTCCCAGAGAAGGCGAACTCGGCTCATTTTTGAGGGGCTCTGCTTTTTTTTGGGGGGGGTGGGAGAGGAGGTGTCGGCACACATTTCCTGCTTTCAGTTCCAGAGGAAGAAATGGAGAGAGCGGATGGTGCGATATTTTCACCCTCCAATCAGTCGGCACCAAGCAAAGGGCGTGCGATGGCGTTCCAGCAGCTCTGACGTCGGGAGACGGAGGGTAAACAGAGGCTTTCTCTCCCAACGACCTTAATTTGTTTGGTAGGTTAGTGTAGGACGTGAACGAAAGAAAGGATTTTACGAGAGTCATATCTGAAAGAAAGATGGTGAGAAGCTACTAGTCATTCAACGCTGTCATTTAAGGCTGGCTAAAATTTCTCTGAAGTTTCTGTCAGGCTCAGAAGTGCTTTCTGTTCAGCTTTGAATACACGGAGGGCCTCATATATTGAAAGCCACTAGTCATTTAACGCTGTACTTTTTGTAGCCTGTTATCTTTGGAGAGACCCACAATGCAATGCAATTCAGTCATGAGGTTGCTGGTAAGTGGTGGGTTCATTGGGGGGGCTAATTTGGAAAGCCACTCAATCAGGCAACGCACTAAGGCAGAATCTACAGGATACTTCCAGAGGGATGCAACTTGAACCCCCTTCCAAACCCCCACCCCCACCCCCCAAATGCCTGCCTATAAAAGTTTATGGATGTGAGGCTGGCTAATGTGGTACTGACAGGGTGAGTTCATTTTAGGCTAGGCCTATGGGACGCCCGAGTACCATCTTTTTCAGTACTGGAACGCAAACATGAAGAGTTATTCTGTACAAAATCAACTAGTGCTTCCCAACCATATGAAGTAATTAATAAGCTCTGCAAAATGTGAAGATTCTACTGTACAAATATCAGAGTAATGCCCATTTTGAATAACTTGACTTTTTCTGGTAGATCATCTTTTTACATTTTAGAAGAATTTGGAACGACCTTGAATGAAATAAAAATAAATGCAATAAATATTTAAAAGCACGTTCACATACCCATTCAGTTGTGCCTGTTGGTAGGAAGGAAACCACCACCCGGTTCATTTTAGGGTGGTTTGTATTTCTGTGAGAAATTCTTAAAATTTTTGAGATGCCAGAAGCACTTGCTCTTCCTAAGATTTTGACAATGATTATAATGATTATGAAGCCAAGGTACTTTACCCAGAGGTAGACTAAGCCTTTGAGAAAGTCCTCTCTCTGAAATGAACTGTTTTTGGGGAAATATCTTGATGCTTAAACTAAGGAATTCACATTATTAGAATTTGTAATTTGATATATTTTAATTATGTATTCTATGACTACCAAGATTTAATATTTGGAAAAATGGAGCCTTAGTCACACTCAAAAAAACATAAGAAATTATGTTCAAATGGCTTGTTGTCAAGAGAACTGCATTCATACCTTCAGACAGGGAAGTTAATGATATAAATGTATTAGTTTAAGATCCTGCATTAAACTATCTCAAATGATGATCAAAACACAAACAAGAATTCAAATATTGACCTAAATGAGTTATTGTGTTTCGGAGCCAGCATAACTTGTTCCTCGCTCTGCTAGTCATGACATAATCGTCTCTTTCGTGTCGTGGTGTTTTGGTATTCAGAACCCGTTATGTAAGAAGCATTTGAGGGGGTCGAGAGTCCTTGCAGGCATTCGCTACAGTAACTGTAGGGCAGATAAGGCTGTGAAAGCTGAATATCAGGGCATGCGGTATGCACATTCATAAGTAAGCACTGATGTCATGCAAAAGGTGAATCGCAAAAAGGAGGTCTTCCCGACGAAGGCCGCTTATTTAAAAGTTGCCATTCTGTTTGGGAACGTCTTGCTTTAGTCACATTATTATGTAGGCGGGTTATCTTTCCTCTTTTTAGAAGCGGAGTGCAGACATGGTGATTTCTGAAAATGGCTGCAGAGGTTCCAGTAAGTGCAATTGGTAGATGTAATGACTCAACAGCTGAGTTGACAACTCACAAAATGTGAAATAAGGAGTCCTATCGTCTGAGCCAAAATGGTGCCATGTATTTGTCATTCATGCTACCCTGCAATGGTAAAGGGTAATGCCAAGCGAAAATGTGCTACAGAATGTTTTTTTGATGGACAGTTGTGGCTTGCTCATTCTCACACTAGACTTGTTTGTGACTCATGAGCATGAATCCAACCCCCTGCTATGCCCCCCGTCCCCATCCCTCCCCTTTCCTGCCGTAGAATCTGTCACCAGTCGAGCGCCACAGAGTCTCATTTTGATGTTTTCTCAAGCAGCCCAGCCCATCAGGGCTATCGCTGGTGACCTCTGACCCTGGTGCATATTGCCGTATCCTGTTTTGCTGCTCGGCCTGACGGGAGGTGGTGGGGCGGGGCTTAAACATGCCACCGACTGCATGCACCCAGACTAGCGCTTCTGTGCAGTATTTCCATAGCCAATCAGATTATCTGACCATCCCCTGATTTGCTTATTATTCAGAAGATTCCTGTGATTCAAGGGGCAGTTGGAGAGGGTTTTGTGAAGAATGGGAGGATACCTGCACTATAGGTTGGGTGTAGGTATAAATCTGGCCCTCGAGGCCAGCAGTAGTACTGCTGGTTTTCATTCCTCCCCTCTAATCAAGACTATGGCTGTGTCTCAAACCAAAGGCAGCTGCCATGCTGTCTTGCTCCCTCTGAAGGTACCTCAAAAGGCAATGAATTTGGGACACACTTCGAAGGCAGGATGATGTCACTGAGATGAGATCAGTGTTTACGTTTGTTCATTACGCTACATCAGCTTGCTAGCAAGTTAGCTGGCTCGTTACTGGAAAGCTCATAGAGGCTTAACCATCAGATGCACTATTCCAGTGTATTAAATAATTAAAATGAATTTGTAAATATAACTGCAACAAATTATGGAGTTTACTGCATATTCATAGTGTAAAAAAGCTCCTCTGGTGCCGCAGTAATACTGCCTCGTTGTTTTCGGCCGCCATTAATTTAACGGAAGTGAGAACCCTGATGTAATTGCAAAGATTTATGGGATATCATACCCGGAGGTATTCATGCGATGCTGCCTTCAAATGTTTGCATAACATTCTGCCTTCTAAGGTGCCTTAGAAGGCAGCATTTTATGCAAACTTTGGAATGAGACACGCCTCGATGCCTTCCTGCCTTTAAACGCTGCCTTCGAAGGCAGCATTTTTGCCGTTTGAGACCCAGGTGAATATGGGATACCAGGTGAATGAAATCTCTGGCCAATCGGTGGCTTTAATTGATCAATTAACTATCAGGTAGAAAAGAAATCCAGTAGCACTACTGGCCTTGAGGTTCAGATTTGAGTATCCTTGCAGATTCAAGTCTCAAATGGGGTTCCACTGTTGTGCTTAACCTGAATTACCTCAGTAAATGTCCAGCTGTGTTTAAGGTTTTCCTAAAAATGAATAAGAATGACTGCAGTATAAATTAATTATTAGATTAAATGGGCCCAAAATTAGTGATAGTTCACTGAAGTGTGCTCCTTTTTGCTCACTAGATTAGAACCTACATTTTTTCTCTAAGTGAAAAGGCATTTAAAGTTGAACCCCAGGGAACTTTTTCAAATATGAAAAGAGCACCGAAAAGAAATCCTTATCTGGCTGATTTATAAATACTTGGTACATACAGCGTATTTTAGCAAGGGGTGTGCTAAAACTGTTGGCGTTGGGGATGTCCATGCGCGCTGTGTATGTGCACATATCCACAGAAGTGTGTTGCTCTCCGGGTAACACTTCTGTCGAGAGGGCCGTGTCACTGTCCATCTTCCACCATAGACCGAAAACGCGCTCTGTTAAACTGCATCTGGGCAGTTTAATTGAAACTCTGACTCTAAACACTGATTATGTGTCGAATACCCTTGGATTTACTTGAGCTAACCTCAAATCCCTTATGCTACTTATAACACTACATCCTCAAACTCCCACTTGTCCTTGCAGTGACACTAAGTGCTATGTTTTAGGTTTGCGTAATGACACTTACTGTCAGTAGTGACCGTAATAACCGCCTGACATTTTTACGTTGCTGTGGATGTGTGCCTGCTAAATGACTAAGTACAAATGCAAGCCTGTGATGGAGGGGAAGGATGTGAAAAGTGCTCGAATTCAAGGTAGTGCAATTTCCTGTCTGCCGGAGGGCACAGATCTAAGGAGACTTCCGTTTCCTGCCCTCCGCCGAAGAAGAAGCGCGATCTGAGCCTCTTTGGCGGGAGATCGGTTGCGTTCGGACGGACATCCGCCGCATCGAAAAGGAGCGGATGCATGGCAACACCAACTGCATGCCATCCAGCTCTCAAGGTGAACGGTACAATCCTGGGGGTCCAGGGTTTTCAGCTTTTAAATTCTGACATCATTTTCTGAGGCTGGTACCGTTTAGCTTGGACCCCAGATGCTACCTCTAGAGCGCCTGTAAAGGGAATTTACAGTTTGCTTGATTGGCTTTTGTAAGGTTGAGCAAGCATTACGTCTTAAGTCATTACCGCCTCCATTAAGAGCCTCGCCAGCGTGCAATCATAATTTATCCGAAGTAGGCTAACTGACCGTTGGTTTATTAGCAAATCGCTCCCCTGAATTTGGGATTGCACACTAGGGCGCAGGCTCATAATACTGTAAGGTCATGAGCCTGATCACGGAAGGTAGGTCACGTTTATCTTGTGAGCTAGCAGTAGCTGGGCGGTGAACACCGTGATCTCATGTCAAGTCGCGGGCTGAATCCCGTCCCGTAATTGGCCAAGCCTTTAAGTTGGCGTGACATGAAAGCTTTGGCTGCGCAGGGCGTGCTGCTTTCACACTGCATTTCACAGTTAAGGTCATTATAGAAAGGTATGTTTTAAACTCACATTTTTTTTGCCAGCACCGCGCTGCAAAAAAGCATGCCGACGCACGTCCCCGTAAGCCGGGCTCCCCTCTCCGCCGCGAGGCGTTCGCTGGTGACCTGGCGTCAAAATTGCCTTGACCTATTTCTCAACGCCAGAGGTGTGATGAATGGCCCAGTGACAGCTGGGTTCATAAACGCCATCACATTTTTTCGCCTTATGTCTCAATGAGATCGCACTGAGCCCGAGCTCCTCTGTCCCGTCCCATGGGAGACCTGGAATTTCAGCACACGGAAGACCCGACGCATAACGCAATTTCCCCACCTTCAGACCCAGATGGAGAGAATCTCGCCCGCATTCAGTTTTTTTAAACAAGTTGTCTTTTGTGATTATTATAGTACGTATACCGCGGCATATTTGCATTTGTTCTATAATTATACAAGTTGAAAGGAATTACGATTTTTCTCTGCAACTTCCTTTTACTCATTTCTTGCATGCGACAGTGCAAAAATCACACATTGCAGTCTGGGAAAATGAGGAAGTGGCGCAAAGAAAATAATGAATCGTCAAAATATACAGTACACATATGTCAAGAGACCCTGCATAGCAACTTATAAATATATTCATAAAATAGAACGCAAGGCAGCTGTCCATGAAATTTGTCTCTTCCCTGACTTTCTTTCCCAAACAACATCATTAGTTGAAAACACCCTAAATTGAAGAGGTTGCCTTGAGCTTATGCTTTTGCACTTGTGCGTTTTTTTTGTGCGTTTATAAATTGCAGAAAGGCAGACGGAACACATTTAAATTTTGGCCGATTTCCGCTTTCAAGAGATTTGCATCTCTAAGAACATGGCCATCTGCAAGAGTTACTGAGGCAGCAGCCAACTGGAAGAAGCGGCATTGTTTGATGCTAGTTGCGCTATTTGTAGGTTATGTGCGATTACACTCATTCAGATTTTAATTTGGCTTCGGATAAAGCATTGGAACACAGGGGCACAGGGACGATCTATAGAAAATGCGTCACCACATTTCTTAGCGGCCTGGGATTTGTGCGCTCAAGATTTTTATTTCAAGTTAAACGAATATCCAGGCTAGTCTCTTATGGTAGTGTCCATCAGCTTTCTTGCCACCTTTGCACCCGCCATAAAAAAATATGTTGATGCAAAGCCAACTTACTCCAACACCTCAAGCAGCGCCTCTCTCTCTCTCTTTCTTAAGGAAATAGTTTGCGTCCTCCTTTACTATGCAGCGCCTTTGTCAACCCTGTTCTTAATTGGAATAAAAGCATCTATAGCTCTATAGGCCTACTGTATCTGGCTGTGAGGTAATAGTCTTCTTTGACAGAAACTCGAGGAAAGGGCGGTCTGCTTCGAGTTAAGATGTTTAACCGTGCAATAAATCAACTCGTAAATTTTTCCCTCTACGAGCGGAGCCCCGCGACCTCTGTGCGTGGTCTGGCCTGAGAACGCGGCCCTTTTCCTGTTACGCACACACGCCGCTCCCCATGTGGAACACTCTGTACCCACTCCAGAGGCCCCGCTCTCGGGGGCAGCGGTGTCGTATAAGGTAATGACAACCATCTGAAGCGCGTTCACTGCGAACGCACCCACGCGCCGCAGTTTGTGGGAGATGTGGCGTTGATGTTAAAACGCAGATGAAAATTTGAGCAAAGTGCATTTCCGCTTCGCACTGCGAATCGCCTCTGTCTGGCAAATAAGGAAGCGCTTAAACGGGGACGCAAGCTGCCAAAGAATTATTTGAGAAGAAAAACTCGCTGCTTACTGTGAAAATGCTCATCCTAATACAGCTTTACTGCATGTGAATGTTATTGTGAAGTCCAGTTTAACAGTTCAGGCAAGCCATTTGTGTCCATATGGATGGTCTGATAAATATAATGGAGATTGGGTACAGAGTTGGGGGTATAGTTAGTTCTGTTTACTGAAACATGCAGGCCTTTCACAGTGCTGCCCCAGCAGAGACACTCTGTCTTAGTAACCAGCCACTCTGTTTATTGGAGATTGTGCAACATCTGCCCTCCCACCACCCGTCTCTCTCTCTCTTTCTTCCCCCTCTCTCTCTCTCTCACGTGTACACACACACACACACACACACACACACACACACACACACACACACACACAATTACACTATCTCTCTTACTCTCCCTGTTTCTCTATCCCTCACTTCCTCTGGCTCTTGCACACAGTCTGACTCCATCTACTCCTGTCATTCACCACCATTCTCTCCTTCCATCTCCCTCCTCCTCAGTCATGTTATGGCAGTCAGAATCCCTCTGTGATGTTCAGGGTATGAGGGTCTGAATCCCTCTGTGATGTTCAGGATATAGCAGTCAGAATCCCTCTGTGATGTTCAGGGTATGAGGGTCTGAATCCCTCTGTGATGTTCAGGCTAACCCCAGGGCCAATCACTACAAACAGAAGATCTGTCTGAGGAATTCCCTGTAAAATCGAACAAAAGTGAATTAAGCTTGCACAATGTTCTGGAAACGCTGCCGGAGCGTTGAGGCCCTGGCCAGGAAATTCAGAGCAACTGACACATGTCACGTAGCTAATTTTTCGGACAGTGGCATTATTGCACACATTTTCTTTTTCCGACATTTAAATTCACTTGGGTCTCAACGGAAGTCGTTTCTAAAGCAGAACATTCTGCGCGGCACTTCTGAAAAGCGAAAGGGAACCAAACGTTACCGCCTGCGAATGAAGAACGAAAAGCACTTGCAGGAAGTGAAACTGAGGGGGGGTGGTGCAAACCTGCAGAATAATGTAACTGTGCCCAAGCAGGCACTATTGTCACTCTCCACAGTAATCCACACAGGTTGGCTGAAGAGGGCAGCAGTGAGTTTAGTCCCAGTTAAGAATGCCCAGTTTTTCACCAGCGCTCATCTGGAGCACGTTTATTTTTTTTCCCCTCCAATGCCAGTCTCCGCTTCTTTTCTTGCCGTGGTCCACAAGCCGGGCTCACGCAGACATGGATCGTAGGAAGATGCTTTGCACCATGGCTCGACCAGCATGGGTCGTCGGTGCGCCGCAAGTCGCCGTAAACCCGTCAGACCGAAACCCGCCCATCCGTGGCGGCGCTGGAGCCAATTATGCGTCGCCCTGCGGGGCTCCCACAGTGGGCGCTGGCCAGGCCAAGATTCGATGCCAGACCCTGGGGCCCATCTGTGTGCTGGAACAGTGCTTTAACAGGATGAGTCACACAGCAGCCTGGCAGCAGTAAGCCTGAGGTTGTTAGTACGCAAAATAATTCTGCCACTTTTTCCGTTGCAGAACTTCTAGGAAGACAAATTTAATTAAATGACATTCAAATAAATTTAATTAATTTATAGAACATGACCGCTCCATTAATTATGACGAATATACCTCTGCCAGTTTCCAAAAACATCTACCACTTATCACTGCAAGGAATGTTAATACCGAAACATCTTTGTAACAATATGTCTTTGATATCAAAGTAGACATTGCTTATTGTGATAAAATTGATTGGGAAAAAATAATAAAATGTATTCATTTGAATTCAGATTAAAAGTCTTTATCCCTACCTTTCAGTTGTAATTCAATTTAGCAATTCTCTGTTCAATTCAGAATTGATACCAACCATGCTCTCAACATCGTGAGGAGGGGGTGTATCCACACAGCCCAAATTTCCTACAGTGGGCAACAAGTACTTGAGCCTGAATGTTCAGCATTAATGTACAGGTTTATGAAAAATACAATTTTCCAATAACTTGCAAAATGCTCAGGTTAACACACAACAGACTAATATGCAGGTTAGCCATTACAAAAGCACTGTTACATGAAAATATGTAGGTTTTCATTTTTGGGCCACTAAGCCATGTTGGCAGCTTTCTGGAGTATTTTTAGTAATAATGCTTTACAGATTTAAAGAGTGTGGTAGGGAGTAACAGCAGCGGCTGTGGTTTTATGTAGCTGCAGTGACTGGTATTACGGGTTGCAAAGTAAAGCTTGTTGACTTTGATCAGCTGCCTATGCAAAGCCTTTGAATCGCGGTAGGGCTTCAGTCCATGCGCAGTGTCGCGGATTTTACGTCGGACGTGAGAAGCCGCGCAGTGCCCCGGACTCAGAGCTCTCCCTCTCTGCGCTGGTGAAGCATGCGTGGTGAAGCATGCATTCCGGTAGCCTCCTTCAGCGCCGCGGTCATACGCACACTCACTCCTCCGCTCACGTCACTTAGTGTAAAACGCACGGGCAGGGTGTCGGAGGAGTGGAAACACCAGGGTGAAGGTTGTTGAAACGGGCCTTTCCCCAGGTCCGGCGTCGCTATCCCGCCACGAGCCCTTTTCCGTCCGCTGTTCCCCTGTGCCTTTGTTTCTGTGCCGATGCCACTGCTCGCGAAACATCAGCAAGTTCAACAACTTGATCACTGAAGTCGCCTGCGCACATGCTCGTCTTTCAAAATCACTGGGGTTTCCTCTCATGGCCTTGCCATAATTACCAGCGAACAAGCCTGTCCAGCATTTCTATGTTCCTGCTCGAACATTTCGCTCTTCTACAGCAGGGCAACTCGCACTTCCCCCTCCGTGTCAACGGCTCTTCCCTACTGTGGAGCTTTTCCACCCTAGCTCCTCAGTGGTGGAACGAACTCCCGATTCCCCTACGTTCTACTCCAACCCTGCCTGCGTTCCATCGTGGCCTGAAGACACACCTCTTCACCTTGACTGATATACTAATCTAGAACCTCTCTTGTTACTTGTTCCCTGTGTTTTCTTGTCTGTTTGTTTTAGTTTTGTAGCATAGCTGATTTACCTACAGCTTACTGTGAACTACATTCAAATGTTGATTACTAGAGATAGCTGCTACATTATGGGAAGGATGTGCTTTGTCTTATCTGTTCTGTAGTTACTTCGATGACGTTTCTGTATGCACTTATTGTATGTCCCTTTCGATAAAAGCGTCTGCTAAATGACTGTAATGTAATGTAATTTCTGTATGTGACCCTATGTGTGCTGGGATGTCATTTGCATAATTAATCCAAGCTCCACAAACTGTGTAGTTGCTACTTTGATTCTCGTTGTCCACTGCCTGTGTTAAAGTAATGTCACATATGATGTTGTTGTCCCTAGAGTCCAACAACTGTTTTGGAAATGTTCTGTCCCTTGCTGTTCTGTCATAAGGTCATCATGTGCCTTTCACTCTAATGGCCGCAGGAGTCAAAACATCCGGCAGGTACATTACGACCAGGCTCCCTGCGATGCTGTGCGCTTATTAAAAAGGCCGGGCCCTCATCTGGAAGCTGTCTTCCCTCTTGGTTAGCGTTCGGTTAAGGACAGCCTGTACCTTCACAGCCTGCATTTCATACCTGATGATTTTGTACATTTCATACCTCCCTTTGCCACAATGTTTCTGAACACAGACTAGTCACAGTTACACTGTGTTTGATTAGTAAGTGTTCAGCCATCCTTGGTTTGATTTTTGCCACATGCGCAAGCAGACACCTTCACTGCCTTCCAAAACGTTTGGGACAAGAAAAAAAAATGTCTCTGTCCCAAAGTTTATGGAGGGCACTGTACGTTATCACTTGAGAGATGATCAACAAACATTTTTCCCATGTCCATATGAACCACACTCAATTGTCAAAACCTATAAGCAAATTTCTTGTCAACGTACGCATCTATTCCACTCGCAGCAACTTTAGTAGCCGATACGATATGCAATGAAAATAAATAAAAATAGCCTGGCTATTATATACCTGCATATCTTTCAAAATCAGGGGCTTTTTAGAACTTTCTGTCAACCCAACGAATTGGTGGCATTGTATGTCGTTTTTCGCCATGTGGTAAATGACTCATCTGTGAGAGAAGCGCATATCTCTTCCACTTGGTCGGCTTATCACAGTGCTGTTTCATGGAATTTTGCTGTTGTGTCAAATTAACAGCGGATATGTGATCGCCGGTCAGTGCATTGACTGTGTTCTACAAGTGCAGGAAGCTTGATAGAGAATTGATAGGCCCATTGGTAAAGCCATATTGTTTTTTTTTTTCCTGCCTTCTGACAAAAGGTGCTGAAGATTTTGTCTACTCCATCCAACCTTTCTTCACGCCATTTTACCATTTAAATTTCTCCTCCCACTGAAATGTATTTTCTGTATTTTGCTGTAGAGTCTTCATCCGTTTCTGTGAGGGCTTGATGCTTTTCTGCACTGCTGGCCTGCACTGGACTTTCTTCGGCATTTTGAATCGGTTTGGTCCGTTTCGACATTTTGGAGCGAATGATGCAGAACGGCGTGCGCAGGGCTGTTTTATGTTTGACGTGGAGCGCGAAAGCTACTGAGCTTTTCACCTTATCCGCCTGCAAAAGCTCAGGAAATTTGTAAGTGTAGCTCAACAGTGTAAAAGCAGGGGCAGAATCAAACATTCACGTACTAGGTTAATAGAAGTTTTTCTTGGCAAAATCGGTTACACAATATTACATATAGGCTGTTAATTAATTTTATCTCGCCTATTTCTTTGTTATATTTTCCCCCTTACATTTTGCCCGACTGGATTTTTATTTGTCAGACAACTGCACGTTATATCGGCCAAAGGTCGGCGTGTGCCGGCTAACGGAAACCCATGCATATCCTGTTCTTGATTCTAGTTTGTGTCTTATGTAACCATAGCCCTAGTTATGAGTGTGAACTCAAATTCCCCTTTTGGGGGGTATGTTTGCGAGCTGCTGATAGACCTGGTTTTCCCTAGAGTCCAACAACTGTCAGGCAGTGCCTTTGGTAATTTAACCCATTGATTTGTTTTTGCTAAATGGCCCAATGCAGTAGAAGACAGGTAGGAAACGTTGAAACGAGATTTCGGGAATGGAAACGACCATGCCCCCTGATTCTCCTTCAACTGCAGGCCTGGCCCTCCCTCAGAGAAAACCTTAACACTGTTTAAAACACTGTTTTGTTACACAATGATGCAATGGAATGGACTTGTATTTGGGTCTCTTTGTTGTTAACCGTGGCCTTACTTTACCTCTTTAGTCCTTTTGCAAGGATGAATGTGGGGTGATTACTTAACTGTTGATGACATTATGATATTAGAGAATCTTCTCTATTACAAGAAAATGTTTGTGTTCATTAGTGAATGGCCAGCATTGTTTACTTGCAGAGTTAGCCGAAATGGGAAACCACTCTAAAAAGGAGCACAGGGTATTTGGGATTTAACCGTTTTGTTAACAGCCAACTATGTAAAAGCTTTAAAAGAAATGAAGTCTTTAGGATGCTGTACCCTCCACGCTTCAGATGTGCTCATACTCTCTTGCATCTTGCTATTTGATAAGTGCACTGTTTTAGCTCTGGTTAAGGGCCCTTACATTAGCTCTGGCTTTCCATCATACACAGCAATGCATCATACACAGCAAGAGCTTCAAATTATAGGGCGGCCATTGGTAATATTAACATGGAAATTTGACTTGTCTTGACTCCTGTCTTTCTGTTATATCCTCCTGAGACCCAGCAGAAAAAAGGTTTTTAAGTATTTAAATTTTTTGCCATAATATAAGTGTCTTGGATGACAATTTGACATTTGTTTTCTAAAATATTATTTATTTTATTTTTAGTTGTACTCATTTACTTGTAGTATAGTTACACCATAGTAGAGTATATGGTATATAAGACCAGAGACTCATGTCCCCTACAGGAGACAAAAATGAATTTCATCACCTCTAATAAACGGCTGCAATTACTTATTTTACCATGTTACAACTAGGATGCAATAAAACTACAACAAATGCTATGGTATTCCTGATGTCTCAAGCTATAATATTGATCCTATTTATTATATCTAGGCTTTAATTTCAAACTCTTGAGCTGTTCGAGGCCATTTCTAGAGCAGGTCCTTTCTCTTCTGGAACAGCTGAGGTAAAGTACTGCACCTCGTGTGCACACTGCACAGGCTAGCTTGGACCTGGCTTGGTCCTGGTTTCCCTGTGGTCTGCACGCACTATACTTCACTATGGGTGGCACTATCACCTCACAAGGTCCGGGGTTCAAATACAGGCCAGGGGCCTTTCTGTGTGGAGTTTGCATATTCTCCCTGTCTCCGTGTGGGTTTCCGCATGGGTTTCCACAAAAAAGACATGCAGGTTAGGCTAATTGGGGGGGGGTGTTGCTGTAAAAGAGCATTTCAACCTACCTTGTATAAATAAAGGTTAAATAAAACCCTATGGCAGAAACCAATTAAGACTGTCACGCAACTGTGTCATCGTCCCCCTTAAGTTAAAGGGTCGAGATTGGAAAATATCAAAATGTAAAATATCACATGTACACAAGTGTGCACACCCTTTGATATGACACCCAAAAGTGAGCTGAGGTGCATTTTGTTTCCACTGATACTGCTTGAGATGTTTCTACAACTTAATTGGAGTCCACCTGTGATAAATTCAATTGATTGGACATGATTGGGAATTGCCAGCACCTGCCTATATAAGGTCCCACAGTTGACAGTGCATGTCAGAGCAAACTCCAAGCCATGGGGTCAAAGGAATTATCTGCAGACCTCAGAAACAGGATTGTGTCAAGGCATAGATCTGGAGAGGGGTACGGAAAAATCTGCAGCTTTACAGGTCCCAAAGAGCACAGTGGCAACCATCATTCGTAATTGGAAGAAGTTTGGAACCACCAAGAATCTTCCTAGACCAGGCCGCCCGGCCAAACTGACCAATCGGGGAAGTCGGGCCTTGGTCAGGGAGGTGAGCAGGAACCCGAGGGTCACTCTGACAGAGCTCCAGCGTATCCTTGTGGAGATGGGAGAACCTTTCAGAAGATCAACCATCCAGGCAGCACTCCACTAATCAGGCCTTTATGGTAGAGTGGCCAGACGGAAGCCCCTCCTAAGTAAAAGGCACATCACAGCCCGCTTGGAGTTTGCCAAAAGGCACCTAGAGGACTCTCAAACCATGAGAATCAAGATTCTCTGGTCTGATGAAACCAAAATTGAACTTTTTGGCCTGACTACCAAGCGTCACGTCTGGAGGAAACCAGGCACCGCTCATCACCTGGCTAATACCATCCCTACAGTGAAGCATGGCGGTCGCAGCATCATGATGTGGGGATGTTTTTCAGCAGCGGGAACGGGGCGACTAGTCCTGATAGAGGGAAAGATGAATGCAGCTAAGTACACCGAGATCCTTGAAGAAAACCTGCTCCAGAGCGCTCTGGACCTCAGACTGGGGCGAAGGTTTACCTTCCAACATGACAACGACCCGAAGCACACAGCCAAGAGAACAAAGGTTTTTTCTGCAGGTTTTTGTGCTGTCCTTTCAATCAGCGGCCAATTAAGGCCTTGAGCTTGTAGTGTGTGGACTCTAGCCAATCATCAGCTTAAAACAATCAATGGTCCTGAAACGCACCATAACCCAGCATAGACTATGGCCCTCAAAAACTGTTTGACACCTGTGCAGTTCTACTTGAGGACTAGATGAGGGTTGGTTATGTTCTTATATGTAAAAAAGTGTGTATTTTTTTTTTTTTTTTACATCACTGTATATGAAGTGAATTGGTGCACTGTTTGTAAATCGGACACATCGGGATTCTGGAATTAGAAAAATTAAGTAATCCTCCTTTGCCAGTATCAATTGCATACGGCAGAGGAAGTCCAGTAGTCCTAGAATCTACCAAAAAGGGCAAGTATAGGCGTACCATTGTCCTGCAGTGTGCTCTGTTCCTGTCAGATAAGGTGTTTCTGTGGTATTCTGGGAAGTGTGGTCCTTAAGACATAGGGCATTAAATCTGCCAGGTCACCTGTGGTGTTTGGGGGGGCATTCAGAGTCCTGGCCCGGTAGCCAGAGGCCCGTCCTCACACGCTGACCACCTCCCCACACCTCAATGCACCAATCAGGCGCTCACAGCTGGCTCGGCCCGTTAGTCAGAGGACAGGGCGACCTCCGCTCCTCGGGGTGTTTGAACGCTCGCGCCAACCCCTCGCGACCTCGTGCATCCCGGGCCCGCTTCCGACACGCCCTCCTGCTGTTTATCTGCGGCTGTAGTGAAATCAGACTGCTCAGCACGGGGCTGCCTGAGGACCATTTCGGATCTCTCCCTCGAATGAACCCCCTCCCTGAGTGGTGCTGCTGCGTGGGGGACCCCCTGGCTAGCAGCTAGAAGGTCGCAGGTTCAAGTCCCGGGTGGAGCACTACCGTGATATCCTTGAGCGGTGCATTTAAGCTGTCTCGGGTGTCCAGCTGCATACACAAGTTTGCAGGTTGCCAAGGATATAAATTTCTACAGAGCAAAAATATTATGAAATACAAGCCACTTGTAGTACAGGCTGGACCTTTTTCAGATACCTTTCAGATGAGCTATTGTTGCATTCATGAGACTCCTATATAAATAGGTAACTAACTGGCACCATGTGGAATCACATCGTCTTGTAGGTATGATTATACAGCTCGGATATTAAGTTTTTCAGCTTCCCTTGCCTGTTTGTTGTCCTGTGGCTTGGTTAGCTTTCCCGTCCTTTTTTTAATGCGAGTGATCCATCTTCAGCACCTGACAGCTGACCTGTCCAAGAAATGCTAATATTGCTCTTTGACTTCTGAACCCCAGGTATCGTATCAGGTCAGCTGCCCCACTCACTGACCCAAGCCTGTCCCCTACTTTATCAGGGAAGTGAGCCAGTTTTTACTGCAGGTCCTGATTATCGAAGCATGTCCTCTGGCCCCTCCCCTTTGACCAAGGACACACCCTTATTTAACCCCTTAACCCCCCTACTCACATCAAAGAAATTGGCAATCTGGTTGCTCAGAGGCTCATCCGATTAAGGCACTGTTCTAGTGGGATGGACGGGCCACACAGTTAGGTATTGAATCCTTACTGTGCCAGCGCTGACTGGTCAACAGCCCTGCTGTGTGATGCAGAACAGGCTCTGGCGTCGCCCAGGGAAGGGAGGGTTTCAGTCTACAAGGTTTACAGTGTCTCGTCATGCACCAGCGACCCCTGCTGGTTGACTGGGCGTCTGCCTGTTGAGTGTCTTGTCTGCGAGTCCGACTTAACGAACTGCGGCGTGACGAGAAGTGGCCGCCGACATCGCGTGCTTCGGAGTCGAGCGCATGCATTTCTCTGTATCAATGATGAAGGATGTGATAATGTGCGCTGGTTATTAAGATTAGACATTCCATACTGGGGAGGGAGAAAAAAGGGGCAACGGCATTAAACAAGCACTCAATTAATTAGATGAAAGGTGCTACATTAATGTAATACTTTTTCTTTTTCTTTTTTCTTTTTCTTTTTTCTTTTTTAAGATGTCCATTTAATCATAATTTAAGCGAGAGCACCTTCTTACAGTGACAGTGGCTAACACTCATGAGAACTCGGTCTCAATCTCTCCCTTTGGTCCGGCCTCGGTCGTAAACCGCTCTCCAGCACGGTCCCCCCCCCCCCCCCCACCTGCCCTGAAATAGACCGGTCAGCCCCAGCTGTGGCTTCTGACCAACTTGGCCCAAATTAGTCCATCATTAGGCCCGGTTTACATTTTCCTGTACAACGGGCCTGTGTCCTCCGTGTTTGTGGAGCCCAGACCGCTTTCTAATTAGAGCATCAGAGTAAATGCATTCAAAGCCCTCTCAAGCACGGCTTTCTGTCTCCCTGAAAAATGGGGATGCTTTGGGAGCGACAGCGACATTGAGGTAAACTGCGGGAGCCGCACGGGGCCGTTTACACAGGCGAGGTGGGGAAAGCCAAGCCACTGACTAACGCTCCTCTGGTGCTTTATTTTAGGACCGGCGTGTGTTAAAGTTCGTTTTGCGGACCGCCGTCGGATATTTTTGCACACAAAAACTTGTTCATTTGCGAACGCTTATCGAAGGACAACTTTCTCTGACTGGCAGGGGGATACTTGTTGTTGTTGTCCTTTGAGCAGAATTTTAGCAGGATACTTGGTTGCTAATGGTCATTTTTCATTCACCAATCAAAATTTAATATTTGTTCCAGCTAAAGCCCTGGCTCTCAGTATAGCATTGTTTACCTGGGTTAAATATTGACCCTGCCAGTGTTGACTGGCTGACAGCCCTGTGATATGGCGTCACCCAAGGAGGGAGGGTGTTGGTCACCTCATCGACTGCTGAGGTCGTTCGGGTGGCTGCGCTGTGCTGTGCCTGCTGGGTCCTCAGATGCGCGGTCTCCAGGCGCAGTAAACGCACAGCTCTGTGGACTGCGACGTGGAAAGCTGCTATGGTCTGCTGCAGTGAGGCGACGGGCCTAAAATTGTTGCCGATCCAAAGTGGGAATAAAGAAAAGTGATTCGGAAGAACTAGCTGAGGGTCCGTAACATGGAGTTCTAATGTTCATTATAAATTATTTTATTTTATTTAGTTGTGTGCTTAGCTGACACACTTATCAGAGGAGACTTAAATGTAAGTTCACATTTTAAAAAATTGTTTATTTGACAAAAGGAAATTAATTTTAGAACCTCATCTGTACAATACCGGTTCCCATGTAGGATTCCACCCTTTAGTTCATTGCTACTCAGCACTGGTGACCATCTTGCAGAAAAAAAACGATTAAATGGTTAAATGATTTTGCTTCAGTTATATTGCCATTTATAATACTTGGCTAAAGTTATTGACAAGTACCTTTTTCATGTGTCTTTTTGTAAGGAAACCTTGTTTACTAATTGCTGTGTATTTAAGTCAAACTCAGTATACAAGACTGCCAGCAGGGGGCGACATCCTCTGAATCACTTTAACTTCGCTTATTTTATGAAGCGGTTCCATGTGCCTGTATGTACTGTGGTAGAACAAGCTGGGTCTTCATACAGTTCATCAACCATTTCCTTTTTTTAAGGAAGATTAGTCTAATATCAATATTTGATTTTAATTATTCGCGTTTCCATTGTCTTAATATTCAGCGTCAGTGAACAGTGGTAGCCTACATCTTACAAAGACTGTCAATGTTAACGGTGCTCTCCAGAATTTTAAGTCATATTTAATTATAATTTTAATTAGCATGTTCAAAGTGCGCTGAAAAACAGCCAAAATGCTTGTTGTTTACGTTATCGTTCAATTGGTTGCCGTACAGAAGCAATACCCTTCATTTCTGCCTTCATCCAGAACAGAATAAAGAAAATGTCTTATCTCTTCACCCCCACTGTGTAAATGAGGGCCGGCAGATGTTTGTCGGGCTGACGGTGATTGAGTACCAATCAGCCGCCTCCCTTGGTGGTGTCTTTTGGGATGTGGTGCCTGCAGTCCTTTTGTGATTATAGAACGTTTGCCATCAACGTGTTTCAGTGCGTTTTAAAGCTCCAGAACGGGAAAACTTTACCGTGTACCCGCGTGCATGCGCGTGAGTGTGTAGATGCGCTCTGTGTCAATTGCCGTCGTTCAAGACGTTTGACTTTTAAGCACAGAATTGCGTCTCGATGTCCGAAAGCCCTGGTAGAGTCTCAATGGCTGTAGTAGCCTATATTTGTGTTGTGTCTGAAGGGGGCAGTTCCACGTGTTGGGGAGGGCTGGAGGGCTGTCTTGGGTCAGGTGGGGGTTAGGAAAGCTGTTGTGTGGGGAGAAGTGCTTATGTAACTCCACATGAGGTGGTCTGGTGGGCCACATGTTGGTTGCTGTTGGTTTGGAAATGGGTGGGAGTGGTTCAAGAGAAACATTGAACAGTGGTTCTACACTCCTCTGACTCCGTCAAATTTCCCCTCTCCTTGGATAATCGGAGAGAAAATGCAAAGATCCCTGATACTAATGCTGTCGCCACTAAAGGACAGTGCCTTTTTGCCAGCAGTCGATTCTCATCTCCTTTATCCTGGATGCATAAAAGTCTTGGCTGAACGGTCAAAGTAGAATGTCTGTATTCTGCGTGTTTATAGCTCTTGAAGTCGGGGAGAATGCTAAATTGGACATGCTGTGCATAAACCCACTTTTCTTCTGCCTTTACCGCCCCCATCCGGTCATTGTAGCCTACCTGTAAATTAATCTGATGGGGTTACGGTATTAATGGTCCGTATACGGTCTGGGAATAACATTTAGTCTGTTTATTAGGGTCTGCACTCAGGATTTGAGTGTAGCCTACCTTTAATGATGTTTTAATTGATATCACAGTTGAAAGCAATGTTTTAAGTTCAGTGTTTAGGAAAAGGTAAAAACATTAAGAATGGCTTTATTCAAATCGAAACCAGTCATGTGCAATTTAACATTAGGCCTATGCTTTTTTTATTTTTGCGAAAATACAGGCATTTTTTTGTTTGTTTTTGCTTGTAACATTTACCTTTGGAAAGATTTTATGGAAAGCTGATATAACCGCGAGTGCGTTTTAAAGGTAAACTCTAGACGGAGGATTACGCTTGTTGATTTACGATTTACACTTCATTTGGGATAAACAACTGTTGACATACAGTAGTTGTCTTGTTTGGATATATAAATATATATATATATATATATATAAATAAGACGAGAGAAATTCGAGTATTTTTATACTTTTATTTAAAACGCATTATTTAATCAACACTGAGTGATGGCTGAAATGAAATATAACAGCATTTGGCAAACTTGATCCGAGCCTTTGGCAAAATGGATCTGATTAACGCAGCCATGCAGTTAATATCCGAAGTGGAGGGGGTGGCTAGAAAAGTAGCAAACCTAGCCCCACCCCTTCTGTTAGCTGAGGCGCATGGCTTGTATAAAATACCTTCTCGGGTTACAGTCCTCAGTACAAGTTTTTTATCTTCAGGTGAGCTTCTGGTAGAGCAGGACTTCAGATTTAAAGGCATTGGAAGAAGCCTTTTCCTTAAAAATGCGTGGTAAAGTGTCATATATATTGCCCTGCTCACCTGGGTCGTCGCCCACATATTCGGGGCGTTTGATATCCTACGGAACACGCTGCAGGTAATCTTGATTTTGCATTTATTCACTAGTTTGGGATAGATTACTTTAATTGGCTAGTGTGTTACTTATTTGCTGTAAATTGCATAAATTAAAGGTATTGAATATGCACAGGTTAGTTAGAAATTATATAGCCTACTGTCCTGCAGTTGGGATAACTTTTTCGCGGTTTATTATTGTTCAATACGTGTATACCGCAAACCGAGAGTTGTAAGTTACAGCTAAACAGTTTCTACCCTAACGTGTTATTGCCTTTAAAGAATGTTGTGCTGAATTAAAGTTGGTAATAAAGCATTCTCGTGTGTTGTAATGTAGTTCTAAAATTGTAGCTCGTCACGTATTTTAAAACCGGATTCTGTAGATTTCACATGTCCTGTCCTATAGAAATCGTGTGTGCTTCGCGGCAGTGCCGTACTGAAATGTTCAGTCGCAACTTTCCTGTTTTATTCAGTTTGTATGTTTTGCTGAGAGATTGGAAGTTAAATGTGATTTACAATAATTTTATCAAGCAAGTAGTTGGACGATAGTATGTTTCTGGTGAAGAAAAAAGTGAGGCTGCCATATTTTGTTTTGGCGCACGTCGCAGTGAAGGGTCTTTTGGGGGTAGAGCGCTTATCCTCAGAACCCCCACGAACTTTACAATGAGCTTCAGATGGTGCAGCTACCGGAGGAACAATGCTGCGGCTCGCACAATGCTGGGAGCTAAATTTGCACGCCTTGTTTTTAACAAGCCTTCCAGAATTAGAGCAATGGGTGTTTCTTTTAAATTAGGCCGCCCAAACGTATGCCAATAAAAAAAAATGCAGTTCCCCACGGCTATTCCTGCCATGGTAGAACAGGTATTATCATGAAACATTTAAAAAATATATACTCTGTTCTATCGCTTGAGTTGCACATGTATTCTAAGATGTGGAGATGCTATATATATATATATATATGGAAACTATATGGACGATTATCGTCTTGGTTCAGAAATTCCCTCAAAGTGCTGGCTACTTTTTCAAGTTTAAACTTGACTGGCTCAAAATAAAAGATCAACAAATGGAAACTAAAGATATACAATTCCATGGAATGGAAAGTGGATGTCTTGCCAAGATATGTTTATTTCTCAGTTTTAACTGTAATGTCTTTCTCCCCCCTCTAGGGCATCTGGAGCAAGTGTCGTTGCCATTGACAACAAAATCGAGCAAGCAATGGTAGGCAATTGGTTTGTTTTATGTTGGATGAATGCTCCTAAATTTGCTTGAGAAATTCCTGTATTAACCTTCATTCCAAATAAATCCTCAAATCTTGATTGTACACTTAGCTGATTCTACCAGCTGCTGTCCTGTTTCAATGTACATTTTCAATATGCATATTCTTTGCCCAGCTTTCACAGATGGATTCTTTATGATTTCTCTGAACGCATGAACACCGATAGTGTTTTTTGCAGCATTGCTGTTGGCTCTTGGTTAATCGGGGGTTTCTCTGGCCTCACCTGCAGGATCTAGTGAAGAGCCACCTGATGTATGCAGTGCGGGAGGAGGTGGAGGTGCTGAAAGAGCAGATCAAAGAGCTTTATGAGAGGAACTCTGTTCTGGAGCGGGAGAACGCCGTACTGAAGTCCCTGGCCAACAGCGACCAGCTCTCCCAGCTCCCCCTGCAGCCTAGCAACCCCCCTGGAGCCACTCCCCCACAGCAGCCAGAGGCCCCGCCCCCCCAGCCCAACGTCTCCTCGGCGTGAAGAGCACCCTCACCCCACGTGCAGGCGAGGGGCAGCCGTACCAGTGACGACAAAAAGAGGCGACCATCCTCGGACTCAAACCGTTAAAAAAGAGAAGAAAAAAAAATCAGAAATACAATGGATCCGTCTGTATCTTGTCTGCCGCCCGCTTCAAAAATGTGAAGAGCCGCCGCTTCAGTGTGTGTGTGTGTGTGTGTGTGTGTGTGTGTGTGTGTGTGTGTGTGTGTGTGTGTGTGTGTGTGTGTGTGTGTGTGTGTGTGTGTGTGTGTGTGTGTGTGTGTGTGTGTGTGTGTGTCCGCGCGCGCCGCCTGGCCTTCCGAGACTCGGACGATCATCGCACAAAGGCATTCCGTTGGCTCCCACATCTCAGCGCTCGGGCAGGGTCAGGGGTGGGATCTGGGGCGGGGCCGGCGGCCCGGGAAGAGAGCCCACAGAAGGGTGTCCATTTCGGGCCGCTCCTCGTCGCCCCCCCACCCCACCCCCAGAGCCTTCAAACTGGGCGACGGAGGGGGGTGCGGCTGGCACGGGAGACGAGCGGACAGCGGGGAGGGGGGGTATCAAGCTGAGGATGAGGAGGAGTGGAGCCTTGCTGTTTCATGCTGTTGGAAGTGCCAGTCTGTCAGTAGAGCCGCCGCACTTTTGACGCGTCAAATCCATCATACATCAGTTCAGTTTCACTGTTTGCGTTTATTTATTACAGGGCTGCTATTTTCATAATGTAAATGAACAGTGTTCCAGAATCAGTTAAATGAGAATACGTATTGTTTTTGAAACCTTTTAAAATATGTAATTGGTCATGCAATGGATGGGTGGAGTATTGCGTAAACTAGGTAACTATATTGGCAATAATAAAGACAAATTTTGGTGTAGTTCTAACACTAATGGCAATTTTACTTTGGGATTGTTTATTTACATAGTTCAGTTCCAGTTTTGAATGTACATTTGTATAGAGTGTAAAGTATTAAGAGCATAGAAAATTTGTACAGGTAAGCATCAGTTCTTGTGATATGAAATCTTAAATGAATATTTGGTGGGATATTTTGATGAAGAAAACTGTTTGCTTCTGTCACTTGTTTCTTTGTCTGAGAGCTGAGAGGTAATTGCCATACTTGCCCCCCCCATCTTTAAATAGAAAAAGAAAACAAAAACTTGTGCTTATTTTTATATTTTTTTGAGAGGGTGGGTGGGGGGTGGTGGGGAAAAAAAGCTGTGAATTGTTCAACCTACTTTGTAACCAAAGATGCAAAGCTGTGTAATTCAATTATTATTTTGTAATGCGCACTCTATGTATTTTAATTTGTTTTTGTTTTTTTGTTACTCTCTCCTTCACCACAAATGTTTTTTTTTTTTTGTTGCTGTTAGCATGTTTTGCATGATCTGTAATCTTCAAGCCACTCTCTTACCTCATGTTTTTTTAAATTTTTTTTTATTTCAGCCCTCTTATTGTATCATAAAGTAGTCTGTGAACAATGTCAGTTGAGAGGATGAGCCGAACGAAGAGCTGGGCTTGAGATGGAGAAAAGAAACCCCAGTGCCGTGTGCACCGTGGGCAGAGAATATGAAGTGAGCCATCTTTTTGTTCATTTAAATGGTGTTTTGAATTTCATATGCAGATAAAGTTTTGTTACATTGCAAATTTTAATGTATTTAATAAATGCAACATTCAGATTCCAAATTAATTGGTTGACTGTTTGTGGAAAAACTTTAGCGCCTTCTCACAAATGCACTTTTCACCACGGCGCGCACTGTATGGAGAGGCCGTTTCCCCAGTTCTTTGTGGCCATCTGTATGTTGTTGGCACGTGCCATTAGACGCCAAAATGTGTGTGCTAATGGTCAAAGCTACCAAAGAGATGTGTGTGTACACGGTATGTAAAATAATAAAATAAATAAATAAAAAATAAAAAAACTGAAATAAGGGCAAGGCTAACTCCACAAAACAAATGATAAGTACAACCCCACCCTCCCTCCCCATTTGATAGAACCTATTCTCTTGGCAAGCCCTGTGCTCCAGTGGATGGCACATCAAAAGGTGCAACCTGCAGACTCTTGTAAGCAGCTTTATATCCAACTGAAGCTCCAGCATCAGCCAGAAAGGCGTTCAACAGCACAAGACAATACAACAGCCAAAGGGAAGACCCTAATCCCAAGATTCTTCCGTCCTGTGCTTGGCTAAAAAACGCCTGCAAAACTGGGCTGCCAACCAAAGCAAGTTTCTGTGCAGGCCGAATGAGTGCCAGAACGTGCACAAAATGCCTGTAGCAAAACTGCAGTTTCCATGCCAGGACATGTCACTCATTCTCTATCACCTCAAATGAGGACACACCTTTACCGCTTTAGAAGGATAGTGCCACAGTGCAGCACGTGCCAAAAAATAAAGCTTAAAAGTTTGTGTGAGAGACCAGTTAACTTTAATCTATAACAAACACGTACTTTATAACTTGCATCATGTTCTCTGCATTTATTCATGCACTGGTCAACTGTGAACAAAAAACATTTATTTGAACAGTAAGAGCAGCATTGTGTTTTTAAAGTTGTAATTTAGTAAAAAAAAATATATATATATATATAAATAAATAAATTTTAAAAAACCCACATCACAGCATTGTTTAAGGCTGAAATGGCCAGTTGTGAATTGTATTGTGTTCACTCTTGTAGAGGCTGATATAATATACTATATACAGTACAGTTGCACTCAAAATTATTCAAACCCCTTCACTTTTTGCACACTTTATTGTGTTGTAGATGTAATTTTAAATGGATAAAATTGCCATTTTTGCCCATCAATCTACACTCAATAACCCATAATGACAAAGTGAAAATATGTTTTTAGAAGTTTTTGCAAATGTATTAAAAATCAAAAACTGAAATCTCATGTGCATATTTGCTTTATTGTATTTTTAAAGTATCATATTTCATATTTGTTTGCATATCCTTTGCATGCTGTTACTTCCTGAAGTCTGTGACCCATCAACATTAAAAGACTCTTGATATCTTATTTTCAGGTACTGTTACAAGCGATACTATAACCTCTGCATTTGAATGGATCTCTATGGGAATTGGGGGATGAGACTAGATTCAGCTGTAAATTATGCTGGTGCAGTATGGAACACATGACTGGCGAAATGGCGGTAAGTCATCAAGGGTCTAAAGTATGAAACAAGCCCCAAACCATCACTCTACGGCCAGATATGGAGTAGATATGGATGGATTACTTTAAGGGTTTCTTCTCCTGACTTTTTTCCCCATAAAGTTCAATAGGAAAATGAGTCAGGAGAAGAAACCCTTAAAGTGATCCATCCATATCTACTCCATATCTGGCCGTAGAGTGATGGTTTGGGGCTCGTTTGATACTTTATACCCTTGATAACATACAGCCATTTCGTCAGTCATGTGTTCCATACTGTACCAGTGTAATTTAGAATTTAGTCTCACCCCCCAATTCCCAAAGAGATCCATTCAAATGCAGAGAGGTTATAGTACCGCTTGTAACAGTGCCTGAAAATGATAGAGATTTTTTTGATGTTGATGGGTCACAGACTTCAGGAAGTAACAGCATGCAAAGGATATGCGACCAAATATGAAATATGATACTTTAAAAATACATTAAAGCAAAGGGTTTTAATACTTATGCACATGAGAGATTTCAGTTTTTGATTTTTAATACATTTGCAAAAACTTCTAAAAACATGTTTTCATTTTGTCATGGGTTATTGAGTATAGATTGATGGGCAAAAATGGCAATTTTATCCATTTAAAATTACATCTACAACACAAAGTGTGCAAAAAGTGAAAGGGTTTGAATAATTTTGAGTGCAACTATATACAAAAAAGAACAACTTTACGCACTATAGCACATTCCTTGCAGGGGTGTGAATAAATATTCACACACACACACGTGTGTGTGTCCGTGTGAGAAATACACTGAGACGTGTATAAACCCATGTAAGCAGGTAGGTAGCTTGTTGTCATGGAGGTGACTCATCCATCCTGCTACCTGTGAATGCAGGAGGGGGGGGGGGGGATTCCTGGTGAAAGCCATCTGAAACATGAAGTGGCTATGATGACTGTGATGTGAGTCACCTGATCCGATCTAAATGGTCTCTGTCCCAAGCTCCCTCTAGATTAACAGAAGACAATGTATGTATCATACAGTAGAGGTGTACTGAGCATGCATGACACAAATAATGAGCCAAATACTCTGGTTCTGTGCTAATCAATGCTGGTCTTTGAGACTCACTATGTGTGCTAATGTTAGTTGCAATTAAGGCCTCTTAATTGGCTATTTTGAATACTAATTGTACAGCATCTTTTGCAATTCTTTAAAAAAAAAGATTACATGCCTCTACATTCTGAAAAGTATATCTCCAACATAGCTTTTCACAAATCGCTTATTGCAGATAGTCATCAAGACTGTCATATACAGTTGAAGTCGGAAGTTTACATACACTTAGGTTGCAGTCATTAAAACTCATTTTTAACCACTCCACAGTTTTCATGTTTGCAAACTATAGTGTTGGCAAGTCAGTTAGGACATCTACTTTGTGCATGACACAAGTAATTTTTCCAACAATTGTTTACAGACAGATTATTTCACTTTTAATTCACTATATCACAATTCCAGTGGGTCAGAAGTTTACATACACTAAATTGACTGTGCCTTTAAACAACTTGGAAAATTACAGAAAATTATGTCATGGCTTTAGAAACATCTGATAGGCTAATTGACATAATTTGAGTCAATTGGAGGTGTACCTGTGGATGTATTTTAAGGCCTACCTTCAAACTCAGTGCCTCTTTGCTTGACATGGGAAAATGAAAAGAAATCAGCCAAGGCCTCAAAGAAAAAAAAGTCTGGTTGATCCTTGGGAGCAATTTCCAAATGCCTCAAGGTACCACATTCATCTGTACAAACAATAGTACGCAAGTATAAACACCATGGGACCACGCAGCCATCATACCGCTCAGGAAGGAGACGCGTCCTGTCTCCTAGAGATGAACGTGCTTTGGTGCGAAAAGTGCAAATCAATCCCAGAACAACAGCAAAGGGCCTTGTGAAGATGCTGGAGGGAACAGGTACAAAAGTGTCTATATCCACTGTAAAACGAGTCCTATATCGACATAACCTGAAAGGCTGCTCAGCAAGGAAGAAGCCACTACTCAAAAACCACCATAAAAAAGCCAGACTACAGTTTGCAACTGCACATGGGGACAAAGATCTTACTTTTTGGAGAAATTTCCTCTGGTCTGATGAAACAAAAATTTAACTGTTTGGCCATAATGACCATCATTATGTTTGGAGGAAAAAGGGTGAGGCTTGCAAGACGAAGAACACCATCCCAACCGTGAAGCACGGGGGTGGCAGCATGTTGTGGGGGTGCTTTGCTGCAGGAGGGACTGGTGCACTTCATAAAATAGATGGCATCATGAGGAAGGAAAATTATTTGGATATATTGAAGCAACATCTCAAGACATCTCACTAGCGCCACTATAGTATAGGTCTTTCACCATGTAAGTCAGCAATGTGATCAAAATACTCAGTAAATAAGCTAAAGCTTGGTCGCAAATGGCTCTTCCAAATGGACAATGACCCAAAGCATACTTCCAAAGTTGTGGCAAAATGGACAACAAAGTCAAGGTATTGGAGTGGCCATCACAAAGTCCTGACCTCAATCCAATCGAAAATTTGTGGGAAGAACTGAAAAAGCGTGTGCGAGCAAAGAGGCCTACAAACCTGACTCAGTTACATCAGTTCTGTCAGGAGGAATGGACCAGAATCCCAGCAACTTATTGTGTGAAGCTTGTGGAAGGCTACCCGAAACATTTGACCCAAGTTAAACAATTTAAAGGCAATGCTACCAAATACTAACAGAGTGTATGAAAACGTCTGACCCACTGGGAATAAATAAAAGCTGAAATAAATCATTGTCTCTACTATTATTCTGACATTTCACATTCTTAAAATAAAGTTGTGATCCTAACTGACCTAAGACAGGGAATGTTTACTAGGATTAAATGTCAGGAATTGTGAAAAACTGAGTTTAAATGGATTTGGCTAAGGTGTATGTAAACTTTCAACTTCAACAGTTAGACTAAGTAATCAGTTTAATTTACAACACACTGTCCTTAGGGTTAGGGCTGAAAAACACCACTGCCCTAGAAACATGCTACTGCATGTCTACTGAATATTTCTGTCATGGAATAGCAGAGGAAGTTGTCTTGCAAGTCTGAACAATTAAATGCATTTGTTTAATCTGTCAACGTATGTCAAATGCATTCCATACAACCCTGTTATTTCTTCATCAGGAGAAAAACGAGTTATCTCTTTAATGGATCATACAATGATCTTCTTTGTACTGATTCTCCTGAAATCAAAGGAGAATTACATGACATCTTGCAAAGTATTCCTGAAAATACCTTAACATAACTTTTTTTTTAAACTTTTCTTAGATAGGGAAAAGCCTGAGCTGTTAGGTAGATATTTTGAGTTGTTTGAAAGACACTGCAGGGAACTGTCATGGAGATTATAGTATGCCTAAATTGAGATTTAAATTATTTATTTCTCAAGAATAAAAATTGAGAAACATGAGACATGTCATGTGTCCCAGTGCAGTCTGATGAGCTCATTTTGGTCTTATACAGGTGGGAAATACAGCAGAAATTCACCAAAGAATGGAGCAGGATTAAAGCCCAACCAGAGTGATGCAATGCATACAATACAAGTCAGACAGCACGTACCACATAAAGTTTGAGATATATTTGTGTGCCAACCTCTTGGCTGGTTCACAGACTACAGTCTCTTAGACAAAAGTAATGAATGTCTGTAGAAACCATAAGACTTACTAACCTGCCCTACTCCAATGGTAAATGACAACGTTGGACAAGGCAATTGGCTGATTGCACGATTTAGTCCTTGGGTCTGTAGAATATCCTCATTTGTAATTGGCATTTCAGTTGCCTGTTTGTACATTTATGTAACAATATCTAATCTTAGGCAAATGTATTAGTTTCAAGTGTAATAAATGTAACAAACTCCTTTTTTCCAGAACTTCAATGCATGCACAAAATGGCACATATTTCCTTTATTGTTTCAATGGTAATTCGCTGAAGGCTATTTGGCAGAAGCTAGACATATGCAAAAGAGCAACTTCCATCTTTTTCTCAAGCAATTTTAATTTTAGCCCTTTGGTTAAATGCATTTTCATATACAGTATAACTTATTGAGACACCTAATATTAAGGGAACAGTAAACTATCATGTAAAGTTCTACTATTCTACTATTGTTATTGTTGGTTTTATTATTATTATTATTATTATTATTATTATTATTATTCCCACATTTGTTACAATTGCAGCAAAACCACATGATAACTTTTGCTGAAACTTTGCACACATATAGACACTGCGAAACGACAGATGTACAGCGAATTCCAACCCAATTGACCTGATGGTGGCGCTATAGAGACAAAGTGAAATTCTATAATCTTTTTGGGCTATAACTTTTGAACCGTTTAGCCTATCTTCAAAATTCTTTTTGCCTCAAATTCGTTGGTTTCTGGCAAATAAATTTGCCTTCAGGACCAATGAGGTCCGCCATAATGGATCTTTTGCAAATTTGCATTTTGTGAAAAACCTATAAATTCGAACTCCTCCGAGACCATTTGACATATCAACATGCAACTTTCTGTACTTGCACTGACCTTCTGAGCCAAACTCTAAAGTATTGGCTCAATAGAATCAAATGGTGGTGCTATAGAGCATAATATATTTTTTTAAATGCATAAATTCATAAAAAATCACCATTATTTTTTAGACATTTAAAACTTGCCGTAGTGATCAATTTCCTCATCTGGAACATGTGTACGTCCCATATATGTCGCTGCCATCTTGGATTGGCCGCCATTTTGTAAATGCTATTAACATTTCCCTTCATGAAAAATCACTGTTGTGTTTTAAACATTGAAAATTATGTGTCGTCATCAATCAATGGGCAGCCACCGGTTATCTGTTATGGCTTAGTGGTACAAGCAATGGCTTGGTATGTGGGAGACCTGGGTTCAATCCCTACCGTAGGTTACTTTTCTTTTCGATGAAAACAATGCAGTTTGTTATGCTTTTCACACTTAATTTTTTATTTTTTGCACATTATTGCAAAGGCGAAGAGATTTTACTATATTAACTATTCACTGTTTCACTAGTACTTAAATGAGTGAAACAAATAAAGTTTTAATAAATGTATTATTTTTCCTGCCAAATTCTTCATCAAAAATTCTCTATACCCTCCAATAATTCTCCCCATACCATACAACATCTGTGATGGCTTTGTGGTTAGAGCGATTGCTTTCAATGCAGGAGACCCGGGTTCAAATCTCACCAGGTACCAAAGGTCGTGTTTCTTTTCGACAATACGACATGCGCTTTCTTATGCTTTTCACATCTACAAATCTTATTTTCACATTAATGGGGTAGGAAACACTAAAAGACATTTTTTGAGTTAATATCTAGGCATTGCCTCAGATTGAAGGTCTCGTTCATGAGTCTTCTCAAATTATTCAGTTTATTCAGAAGGTGGTGGTCTGAAAACAGTTTGACCTTTTATACATATTCATGTTTAGACACTCACGTCATGCAGCTACATGTGTCTCACGGATACCTTCCGAGACTCGATTGTAAAAGGAAACCAATGTAACATGATTGCAACAAAATTACAACCTTTTGCTTGGACCCCGTATAGTCGCTGCTTTGCAGCTATATTTTATTATTGTGTTTTTAACATTAGTGTGTTTCAACTGTCTGTTTTATAACATTTTGTGAAGCACTGTGTTTTGAGAGGTGCAATATAAAGTTTATTGTTAAGTACGCTTGCTACGTTAAGTCCGCTTCAGGAACGTTGATATCGGACACTTCATTTCCTCAGAACTGGAAAGATGAAACCACACCCCACAAACATCTGAGTGAGATTCACTACAAAGTGTATGTAGTATAAGCACTTCCTGTCCAAACGGTGCCAATCCTCACTGTCTACCGTCCTATTCTCTTCTTCTCACATTTCACAACCTTGGCCATTGAGAAACTAGGCCTAGCCCTTGAGATAACACCTGCTCCATGTCATAAATGAACAGTTTGTCCAAAAGGCTAGCCCAATGCTTTACCCAAAACGCATCCATTTTCTTCTACGCATTATGTACATTGCCTTTAAAAAGTAAAGCATGCCTCTTGAACTTTATCGCATCCTTTAAAATATTTATCACATCCTGTTATACCTTAAAATATTAATTGGCCTTATATTTATTTTGCCCTTCACCAACAACATAAATTCAACACATTGGAATTCAATTTTTATTAGATTTTTTTGCCCATTCCTCCATGCAAATTTGCTCCAACTCCGCCAAGTTAGATGGAGTGTCAGTGGACAACAATTTTCAGATCAAACCGCAGATTTTTAAGGGGCGTTAAATCTAAGCTTTAGCTGGGTCTAAAATACTGATGACTGTCTTTGTTATAAGCCATTCCTGTGTGGTTTTTGCCACATGCTTTGGGTCATTGTCCTGTTGAAATATGAATCAAGGATTTACATGTACTTGACTCTATCCAACTGCTTTTACAACTCTTTCTTATAAAAGAAACATTCACGAACAACCAAGATTACAATGTGCCACATTACTGTTTATTTGAAATCTTTTTATAAAACAAACAACTTTTTATAAAAACTAATTTTCTATCCTCAGTTAGGCTCTACTGATTATAATGAAATGATGTATTAGTGGTTTTCCACTAAATTATTGACAATGCCAATTCATCAAATGGTGACCTGCGATAGAAAGCCACTGAGCCACTCAGAAAGATGGAATCATTTAAAAGCCAACACCACTATATTAGTAAAGAGCTGGATATGTAGGTCATTCAAGGAAGAGATATGCGAAACGGTCTTCTTGAGTAAAGCATTGCCAACTAGCTTTACTATAGAGAGATTATTTGCATTGGCCAGAGTTCTGACATATTATTAACTTTGCATGACTGTGAATGGTCGGGGGCAAGTTAAAACTAGTTAATTGTCAATGCAAAAGATTTGTCATAGGAAAAAATATTTGGTCATACATAGCATTAAATTTCAGCTGTCACACAGCCAAAACACGCTTTTCCACTTATTAAAAAAAACCGGTAGAGCAAGAAAACCAAGAAAAAACTTAACCCGATTGAACTGAAATTTTAAATGGGAATGCTCAGAAAAACATATCACCCCCCAGTGGACAATTTACATATTTAAGGCACCAGAAAATGACATTGGAGAACATTCTGGCCAATATCATCCCAGTCATTCATCAATCTTAATGCAGTAGTCTAATCCTAATGCAACTTGTCTTTTATGCAAAAGAGTATGGAAAGAGTATGGAGGCATGTCAACGTAACCTTATAACATTGTTTTTACAGAAAGGGTGCTCAACTGACAAAACCCTGCATTCCCCATAGGGCCTGAAAGGATATGAGGTCCAGGGTTGATCCTAAACTACTCCACAACAGCAAGCTCTGAACTTCACCTCCCATTCGCACCGTTGTGAAATATTACACTCAAGAGAGAAGGTTGTTCTGGAAACAGATGCTACACAGAACAGAGAACGCCATGTGCCGCTCCACGGTGGTTTTGATGAGCGGTGAAGTCCAAGGGTGCAAAACAGCCCATCTGCATAGATTTTTATATCTGCAGTGACCAAAACAAGGCAGGTTATTAGGCATTATGTTAAAACAAGGTGGCCACATTGCCACTGCCAGAATTGACAAGATGGTGGCTGCCACGTGAGTCTACACTTAGTCATCTTAACATGACCACCAGAAATTCTCCAGATAGTTGCACAAGTTTGCAGCAATTGGCAAGCCAGCCATTCAGTAGCAAAGGAGTTGTGCTTACTGATCGTAGCGCAACCCCCCCCAAATACAACAACACACCCCACAGAGTGTGCACCAAGGGGCCAAGACTGGGCTTTCGATTTGAAGCTCACTTCCTGGTTGGGCTGGGAGCGGCAATTGTGCCATTACTCACTAGCGCCACTGCGATTGGCTCCAGTATAGGTCTTTCACCATGTAAGTCTGCAATGTGGTCAAAATATTCAGTAAATAAATTTGTCCCACAAAAAAATTTAATTGCAATAGGTGCCTTTCCTTCATCTAATGCCTCTGCATGTGCTGATTTTTTTAAATATTGTGTCGTTTGGACAGGGTATTAACATTTGTTCAGGACCAATCAGAGGGACAGGTTGAGTCCTCTTCGGCTCCATGGAGCAGGCGCAGTTTGTACAAACGGGCGGCGAGAAAGACATCCAGAGCTTCAATTTAGTTTTTACGAGGCCGTGGAAAGGCAATGGGCGACGTCACAGTGGCTTTGTCCATATTTTTACACAGTCTATGGTGTGCACTCTTACCAATTGGTCTACATGCCCCATGTGACACTTGGTCCCAGTGGGCCAAAAACAAGTATGTGTGCAGTGAGCAATGCAATTGACATGCATCTCATAGTACACATCAAGATAAAGTATTGACAAGCCATTTTCATACTTGGCACGAGTAAAACATATGGCTGTAATTATATTCACCCTCTAGGCTGATGTAGAAAGCGTTATTTGTGCCAACATACTTGCCAGGATCAGAACTCTCCTCGAATTACAGATAAAACTCCTCCGCCCAACTGCTTTTTTGACTCAGACTTTTAAAGGATATAAAAGAAACATTCATGAACAACCGAGGTTACAATGTGCCACGTTAAGGTTTATTTGAAACGTTTTTATAAAACAAACACAACTTTTTATTTTTTTAATTTTTTTATATAAAAGCTAAATTCTATTAAAAAAAAAACCCTAAATAACTTAAACCATTCCTGTCTACAGAATACTTGGCTCTCTGCTCTGGCCTGGCATCATCCACATCAAGAAAAAGTCACATTTGCCCTGAAAAAGGCATTCCTGAACACAACACCTGAATGCAGAATCAATTCTGGTCATTATTAACAGTAAAAAATAAGAAAGAAAAATAAAAAGATAGGTGAACTCCTTCCTATATTAATACTCCCCTGAATCCTCTGCCATTTGTATAGTGCAGTCTCTTTTTCAGCTCGTTGGATTCATATTGTCCCACAAGAAAAATTGACTGGTCTTGCGTAGGAATGGCTGTACTGGATTCCCGGTTTATTTTGGCTGCCCCCCTCCTCTGCGGTATGCATGGGTCTATGCGCGCGCGTGCGGTCAACCCGCACTGCGGTCAGCCCACGGTGACAAATCGGCTGGCCTTGCCGTTCTGTGCAGACGCTACGCGCTGATCTTTCAAGATGCGGAATCGCTCATTCAGGGTCATGGCGGTCTGACAAGGAGAAAGAGAAAGAAAAGAAGCACTCATTCCTTCACCATGGCAGGGTAGAATAAACGGTCATTCCAGAAAAATGAGTGAGACTTTGGAGTCTGGGCAAGGCTCCTCAGATTTCTCTCACCGCTGCTCAACTCGGTAAACACCTATACACTTCTGGTGAGCACGACTCTATAGCGACTGCAAGGTAGGGGTGCAGATGTGGTCAACACAAACTCACAGCTGATTCTGGATTAAACCGAACAACGTTTTATGTCTTTATTCACTTTATCACGCACACTAGCACAGACACAGACATGCACAAGCACCCAGGGTACTCAGAAAAAAACTAATTTCAAGCTCTGAATATAGGAGTCAAGCAGTAACCCAAAGGACAGGTCATCAAGTATTAAGTGTAAATAGTACAGTCCAGTCCTACAGAACACGAGGACAGAGTGGTGAGAATGTACGGACCAAAAGCATGAACGCCCAGAGCAGCGAGAATGGTACAGTCCTAGAGCAGACGGGAGTCACCTGCTTGCCCACACTGTTGATATCAAACTGCAGAGGCACCCCTTTGGGCGGTTTTCTTTCCTCTTCTTCCTGCTTCACTGTCAGCGGGGGTGTAACGGGAGGGTGCAGTGACCAGGCTCGGGGGGGCCTAAAAAAAAAAAAACAGAGGGAGGAACACCGACATTTCATGGGGGCTTCCTGTTCCGCTGGACACCAGCCAAGCATCAATTTTACCTGAACTTTGGCATTCAGTTTTTCCTCAGAATCTAGAGCAACTGACTATGTAACTGCAGCCTCCACTTCAATGAGCAGGGCCACATTGCTAAACTTGGACATTACACAGCAGTCTTCCCTTTCTCCATTTATGTGCAAACAAGAGTGTACACACATGTTTCTGTGAAAAAACAAGGCCCTTTATCTCATAGGTCTTCAGGCATGCACCTTAACAGCGTAACTTAGGAGTCTCTAGCTGTTGTGTCGCTTCGGCTAAAAGCATGCTAAACGGCCAAATTGTAAATTGGCTCACTCTGGCTGTGTTCTCGCAGTTGGATTGTCAATGGAAACGGTCAGGATTCCGCTGCTTGTTGTCGAAGTGCGCCACCTAGAGGAGAGGAAAGGAGCACAGCTGCAACACACACTTCCTAAAAAGATGACCCCCGTAAAAAACACGGCTATTGCTCTGAGCAGGCTGGGAGACCACCGAATAAGCTGTGACAGGCACAGATTGGGGTTAAGGATGTCCCCTCCCAGTGGCGTCGGCCACGCCCGCGCAAAGTCGGGGCCAGACTTACGGGCGCGCTCTGTATGCTGCAGGGGATGGTGCAGGGTTGTTCACCTGGGTCTGGACCTGAGGCGTGCACACATGGACAGACAGGAAAGGAACATTTATAGAATTTCTACGAGTAGGACACATTCCGGCCTGTAGCCGTTGAAATTTTACGACCATATGTCCGGGTGCTGAGTACAAGGGGAAAAGGGAAGACGGACTGTACCTTGAGGCCCCTACGGAAGAGAAAAGTTGCTTGCCGAGCTTCCTTCTGGATCTGCTGAATGGGGGGCACATTCCTATACAGAAAATGGGTTGGAGAGAGGTGCCGACTGAGACTTCGCACGAGACAATATATATATATATATATATATATATATAAAATATACTGATTATAAATGCAATTCATTATTATTATTAGAATTATGTGGACAAAGCAAGCTAAGGCAACAACAAATAGTGGGTAGCCTTGACCACTCTTGAGACACTCCATCATTTGGAACAGGAAATAACAACTTTTTAGCAAATATTTTAGCAGAAACCAGTCTGACTGGTTCCAGCAAGGTTTAGCAGCCATGAGCTGACTTGAATCGCCGCCTCCAACTGGAGCCCCACCTACCGGATTCATGGCTCCTCAGAACATTGGTTTATTAGTAAAGCACAGCCAATGAAATTGGGCGTACTTATCTCATGTCAGTGTCAACCTGGTCAGGCTCATAGTGGTGGAAAATCCCATTTTAGTCAGTATGAGAGGGGGGGGGGGGTAGACATGTTCTGTGTACATGTACAGCCTAAACAAAGTTGAAAACCACACACTGTTTCAAGACATTCAGAAGGTTCTTACGGCTAACGCACTTTACATCAGGCATACTAGGATTGCGGAACATAAATATGCCGTTAGGACACAAAATTTAGACCATCTTATTGCTCGGCATGATAAACATGCAAATAATGATAGATTGTTCAAGGTGGAGGGCATTAGAGGGCATCTATGGAGTCATAGAACAGTCAATCAGAGGCGGTGATCGGTTAAATAACATTTTACAGAGAGAAACTTGATGCCTTCCTATATGTCCTTGAACAAAGAAATTGATTTCAGAACATTTTTTATGATATATTCATTGCAACATGATGTATGGATAAATTCTCTAAAATTCAAGGACT